>JAANYP010001605.1:72500-672500 GCA_020465985.1 Centrapalus pauciflorus | reverse complement strand
CTTAATTAAACTTTGATTCAAAGCAAGATTATTGATTTATACTCTGATAAATTTCAAATCAGTTAATCTTGGTTATTCAGTTTTAGATCCTGACAAACTTGAAGTTCATTTACATCAAGTGTAATGGTGGATATAAAATAACGTCCAGGTTATAGAAACATTCATTATTTAAATCCGTTCATCATCTATATTATGTATTAAAAGTATTTTTTTTGTTGTTTTAAACCTTACTAAATCAATGGGTACACACATATATATTACATTAGGGGTGTTCATCGGTACGGTTTATGGGTTATTCGGTTTCTTCGTTTCGATTTCCTCGGTTTGAAAATTTTTGAAGACAAAACCGAAAACCGAACCAAATCGATTTCAGAATGGACAAAACCAAACCGAAAACCATATTCAAAATCAGTTTGGTTTGTTTGAGAATTCAAGTTAAGCTTTTTTAGGATTTAAACAAAAACTAAATCTGAAACAAAAACTCTACTTCAAATCTGAAACAAAAACTCCACTTCAATTCAATTTCTACTTCAAATATGAAACAAAAACTAAAAGAAAACAAACATTTGGTTAGGATCTAAGAACTTACAAAAAAAACTCACCCTCGTCGTCACTCGTCGAGAAGAAGATGATACGGTGAGGTAAGACGAGGCGGGGAGGGGAGGGGCGAAGGCAAAACGAAGGCGCGACAGTCGACGAGCGTGTGTAGTCGTGTGGACTGTGGGGGTAGATGACCGGCGGCGATGGCGAGAGGAGAGTAGGAGACGACCAGGCGACGGCGAGAGGATAGTAGGAGACGACTAGGCGTCAGGCGACAAACAACGACTCGGCAAAGGCGGCGGTGCGGACCGGAGGCGCCAGGCGGTGACGGCACGCTAGGTTTTGGAGTTGGAGGCGGACACTTAAAAAATGAAAAGTTGAAACAGGTGGTGGTACGTGCAGTGGAGGTGGTTGAACCTTGAAATACATTATTTTGTTTTTTAAAAAATGAAATTTTCAATTTTTCGTATTTCTTAGAAATAAAAATAAAGAAAAATAATTATTTTGTTTTTAAATTTTTAATTCTCAGACCTAAACAAACAAAAGAATTAGTTTTAGTTTCATTTCTCTCTATCAAACGTACTCTGTTAATTCATGCTTCATAATTATTTAAAAATAAAAGTTTATGAACCTAATTCTCAAATAATTATAAGATATAAATAATTCTATGGTGACGATAAAAAGACATTGTCTAGAGGTACATCACGTGACAATATAAAATGTTGGTCAAATCTGCAAAAAATTCAATAGTGATGAAATCTACATCAAATGTGGTGTATCAATGAGTTTTACGTGATTGTTAAGGTACGACCATATAATCAATTACATATGTTACAACATGTATCTAATATAACTATCAATCTTTTAATATATACTTGTGATATTTAAAATTTGTAACCAATCTTCTAATTGCAATAAAAAAATAAAACAATCTTCTTTTTAATTAATCTTAACAAATCAGACATTGAACTTTTGTGTGTATTTTTAATCAAAATTACAAAACAAGAAGAAATAGTATAGTCAAAATTTAAAAACATGTCATATTTTTTCATTATAAATACAACTCTTCAATAATGTCATATGTTTTTAAATATGTGTTGCAATTTTCATTATAAATGCAACACTCTAAAAATATGTTGCATTTTTTTCATTATAAATGCAACACTCTAAAAATGTGTTGCATTTTTTTTAAATTTGCAACACTTTAAACAAATGTTGCAATTTTTAGTAAAATTGCAACACTTTAGAAAATTGTTGCATTTTTTTTAGTAAAAATGGCAACACTTTAAAAAAAGTGTTGCATTAAATCATTATATGCAACACTTATTGTCAATGTGTTGCTTTAGAGTGAACATAAATAAAAAAAAGCAACAATATTTAAAAGTGTTGCATCAAAAGTGTTGCATTAGCTTCAATTTGTAGTAGTCCTAATACTTGTTGGGAATTCGTATGGTTTTTCATAAAAACATAAACATTAATCTTATTAACGCACAGCGGAAGCTTTTAAAAATAACGAATTTCGTACACGGATCATCAAGTAAAACATAAGATAAGTAAATATGAAAGCATTAAAATCCGTACCTTTGTATTCATGTCCTGTGTCACGGGTAACCCAAGTCTGCTAAGATAATCCAGATAACCTTTCATCTTTAGCGCATGGGATCTAACAGTTGTTCCTTCTGCCATTCTGCAGGAGCTCAGAGCCCATGTCGTATATCTTTCTCAGTCCGAGCCTGAGTCTGGAACATATCCTTTAGCTGGCGATACATCTGTCAAGCTGAGACGTCCATAAGGCTAGTCCGCAGCTCAGATGTCATGGTCGCTAGCATTAGACAGGCAACATTGACCGAATTCTCAGAGTGCTTCTTGTGGAGATTTCTCTCCTCAACTGTAGCAGTCTCTGCAGGAGCAGGTTCTAGTGCCCTTTCCAGAATATACGACTTTGACCCTGTACTCAGAACATTTGTCAGATTTTACTCCCAGTTCTGGAAGTTGCCTCTTTTGAGTTCTCCATATCCCGAATGGACCTCAAAGTAGCAACATGTGCTTTTGGGGAGGATTTTCAAGTGGGAAAAGGATATTTGACGTTATCATTGTTGTAATACTGTTATTGTCATTGTTATTATTAAACCGCTTCTACCTCTGTCTTTTTCAACCATCTTAAACAATTTTTCAAAAATCAGTATTTGATTAACCATTAATAAATCAATAACCCAAAATTTAGAAAATGATTTATTAATCCTAAGAACCATTTTACTTATTCATGCACCCAACGGAGGCTGAACCTACATGAATAAGCTACTCAGGCAGGCAACTTATTACCAATTACAACCCCTTTGCAACTCTTAGATCTTATGAGATTTTCAATTTCTTAAATTGATCATGTTTAATCTCATCCACACCTTGGGCATCAGTCTTACTGAGGAACCACCACTGACACACACTATATAACAACTGCAAGTCACTGGCCCAAGTCTCACTTAGGATCCGCAGTGCTTACCTCACAGCTCTCCGAGTTTGCGGCGTAAGCACCCAACGAAGGCTGAACCTACATACGAAGACCGGTCACCATGAGTGCCACTATATGGACGGTGTGCTGTGTCAGATTTTTAATTTGGGTTTATAATCAGTCTCTTACCAAGAACTAGTGGCCAGTCAGGTTAGTCTGCGGGCAGGATCCTTTCGGTTCTAAACCTTTCGGAAATTCCACAGCCCGAGCAAGACTGTCCTAGACACCACCTATTCTGGTAAACAATCCAGTTAATGTACTAGTTTTAAGAATTTCAACTCTTTGATCATATGACATTTTAAAAATAAATCTCCTTTTATTTGAAAAACTAGTTTCATAAAAATGTCATATCTAACACCTGACAAAATAATTAAAGTTTCCAATTTAAACTTCCTTTTAAATACTTTAATTTTTCATCAAAAATGATTGTAGTTTTGATTTCTTTTATTTATCTACTTTGTCACCACAACCACGCAGATATAAATAAAGCATAAAGAAATAAAACATACAACCACACGGTGACATAGCCTTGCCGAAACTAAATTGGTTTCCGAGAGCCATACGGACAAACCAATTAGGTCAAAACCTAAGGGACAAAATCAACACACAAGGCAAGAAGGTTGAACTCTTTCAGCTCCCACTAGCCTCAGCGTCCGATAATGTCACCGAGCGTCCTTGATGAATGACCTCCTTCTTGATGGACATCTTCTCCAAGATTTTTTACATAATTTTAATCTAAATACATTTGCCTATTTTCTAACCTATTACAGATTACATCATAAAACCCGGGATTCCAATGGCACGCAGGCCTTCCCAAAAATAACCAATAATAAAATATAGCAAACATTGAGATTAAACAACCAACCATCACAAACAAGGGGTCTCAAGGCTCGGCTATGTCACAAACATAAATAAAGCAGTAAAGCATATTAATAATCCAGAATTCATTTTCATCTCGCCATGAAAATAATTCCAAGACCAATTAATCTACCATAAATTGAAGTAATCATGTCCAATATCGTTCTTAAATTTAAACACGGTTCGTAAACTCGAAATTCAGGAACACTTTCCATAATTAGAAACTTTTTCTCGAAAAATTTCAAATTTAATTACATCCTTGCATTATCTTTGGATTCATAACTATACTTTTCTTAAAATATTAAATTAACAATTCAAACACCTTTGAAACTTAAACTTACTATTTTAAGAAACTTTTTATTAAACAACCTTTAATAAATATAGTTTTATTCTCAAATAATATTGATAGATAATTTAAACTTCCTTTAAATAATTATCAATTAACTATTATTTAATTGAAACACTTTTCAAAATAAACAACTTTTATTTAAAATGACAATTTTCTAAATAAACAATTTACAATAAATATGTCTTTTAAAAAATATGATCATTTTTAAATAACACCAAGAACTTTTCTTTATGGTTTTAAACGATTTCTACCAAAACCGTTAATGTCGAGATCAAATCTCAAAAACATTAAACCATGACCGAGCATGAAACTCAAAGTCACGATTTCATCAATTTGAAAATAGAATCCTTAAATTAAACTCTCTTTAATTTAATAATGCATTTTATGGAACTAAATATTAAATGCATAAATTAAATCTAGTTTATAAATTAAAATTACCATTAATTTTAATTTCAACATTAAAACTTAAGTTTTAGTTAAAACCGATTTAATTTAAACGACGAATTACCGGAAAACGGAAACGAACCAACTTAGTTAACCGACTCATACTCGGGTTCAATAACCCATATGAACCGAAAACAAGTAGGGTATTAAACCCTTTGACGGCTGAAATTAATCGAAGCCATTAATCAACTCACTTTGATTACTTCGATTTCCATATTTCAATTAATCGTTTAATTATAGAATCGAATAATATTTAAACCGATTTGCTAATTTTATAAAAAAAACTGATAAAGTCTCCACTTTAATTTTATAAAATCGAAAACATATTTACATATATTTTGTCACAAATGTTTAAATATTAATAACCAAACACTTTTGATTTATTAATTCGATTTTAACGCATTTAATTTAATCGAGTTTAACCGTGAATTAAACGACACGACGTAACAAATAATCCATCATCTCGGTTACCACATCACAACCGAGAGGTCATGGGTCTCAACCCATGGCCGAAATCTCTAGGTTTGATTTCGCGAACCGAAACGTTTAATTTTCCGACTTTTAATCAATTAACACTTTTAAACAATCAAACATCAACTAAATAAAACGAACTAAGGTTTCAAAATCCCGAGCTCCGAGGAACTCCAAGGTTGGCCGAGAATCACCGTAAGGTTTCCAAAACCTTTGGTCGATTTTCTCCAAGCCAAATCAAAACCTTAAACATTTTAATTATTGATTTCGGCCGTTTAAACAATTTTAATTATTTAAAATCGAAACTTTAAGAACGTTGGACATAAATACTCGAATAATACTATCATTATGTTACTTGATATGACTCTGATACCACTGTTGGGAATTCGTATGGTTTTTCATAAAAACATAAACATTAATATTATTAACGCACAGCGGAAGCTTTTAAAAATAACGAATTCCGTACACGGATCATCAAGTAAAACATAAGATAAGTAAATATGAAAGCATTAAAATCCGTACCTTTGTAATCGATGACCAGAATACACGAATGAGATGCTCTCGGTATCCACCGGTGATGACACGATCGAGCGGCGCCAGGTATGCAATCAAACACACGAAGAACAGGAAAACTAAAACCCTTTTTGGTTTTATTTCTTGCGGCCATCCACACACAAACACAGACCATTGTGTGTTTTTGTGATAAGATGATAACCCTCACTCCACAAATGTGGGGGGCTCACATATCTATATATGCATACGCTTATCTTTTTTTCAATGGCCGTATGTATATATATTATATATATATTAATTAAAACTTTAATATATTATAATATATATATTTTAATAATTATCTTTATTATTTAAACATTATATAATTATCTCTATGTTTATATATCTATTAAATAATATTTATCTTTTATATATTATCTAATAATATATAAATGACTAGATAATTATCTGTAATTATCTATTATTTATTTGTTTATAATTATCCATCCAATTATCTAATAATAGATGATAATTCTAATTCAAATAAATCAATCTTTTATTTAATATCCAATAATAAATAAAAGACTAGATAATTATTTAATTATCATCCCATGACAATTAAATCACTACAATATCCAATATTGCACTTATAGTCCCCGTACATTTGAGATATAATTAATCATCCATTAATTTAATCTCAACGATCTTTTCGTGTCATAAACAATATCCAATATCATTTATTCAATAGTTTAATTGCATCTGCTCAGTTGTGCTCATCGGTGTGACCCTCAAGTGTTTTATGAAATCAGCCATGATGCAGTAGTAATGTCATCTTTACACACAATAGACTAACAATACTAAATAGGGCAAACTCATAATTAAGTTGAGTTGCATGATGGCTATATGTAATACATAACATGAAATTTATGCATTATAAATTCAAACTCAATCGTTGTAGTCCATACAAATTTTTCTTTCGTGTAAACCTATGAGCTCACCAACAACTTTGTTGACGTATTTTAGCGTGCATTTTCAGGTAATTAAGACGAGTAGCATGTATCGGAAGCGTAGCAAGGCTTCAGCATATTTTGAAGTCGCAACAATTTTCAAACATACACATATTTATCAGCATAATTAATGTCCTTATTGATCATGTATTTAAATCTCCGAAATTGCGAACTACTTTACGTTTTATTTGGGTTATGTAAAAAACAATATCATATTTTGAAGTTTATTAATGAATTTTTCAAAAATGTCTATTTAGTGGCCATTTGCTTGATTATGACTATGCTTCCGCGACGTCACGCCTAGTTACCAACCGGGGTAACGGGGTGTGACACACCACGTGTCATTTAATTTAAAATTTCTTTATTATTTTTAAAAATTATAAATACCACGTCTCGATTCACTGTGATGACACGTGGTTTCACAAGAAATGAGTATAATTATTTTTTTATTAGTATATATAGATTTATCAAAACCAATTAATATGTTAAAACCATATAATGGGCGAACAAATTGCGTGGCATTTTCATGTACCATTTTTAATTTCTAGGTGTGGACGGAATCTACATTACTTTACCTTCTATATATATATGGGATTAATTCTGTGAAAACCCCAATTTCTCATCGCCGCTTCAAGACTGTGCCCTAAAAGAGATAACGAGTTACGCTATATTCGTAAGATCAATATCAAGAAATCCAATATTGGATCTTTGATCGTGTTAAAGATCAACACAAATGACAAATCAAAAGAGCCGCAAACTCGTGAAACGACATCTATATGAAGGAACTAGGTATATATGTTATGTGATTTCGATACAGTTATCATAAACTAGATTCTACTCTTTTATGCTTATTTTGAGTCAATCATGTTCGAAAACGAATAGTGTATGCATATATTGGTATCTTTTATTTATTAATCGTATATACATCAAATAATCCTGATCTGAATTAGATTTAGGGTTTTACATGTTCCAAGACGACTTTTCTTTATAAAACTTCTATTTTTTTATATGCTAATCTGATTTTGTGTGTCAAAGATCTGCATAACTATGAAATGAATACATTTTTTTGACGGCCTTGGAACCCTTCAGCGGTTTGATTCAGTTAACTTGTTTCATCTTTTACTGAGTTTTAAAATTTAGCCAATTTTTGAGATAATATATCTCCAAATCATTCAAATATGTTGGAAATAATCTTGACTATTGATATGGTCATATTTATACATATTTTTTGCATCATTTCCCTTGTAATTTGGTCGGTTTTTCTCTCGAAATACGTGAAATAGATATCTAATTCATTCATTTTTGTGATTCATAGGACAAAAGAGGTTTTATCGACGAAGGAATGAACATCGAAGAAAAACCGACAATCTTTGAAGCCCCGACGAGTTCTCGTGGATTTTCTAGAAGAAAAGAAGCAAAATTGGTGAATTTTTGGAGCCTACGACCGTAGAAGGGGGAAGCCTACGACCATAGGAGGTACAAGGAGCAATACCGTGGGCTAGGGCACAGGTTTGACCAAGTCAACATGGCCTACGACCGTGGAGCTTAAGGCCTACGGTCGTAGGCGGCGCAGAATCCCTATATACAGAACAGATTCGGCCAGAACGAAGAGAGACCTTATTTTCTCAATTTCCAGCATAGTTTTACGATTTTTAACGGTTTTTCTTCCCATATTCAAGTAGGTTTAAGGTAGTTTTAGTAGATTAATCATTCGGGATTGATATTCGCGTGGATTGAAGCATTCGGTTAGCGGTAATCGTTGGTTTTTCGTCACTTTTTACAAGATTTCGGTACATTCGTTCCTTTTTCTTTCGTATTTCATAATGAATGCTATTAATTTTTGTTTATTTTCTGTTTTTATTATGAATCGTGAGTAGTTTTCTTGTTCACCCGCTTGGGATGATGAATTCTATGTATTAATTGGCATGGTTTTGGATTGATTGACGGTTTATGGATTATATTTACTAGATTTTCGATGTTCTTCACATATTTTTGTTAAAAATGAGATTTTTATCAATCGTTTAGCATTGTTTTGCGAAAATAATTGTTGGTTGAATCTGCGTTTTTAATAAAAATTGAAACTTTGGATGAAAAATTTATAATTGATTATATTTTCTAGGCATTGTATTGCGATAATGATTTTGTGATGAATTATTGATCTAGAACTTTGCGTGTTTCTTAGTTTTTAGGCATTGTGTTGCGATAATAAAACTAATAATCCGTAAAGCTTGATTTCCAAATAAATAAAGTTGGTTGGTTGAATTCTCGGTATTAATTGATAGTTTTTAGCATCTTTTTGCGATAATAAGATTGTTGGTTAATATTGGAATTCAATTTAATTAACTTTATTGTTTTCACGTGTTTTGTCATGATTTAATCTTTATTTGGAGAAATCTAATATTCGGTAGATTAATCCATAATTCCGGGCTTAAGTGAATATTTATAATTGGTTATTAACCGATTTATCTTTAATCGATCAATTCAGACCGCCGCCAATTAATTATAGTTTTTAAATTCCAAGTGGGTGACGTTTTCGTAATATAAGAGTTTCGTAAAATTCCTTATCATCGTTCTTTACTTGCTTAAGTTAGTTTGATTTGATTTTGCTTTAATCAGTTTGGTTCGTATAATTTAGTTGTCGTTACTTGCTTGCTTTAGTTGTTTAGTTTAATTCTTGTTTGCTAGAATTAGTTTTTATTTTAATCTGAAAAATCCAAAAATATTAGTTTAACTTTTTATTCTTGTGTTACTTAGTTTGCTATAGTTATTCTGTTAGTTAATTTTAAGTCTTTAGTTGATAACTTCCTCAAAACGTCAAAAATAGCTAAATATTGGTTTAGGTTGTAGTATTGGAGTCTCCCATCTTTATTCCGTTCCCTGAGTTCGATAAATCCTGGGTGATTCTTAAAGCTATATTGCACACGATTGGTACACTGCCAGTTGTGTAATTTATACTTTGGGTTCATTTAGATATTAAAACCTGAGGTGTGTTTTGCACGCGTCAACTATAGTTGGATTTATATTATTATTATTATTATTATTTCAGTGTTTTAAATAAATAGTAAATGAAGAATGAAATAGTCTTGGCCGGTTAGACCGAATTGCATGGGTGAGTGAATGGTATGCATATTGACCGGGTTTTAGGTAGAATAAGTCTGCAAGTTTGTTTCGGGAAAGAGGGTATTTATGGCCATTTAGTTTTTGAATATTGAATATGGTGTTCCTTTCTTTAACGTATACAAAAGTCTATGTTTTTTGCTTCAAAATACAAACACTCAAATCACGTTGAAAGGGTTCGTATCCAACAAGTGGTATGAGAGCCAGGTACACTTAGGAGGGCCTTTTTTCATGTGATCTACAGGAGCGTGAAGACCGGCTGCCTTAGCAGCGAAGACCGCCAAAAGACCGACGCCGTCGAGAAAACTGTGAGACCGAGAAAACTCCGGCGTGAGACCGAACACCGTTAAGCTATAGACCGATACCGGTGAGACCGAAGACTGTTAAGCTATAGACCGATACCGGTGACCGGAGACCGTTAGCTCATCGAAGGAGGAAAGATAGACCGAGACCGAAGTTTATAAAAAAGGAAGAGGAAGTGAAGAATGGCGATGATACAAGCAAAAGAGGCAGGTACGATGTCTTACCAAGTTCCGATTTTGACCGCAACGAACTATCCGGTATGGGCTATCAAAGTTAAGTCCATATTGGATGCGCATGGTCTATTAGAAACGGTGGAACCGAGGACTCTTGGGGAAGAGCAAAATGCTAAGAAATCAAAACAAGCTCTAGCGTTCTTGCTTCAAGCAATACCTGAAGAAATGGTGTTGCAAATGTCGAGTCACACGGACCCGAAGAAAGTATGGGATGGCTTGAAAACACGATACTTGGGTGTCGATCGGGTAAGGACGGCTCGAGTTGCAACGTTAAAAAGAGAGCTTGAAGGTTTGAGGATGAAGGAAGGAGAACTTGTTGATGATTGTGCTACTAAGTTGAGTGGACTTGTTTCAAAGTTGAGGAGTCTTGGGCATGAAGTTGAGGAAGAAGAATTGGTAAGAAGGATACTTGATGCAATGCCAAGGTCGTTCCTTCAAATTGTGGCATCGCTCGAACAATGTTTCGAGTTGAATACGATGCTCTTTGATGAAGCGGTTGGAAGACTTAAGGCGTACGAAGAAAGACTCAAAAGCCATGGTGAGAAGGAAGGAGAACAAGGGCAACTAATGTGGAAAAGTGAACAAAAACACGACAAAAGTAGTGGATACGGTAGAGGTCGTGGAAGGAATGCCGAAAGAGGAGGAAGAGGCCGAGGAAGAGCTAGAGGGCGAGGTGACAAAAGTGGTTTTCGGTGCTATGATTGTGGAGAGTTTGGGCATCTAAACTATGAATGCACAAAATGGAAGGACAAAGACAATGACAAAGAGAAAGAAGCAAACTTGATTCAAGTAGACGAGCCGACACTGCTTTGAGGAAGAAACGAGTCAAGACTTATGGGGGTGAATGTTGGAAACAATCTTTGACTACAGTTGGATTTATATTATTATTATTATTATTTCAGTGTTTTAAATAAATAGTAAATGAAGAATGAAATAGTCTTGGCCGGTTAGACCGAATTGCATGGGTGAGTGAATGGTATGCATATTGACCGGGTTTTAGGTAGAATAAGTCTGCAAGTTTGTTTCGGGAAAGAGGCTATTTATGGCCATTCAGTTTTTGAATATTGAATATGGTGTTCCTTTCTTTAACGTATACAAAAGTCTATGTTTTTTGCTTCAAAATACAAATACTCAAATCACGTTGAAAGGGTTTGTATCCAACAAAATACAGATAAATACTAGATAGGTCAAGTTGCCACCTTTTATACTAATGGGAACTATCATTTACTAGAATTGGCATTAGTATGTTTGCATGTTCATTTATAACAAAACACACATCATTCAACAATACATACTTGCCATGACTTTTCTTATGCTCATATTTTTTTTTTAATAACCGTAGAGCGAGAGCAGCACGTGCTGCTGCTTGGGAAGTAATTGTAATGTCTGATGGGGATGATATAGTCTCCCTGACAGACAAACAAGGAGGTTCAAGAATCGAACCCATCTCCAACTCGTGTGAGAGTCCTGTTGATGCGTCTCCTTTTGCCGCCCAAGGGACTCAACAAAAAGAAAACTCAGAGACTGTCAATGCACCTAATAACCCATTTGATTGTAAGTCTGGACAATACGTTTTGCTTTACAATGAGAGAGGAGCAGATATTGGTATGAGAAAGGTACATCTATCATATGGCATATGGTTTGGAGTACATCTGGATGATTCCGAGCTGTGTGTCGTCGATGTGACTCGTCTTCTGGTGCATAATTCGACTGCACTCCCACACCCCTTGGAGATTACAGGCACCACGTTCCATGAGGCTGAAATGATCCTTGGCAGAAAGAGGATCCTGTGGGATACCAAGAAACTTGTCAAGTTGGATCCATTAACTTGGTACAAACTACAACATGACATTACTTTGTGAAGAGGAACCATTAACTTAAATATATATAGGTTTTTGTAGACTTGTATGTTTAACCCCTTGAGGATCAATTGCATAAAAAGGTAGGAAGCATTTCTACTTTAAGGAAATGAACCAAGTTTGTCCCTTTTAAAGGTAGTGTATGATTAGAACATTCTAGAAGGTTGTTCGAAGAGACTTTTGATATTTTTACCGACCGACGAGTCTATCCTTTAAAAAAAGTATTATTTATGTGTTTTATACTTTTAAATTTTATTTTCGGTGGAGAGGGTCATGGGAAACTAGAAATCAACAATAAGTATGTCACCTTTTTATGTAATTAACTTATGATAAATTTTCACGATTAGGAACAGTATTATGTCAATGACAAAATCTGTTGTCCACCTTTGTAAAATAATTACTTGCTTGACTGTATGCTAGGAAAACAACTTAAAAGTAGTGGTATTATTCGGGCGGGTTAATAGTGTATTGGGTTTAAGTGTGTGAGTTATCTAGCCGAACCCGAACCAAATAAGGTATCTAGCCGAACCCGAACCAAATAAGGGGACAGGTTAATCGGTTTTTGGGTTAAATGGGTATCAGATTATTCGGTTTGCGTTAAATGAGTTATTCGGTTTTGGTATAAAAAAATGAAATCATCTACAAAGTAGTTTAAAAGTTGGGTAATTTGGGTAAAACAGGTTAAATGATTTGAGTATCAAAATTGGGTATTTACATATTTACATTCTATATATAAACAATTCTAGTTATAACTATAAACAAATCAAAAAATGACAAATATATATATTAAATGGGTTATTTGGGTACCTGAATAAGCATGAAGCCTACCCGTAAATACCGTAAATACCGAATTACTTATTCGGTGTAACACCCCGAAATTTGTAAAACAACCTTTATAATGATCAATATAATGTTTAAATGTAATTAGTATGATTATGTCATATTATCTTTTTGGGTATCGAAGTTTTGAGTAAATATGAATTGGGGCATTAGAGTTTGCATTTTTTTTAATTGAAAGAATGAATGGGGAGGGGTGTGTTGGTCAAATGGTGAATGTTAGGGGGTGGAATTGGCCAAAGGCCAAAAACACTTCATTCTTTCTGTTGAAAACGTCCAAACACACGACAAACACAAACACATATATTTTGTTGGTGTTGACTAATTGAGAGAAAGGAAAGGAGAAAAGCTAGGGTTTTTGGGGTTTATCACCAAAATGAAGATTAAAGCTTAGGAATCACATTTTTGTTATCTTTGAAGGTATAATCGTATTCTCCATAACCTACTTCATCTTCTTCCTTCTCATTTCTTCATTTGAAGAATCCAGCCTTAAATGGGTTTATCTAATACTCCAATCTTTTAGTATGTTGTTATATGATCGAAATGGAGCCATAATATTGAACTACATTGGTAGTTTGAGTTAGTTTTGGTTTGAACAAATCTAGGGCTCAAATGAGCTCCAATGGGTTATGGATTTAAGTTTAATGTTTTAGTAGGATAAATATGCTCAATATTGATCCATATGTGTTAAATGTTGATACAGAATTGAATGAAATTAAGTAGAAGCTCATTCGGAGCTTTGAAGACATGATTTAAGTTTTAACCAATTTATGAACTCAAATGCTCAATTTTGTGTTTTATGTCTAAACCGCACACCAAGTGTTCGATGCAATGCCTCAAGTGTATTTTGGCTTAAAATTGGCGTGCAGACGAACCATTATGATTTGTAAACTCTTTGGTATCAATTATTGTTGAAATGAATTGAATTTAAATGCTTAATATGTGTCAAATTGAGAAAATGAGCAAAACACACATAATTTTCGTGATTATTGATAGGTTTTACATTTTGTTTTGTAAAATTCATATAAAATCACTTGAAGCTCCGTTTTTGACGTGACATATGTCTTTGGAAAGATAAGAGAATGTTCAATAATCTACAATAGTCATATGAAGCTAATTTTGATGTTAAACAGGTCAAAAATGCAATATATTACTGCAGTAACGAGAAATGGTGATATCAAACTTTATAAAGTTATAGAGAATTGGTTATAGATCCGTTTGGGATGATTGAAGTTGGATATGAAAGATAAAAGAGTCTACTTTCTCTTAATTTAAAATATGTTAAGATAACTCAATCACAGACAAAAATATAAGACGTTTGGCCTTGATAATTTGATTGTTTTGTTTGGGATGTTCATGGAACTTTTAATGTGATATTATAGGTCATATGCATACATAATTGGGGATACATTTGAAGTTCCAAAGTACTTGAGTGACTTTGGGGCTTAACTTGAATTGGATTTTTATTTGGGACGATTGTGGAGGCTGAAACCTTATTGCCGCCGATCAATGTGAGTTCTAGTATTAATAGTTCATAATGTGCATTGCATATTGGTGGTTATGTCATTGCTTGCTACACTTGGGACTTGATTGTTGGTTTGTGATTATACTTCCATGCTTCATTCCCATTGAGATGAGATTTGGAATATATGTCATGTTTGAGATGTATTGATTTCTATCTCTTTGATCATCTTTCCATTTGACCTCACCTGCATATCCATGGAATGGTGGACTAGCTCTAAGCCTAATTTGAGCAATACATTGGACTACCTTTAAGTCTAAATTGAGCAAATTGTTGGACTAGCTGTAAGTCTAAATTGAGCAATACGTTCGACTAGCTCTAAGTCTAAATTGAGCAAATTGTTGGACTAGCTCGAAGTCTAATTTGAGCAATACGTTGGACTAGCTCTAAGTCTAACTTGAGCATCCATTCATATGATAATTTGGTGTATCATTTGTGGTATTCACATGCATTGTCCATTATGTTTTATAAACCTAGCAACTCACTCAACGTAATGCTTACCCTTTAGTTGTTAATATTTTATAGGACTTGAGTTATCTTATACCGATTGGTTATCTTGAAGCTGATAGTATTGATATGTGCATATTTATACATATATTTTGTATCATTTTCCTTGCATATTGAGTGGTTTTCAGACCGAAATGTGTGAAAAGATACTGATTTTTGTTAATATTTGTGTTTCGCAGGTCGAAAGCCATTAAAACAACATGGGAACAGAAATTGAATCTAAAGTAACAAGATTTTATGGTCCAGCCATCTTCCATGAGCGAAAGAACATTTTGGCGAAAAGTGATTCTACGCGCCCGCGTAGGACTCTCCACGCACCCGCGTGGCTATGTCCAGTAGAGCAACCCACGCACCCTGTAAGACACCCCACGCACCCGTGTGTCCACCTTCAGTCAGAGCATGCCACGCACCCGCGTGAGTTACTTTACGCACCCCGTGGAGGTCCAGTCAAAGAGTCTACACGCCCGCGTAGAAAGTCCCACGCACCTGCGTGGCCATGTCAAGGCATAGCATGTCACGCACCCGCATGACTTACCCCACGCACCCGCGTGCGAGGCCCAGCCCACCAGAATTCTTTTTAAAAACCCTAGCTTGCAGCAGTTGAGGGTGTGGCGAGACAGAACGATTTTGGACGAATTTTGGGGCGATTTTGCTTACGTGTTTCATCGTTTTTCAATTAATTAATCATAGTTTAGTGTAGGGTTTCGATTTTCTGAAGTTTTCAAGCATTCGGTTCAAGTTTTGGAGTTTAATTTCGCACGGATAGCTACGAATTTGGTACACTCGTTCTTAAACTTTCTGAATTCATAATGGTTTTTATTTATTTGAGTTTAATTTTAGTTTTTATTATGATTAGTTAGTAGTTTTCTTGTTCACCCGCTTGGGATGATGAATTCTATGTATTAAATGGCATGGTTTTGGATTGATTGACGGTTTATGGCTTATATTTACTAGATTTTTGATGTTCTTCATATATTTTTGTTAAAAATCAGATTTTTATCAATCGTTTAGCATTGTTTTGCGAAAATAATTGTTGGTTGAATCTGCGTTTTTAATAAAAATTAAAACTTTGGATGAAAAATTGATAATTGATTATATTTTCTAGGCATTGTATTGCGATAATGATTTTGTGATGAATTATTGATCTAAAACTTTGCGTGTTTCTTAGTTTTTAGGCATTGTGTTGCGATAATAAAACTAATAATCCGTAAAGCTTGATTTCCAAATAAATAAAGTTGGTTGGTTGAATTCTCGGTATTAATTGATAGTTTTTAGCATCTATTTGCGATAATAAGATTGTTGGTTAATATTGGAATCCAGTTTAATTGACTTTATTGTTTTCACGTGTTTTGTCATGATTTAATCTTTATTTGGAGAAATCTAATATTCGGTAAATTAATCCATAATCCGGGCTTAAGTGAATATTTATAATTGGTTATTAACCGATTTATCTTTAATCGATCAATCCGGACCGCCGCCAATTAATTATAGTTTTCTAATTCCAAGTGGGTGACATTTTCGTAATATAAGAGTTTCGTAAAATTCAATATCATTCTTTACTTGCTTAAGTTATTTCTAAATTGACTTTTCTTTTGTTAGTTGGTTCGTATTATATAGTCGTCCTTTCTTGGTGCGTTCGTTAGTTTAGTTTAAGTCGTGTTTGCTAGATTTAGTTTTTAATTATTTTGAAAAACACAAAAAAAATATTAGTTTAACTTGTTATTCACGTATTACATAGTTTGCATTAGTTATTCGGATAATTAATTTTAATTATTGTCTCTAGTTGATAATTTCTTCAAAAAGTCCGAAATAGCTAAATATTGGTTTAGGTTGTAGTATTGGAGTCTCCGTTCTTTATTCCGTTCCCTGAGTTCGATAAATCCTGGGTGATTCTTGAAGCTATATTGCACACGATTGATACACTGCCAGTTGTGTAATTTATACTTTGGGTTCATTTAGACATTAAAACCTGAGGTGTGTTTTTCACACGTCAAGTTTTTGGCGCCGTTGCCGGGGAACGGTGTGAGCTTTAAGAAACAACCAACGCCGGTAGTTTAGTTGATCCTTTATAGGGGCAATCCCCCTAAAAAGTTTAATTTTCTGTCTATCTTCGTTTTTCTTTAAAGGGTGTTCGGTGTATGAGTCGTCGTAATCCTAATATCGTCAGCCCATACTCCGACCCTGAGCGAGCATTCCGTAGCCGTCTTCGTGACCAATCACACCCATTAATTGAGGGACTGTCTAGTTTATCTGATTCTGCTGACCATACTGTTCCTCATCCGATGGAGGAAGGTCACGTAGACATTTGTGTCCAGTTACCTCCGATTTCTAGTCCTTCACCTTCTTCACCGTCTTCATCTTCTGATTCTTCATCTTCTTCATCTTCTTCCTCTTTCACAATGGGAGACCGAAGGACAATGCTTGAGCTTAACCAACCGGTCACTGATGACTCGGAAGGTGCGATAGTTATTCCTGGATTTGATGCCGTTAATTTTGAGCTAAAGTCGAGCCTGATCGCTTTAGTTCAGAATAACGCACAATTCTGCAGTCTATCTTCTGAGGATCCGTATTCCCACCTGAAGAAATTCAGAAAAGCATGCAGTGGGTATAAAGCGAATCAAGTTCCAAGGGAAGTAATCCTACTGATGCTTTTTCCTTACTCTCTTTCAGGACGTGCCATGATGTGGTATGAGTCTCTTTCCTCGAACTCAATTCGTACTTGGGATGATATGGAGTCCAAGTTTCTCCTCAAATTCTGCCCTCCTTCTCGGACTACTAAGCTTATGAATGACATTCTCTCATTTAAGCAGAAACCTGATGAGTGTCTGTATGATGCATGGGAGAGATATAAAGAGTCCATCATGAAATGCCCAAATCATTACATGACACTTAATCACCGTGTCAAGGTATTCTATGAGAATGTTCACCCCATGTATCACTCACTGATCGACTCACCTTCTAACGGGTCAGTGTATAAGAGGACACCAGAAGAGGCTTTTGACATAATCGATGACCTGGTTTTAAGCCAAACTCAGACACCTAGTGAATATTTTGGGTGGGGAGCTTCTGATTCAAAGCAAGCTGCTGCTATAGCTGCCCTCACAGCTAAGATTGAGCTCCTCACGCAGACTAGTCAGCCACAGTCATCCCCAGTTGCTGTACACGCAGTACAACACAGATGCGAGCACTGTGGTGGACCACATTCCGGCTATGAGTGCCAAGCTAGCTTTTCTTATCCAAATCAGGAGGAGGTATATTACTCGTCAGGAGATTATGGTGGAGGCATGGCTAGATATGCCAACCTACTCCGAATTTTTCTCGAGCTCAGAACCAACCACCTCCTGGATTCGCTCATCCTCGTCCTCAGGTGATGCAGAGACCCCAACTTAACCCTCAGCAAGGGTATAATCATGGATATCATCAGGGACAATCTTCTTCTTTCTCACAATTTAATTCTAATCCCAATCAGTTCCATAATGCGCACTTCCCTAATCAGAATCATCAGTCTCAGCCCGTGCAACCTACAAAGTCAAACCTCAAGGAGATGATGATGAAGTTTATTGCTAATCAAGAGGCGTTGTCTAGAAATCAGCAGGCTGCTATTCAGGCCCTTGAAACACAAGTGGGACAGCTAGCACAGTTGAGGAATGTTAGGAATGCTAATGAACTTCCTAGCAACACTAAGCCCAATCCAAGAGGTAATCTGAAAGACAAGGGTCCTGCTCAAGTCAATGCCATTACTGTACATGATGATGAGCACCCCGAGGATGTTCCTTCTTCTACTTCTTCCTCTTCTCCCCCATTGAAGAAGGAACTGGAGGCTTTAATGGACGAGATGCATCTGAACGCTTCAGCCGCATATGTCCCTCCTCCTTTATACATCCAAGGTAAGGCCGACCCTGGTAGTTTCACTATCCCATGTTCTGTAAAGGGGGCTGTATTCAGCAATGCTTTAGCCGATCTAGGCTCTAGCATTAATGTTATAGCTCATGATATATTCCAACAGCTGGATTTGGGACCTCTAAAGCCTTCTTTGGTAGCAGTGCAGCTAGCCGACAGCTCCTTGAGACAACCTGTAGGGATTTGTGAGGGAGTTAGATTGAAGGTTGATAGATTTGAGTTTGTTGTTGATTTGGTGGTGCTAGACATGGATAGCTCGAATGGCAATCCCCTCATTTTGGGTAGACCCTTTCTTACATCTGCTAGAGCATTGATAGATGTCCTCTCTATGGAGTTGACTATTAGAGTGAGAGATGAGGATATTACATTCCGTATGGCGAAAGCTAATCCGTTATATCCATTTCTGCCTAACTCACTTTTCTCCATATCTATTTATGCACCATGTGTTGAGTTAGATCCTATGCAGGGTGTTCATGCAACGAACGAGTTTGATGCTGATAGAGATTTGCGGGAGATTGCTTGCTTGCTTGGAGTAGATTGGCAGATGCACATTGATGAGAATGATATCCCCACCGACGAGGATATTTTCGTTTTGTTTGAAGCACCATCACCATCCACTCATTTTCATACTGATCATGGTAAGCTTGATATTCTTAAATCTTATTCCGTTGTTGTTTGTGATGGACAGGTACCTTCAAGCTCGGTCAAGAACAAAGGGAAGTCAAAGAAGCCAAGACAGCGAAAGAAAAAGGTAGAAAAGATCAAAGAGAAACCAACTTGTCAATATCCGAAGTTTAATTTTGATCCTGAGGATCCGGTTGGTGCGTACATTGCTTTAGTAGGTATGAAAGGTTTGCGAGCTTGTTTCCCAGGTATGTTTTATCAATCTAAGGACCATGTGGACGAGTCAAGCTAGAGACTCGTCAAAACAAGCGCTTTCGGGAGGCAACCCGTAGATACTTTCATTTGTACATTAAGTTTTCATTTCATGTTTAATTTGTTTTGCTTGATGTGTTGAGCTGTTAATTTAAATTTTGGAAGTTATATGCTTAAATAAGTAGCCCGTGCATTGAGTATGTGTCTTAGGATTGCATGATGTTTTGAAAGCATGTTTGCTTGTTCTAATTTCTAGTTTATTTTATTTTATTTTATCTTATTTTATTTATTTTATTTTTTTAATTGCTTTGTGTGTGGTGTGCTAATTATATTTAATTTCATAGATGGTGTGTTTTTGAGTTCTAATAGTTTGGTGTGTTTCCATGTTTTCTTTGTTTATTTTCGTAGATTTATATTTAGGTATTTATGTTCTAGTCCTTGCATGCTCATGGTGTCACACATTATGCTTTATTTATGTAAAAGGGGTGTCGTTGTCTTGAGAATATTTTGGTGTGCTAATGTGTCATATGATCATTTATGTTTGAAATGAGTGTGGGGTAGTGTATCTGATGTCACATAGTTTGATATGAGTGTGAGTGATGTGCTTGATGCGTGTTTAGACAAATGTATGTGTGTTAGAGTGTTATCAGTCTTGGACACCCGTTGATGGACGTCTTGTCATGACGGGCCATGGTAGAGATGCTCACTAGAAGTCAGTTCAGCCTCATCAATCAGACATGGCCATGCTTAAGTGTATCAGGGGGAGTTTTTCTGTTCCAATTTTATTACCTCCATTATTCCATGCTATCTTGAACTGTTCATGACAGTGAGGACACTATCAAATTTAAGTGTGGGGTGGGAGTATAAAAATGTCGATTTTGAGCTTTGCATGTCCTTACAAACAATTCATGGCATTTTTGTATAAAATTGGGCCGATTTTCAAAACTTTTCTCTCTATTTTTGCGCGTTAGACTCTTTTGTAGTATTGTTCTATTTACTATGCATGCGAATCTAGATAAGTGACATTGAGACTTTTTGTGACACCCTTGCCACAACAACCACCAATTACAATACACCCAGGATTAATCATCAACATGCAATAACATAATGATCTGATAACCTAAATTAAGTGCGGAAGCATTAAAACATAAATAAAGTAGTGCAACAAGTGTTAAACACCCTACGGTGCTATCAGGTACCAAGTCTAGGTCTACACACCCATTCATTTCTTACAATCATCCAGAATATATTACAACATTTGTCCCACAACATAATTACCGATTAAATAGCAGATATCTTCCAAATCTTCCAAATCGACCTAACTAGAAGGTCCAGCAGTAGATTTTCCTTTGCCTGTAAAATAAAAATCAACAACTGGGGAATAAGCGGATGCTTTAGTGAATATAGAGATTATGCATTTTATAAATCTTTATGAAGCCCAAGGATAACACAGATGACCAACATCGGATATCCTCTTCGTACACAAAGTACGGACCAGAGCCGCAGCCCCTTCGAGCTCAAAGCTCGGCATTTAAACATACCATCTGAGACAAACGTACGATCGGGGATGACATACTGCCTACCGGGCCTAGGAGGGATCAGCTCCAGGTCATATAGCACAGTAACATCAGAGTAATCGATGCGACCCACCGGTCCATCACTAGATGCACAACAACCGAAAGGACATGCAACAAGTAAGAATGTGCATCTAAATCTACGCAAGTTAGTAGAATTCCAAACAATCAATGAAACAACAAGTCTCAGCAGGCAAAGCTTACATAAAACAAATATAAACATGCGAAATCTACTGTACTCACAGTGGGTGCGTATTATCTTTAACCGATATTATTTCTCTTCGGGCTTTCAACCGGATTCCACCAAGTACCCCACTGTGGGTTAAACAACACCACAAGGGACCTGTCATATTAAATTACAACAATTTCCTCATATCATTAACCGTTTAACTCATAAAAATCAAGTCTCGTAAGTTTTGCAACGTTTTCCCCCATTTCGGGTCTACATCCAAATTTAAACCATAACTAAGTTTGAAACCCATTTCAAGTTCATAACTTGTCCTTTGAATAATTCTTGCCATTTTATGTGTTGTTTATGAGTTTCATTCAAAATACACGAGTCTAGGGAGTAGTATTCTAAATTTTAAGCATTAAACTCGAATTTAATGGGTTAGATTCGAAATTAATCATCAGATTCGAACCCTTAGCACAGATTCGAACCCCTCATTCGAGTCTAGGGGTAGATTCGAAGCCCTCCCTTAGAATCTAATGGTACACACTCGAATCTAGCACCAAACTCGAGTTTGTTCTTGCATTTCGACTCTGTTCTTGGCCCATTCGAGTCTGTTCATCGTTTCAACTTAAATCCTTCATTTCTAAGGCAAAAATCACTAATATATCATGTATAATACCTAGATTCGATTCTACTATGCATATACTTTCATATTCCAGCAATATTTCAAGCAAAACAAGCTTAAATTTGCATAAAATGACAGATTCGAATTTTAGTTAACTTCAAAACCGAAACTATAAACTTAAAAGGTTCGATTCTTACCTCAATTCGCACGAACTCTGAAATCCGTTTGTATATTGTTGTTGTACTCCTCGATACCTTTCCGATGACGTATAATTCTCGAAAATCCGACGGTCGGTTTGTGGTATATCTTAGAGAGATGTAGAGAGAAAACTTCTAGAGAGATAGAGTAGAGAGAGAGTGTAAACTAGAAAATGAAGCCTATTGCCCTTTATATACTACTTTCGTCATTTTGCCCATTTCACCACTCGACTTAACCGGTTTCATAAAATACTGATTTAATCTTAAATATATCATAAATAACTTTTAAATTCATAATAATCCACATAATTGATTCTGAGTTCGATTTTCTCAAAAATAGCAACAAACTTTGCTAAATATCCAAATACATAATAATCACCCAAATTCAACTTAAATATAAATACGTTTTCCACTTAATTAACCAAAATACATCAAATTAAATCCGTGGATGTTACAACATGGGCTCCACCACGCTCAACTTCGTCCTCGAAGTTACTCGGACTCAAACAGTTTCGGATACTTTCTTAACATCTCTGACTTAGTTTCCCAAGTATGATTTGCTCCTTTATGGTGCTTCCAACGTACAAGCACCATTTCTATCTCCTTGCTTCTTAATTTCTTCATCTTAGTATCTAACACACACTCCGGCTCTTCAACATACCGGAGCCTTTCATCAACCTGCAGTTCAGTATGGTCGGCCCAATCCTCGTTACTAGAAGTAAATGACTTTCGAAGATTTCCAACGTGAAACACCGGATGTATGCCCGACATCTCTTCAGGCAATTCCAAACGGTATGACTGATTCCCCACTTTTTCAGTTATCTTAAATGGTCCGACGAATCTCGGAGCCAACTTTCCCCTTTTTACAAAACGAGTAACACCCCTCATGGGTGATACTTTCAGATAAACCCAGTCATTCACTTCAAAATTTATCGGCTTGTGCCTCCGATCATAGTAACTTTTCTGACGATCCTGGGCCGCTTTCATGTTTTGCCTAATCAACTGTATCTTCTCGTTTGTTTCTTGAAGCAAGGCCGGCCCAGCAATTGGTGTTTCACCCGTTTCTCTCCAACATGTAGGAGTCCTACATTTCCTTCCATACAAAGCCTCGAACGGAGCTTTCTTGATCGTAGCGTGGTAACTGTTGTTATACGAAAACTCTATGAGTGGCAGATGATCGTCCCAATTGCCACCGAGATCTAACACACACGATCTCATCATGTCTTCAAGCGTTAAGATGGTCCGCTCACTCTGACCATCAGTTTGCGGGCGGTAAGCTGTACTCATTGCTATCCTTGTCCCTAACCCTTCTTGCAAAGCCGACCAAAAATTTGAAGTAAACCGGCTGTCCCGGTCCGATACTATGGACTTAGGCACTCCATGCCTAGAAACAATCTCGTCCATATAAATTTTAGCCAACTTTTCTAAGGAGTAACTTTCTCTTATCGGTATAAAATGTGCGGACTTAGTTAATCTATCGACTATCACCCAAACTGCATCATGTTGGCGCCTAGTCTTCGGCAGTTTCGTAACAAAATCCATAGTAATGTGCTCCCACTTCCATTCCGGAATGGGAAGCGGCTGCATACTGCCGTACGGTTGTTGATGCTCGGCCTTTACCAACCGGCAAGTTCGGCATCTTTCTACATATTGCCCTATGTCCCTCTTCAATCCTGGCCACCAAAAATCTGCCTTTAAGTCATTGTACATCTTTGTACTTCCAGGATGTACAGAAAACCTAGACTGGTGTGCTTCTTCGATAATTATTTGTCTCATTCCACCATATTTCGGCACCCATATTCTTCCGTACACACCTTTTAATCCCGATTCACTAGTTTCCATATTTTTAATCTGCGCCCTTATATCCTCAGCACCAACATTCTCGTCTTTTAAGGCTTCCTCTTGAGCGACCTTGACATCATCTATAATAGTAGACGTTAACATGGTAGAAGTCATCATATAGCAGCAATCCTTCGCATACGCTTTCCGGCTCAAGGCATCGGCTACTACATTAGCCTTCCCGGGATGATAAAGTATCTCACAATCGTAGTCTTTAATAAGCTCCATAGACCTACGCTGTCTCATATTAAGTTCCTTCTGGCTAAAATGTACTTTAAGCTCTTATGGTCCGTGTAAAGTTGACACTTAGTACCGTACAGGTAATGCCTCCATAATTTCAATGCAAACGTTACCGCAGTCAACTCGAGATCATGAGTCGAATAATTCTTCTCATGCTGCTTCAACTGTCTTGAAGCATACGCTATAACCTTCCCACGCTGCATCAATACAGCGCCTAACCCTAACCTCGAAGCATCGGTATACACCACAAAGTCATCATTGCCCTCAGGTAAGGCAAGTATCGGTGCCTCACTTAACGTCTTCTTCAAAATATCAAACGCTTCTTGCTGCACTGCTTCCCAGACAAAAGGTGCATTCTTCTTTGTTAATGCAGTCAGAGGAACTGCAATCTTAGAAAAATCCTTTATGAACCTCCGATAATATCCTGCCAACCCCAGAAAACTTCTAACTTCGGTAGCTGTTTGAGGTGGCTCCCAATTCTTTATCGCTTCAACTTTAGCCGGATCTACCGAAATCCCAGCCCCCGAAATCACATGTCCTAGAAACTGTATCTGTTGCAGCCAAAACTCGCACTTCGAAAATTTGGCGTACAACTTTTCTTTCCTCAACAACTCTAACAGCTCCCTGAGATGCTCAGCATGCTCAGCCTCAGACCTAGAGTATACTAGAATATCATCGATAAACACTATCACCGACTTATCCAACATCGGTCTACAAACCCTATTCATCAAGTCCATAAAGACAGCTGGGGCGTTAGTTAATCCAAAAGGCGTGACCAGAAACTCGTAATGCCCATACCGAGTTCTGAAAGCTGTCTTCGGTACATCTTCTTCCCTTACTTTCAGCTGATGGTACCCCGACCTTAAGTCGATCTTAGAAAAGACGCAGGCCCCGTGTAACTGGTCAAACAAGTCATCTATCCATGGCAACGGATATTTGTTCTTAATAGTCAACTTATTCAGCTCCCGGTAATCTATGCACATCCTCATCGTGCCATCTTTCTTCTTTACAAACAATACCGGAGCTCCCCATGGCGATGAACTCGGCCGAATGAAGCCCTTATCCAACAATTCTTGCAGCTGTGTCATCATTTCCTTCATCTCGGTTGGGGCAAGACGATAAGGAGAACGAGCTACCGGTGCAGCTCCGGGGATCAGATCAATTCGAAACTCAACTTGTCTCTCAGGCGGCACGCCAGACAAGTCTTCCGGAAACACATCTGGGAATTGTGAAACAACCGGCACATCGGCCAAAGTTCTCTTCTCTGCCTTAGCATCAATCGCATATGCTAAGTATGCATCACATCCCTTTGCAACAAGCTTTCGAGCTTTTGCAATAGTCAGCAAACACAGATCCCCGCTTCTCCTATCCCCATATATACATATCTCACGCCCCTCCGGGGTAGTTATCTTTATCATTCGGCTCTTACACACTATGTGGGCTTCATTCTCGATCAACCAGTCCATTCCGACTATCACATCAAACTCGCTGAACTCTATCGGAATCAGATCTAAATTGAAGACTACATCTTCAATTACTAACGTGCAATTTCGGTATACATGATCTACCTTAACTAAAGTATTGCTAGCAGTTTCAATATCAAGTATAGCAGACAACTTAGACAGTGGCATGGCAAGTCTTTGTGCAAACACAGTAGAAACAAACGACCTATTGGCACCCGAATCAAATAAAACTCGTGCAGGCATAGAATTAACTATGAACGTACCCGTGACGACCTCCGGATTTTCCCTTGCCTCCTCTGCAGTTATCTGAAAAGCACGAGCAGGTGCCCTCTGTGACTGACCCCGGCGGTTAACTGAACCACCACTCGAACCTCCAGACGATCGTGTTGATGATGGGACAGCAGCCGTTGGAGCATTCTTCCTACAATTCCTGCTATAGTGACCCCACACCCCACACTTATAGCAAGCATCACTCTTCCTGGGGCAGTCATTCTGAAAATGTCCCAGTTCTCCACAGCAAAAGCAAGCACGTCCGTTAGGGCACTTGCCAAAATGTTCCAGGTGACATTTGTTGCAATACTGCGGCTCAGTGTTGATGGAATATGCACGCGCACGACCACGATCAGATGAACCAGATGGTCGGCGAAAAGACTGCTGTGATGAGTATTGTGAAGACCGGGAAGATCCCGAGTATCCTCCCTCCCTTTGGCGCTTCGGCGGTGACGGCTGTGTTGGATTGGTGGAAGCAGCAGCAGACCCAACAGAGTAGCCCGACATAATCAAAATCTGCTCTACATTTCTGGCAGCCTCAAGTAAGCCAGCAAATGTAGGGTAGCGGACGTTGCTCATAACCCTCCTAATCTCTATGTCAAGACCAGCCTCGAACCTGGTCACTTTCCTTTCTTCGGTGTCCACCTGATGAGGTGCGAACAGACTTAACCTCGTGAACTCCACAGCATATTGGGACACCGTCTTCGTCCCCTGTACCAGTGCCATAAACCTTGCCTCTAATCTCCGACGCTCATCAATCGGACAGTATTGCTGAGTGAATAAGTCCGTGAACTCAGCCCATTTCATAACCGAAACTTTCTCCAATGTTAAAGCGTTCACCATGGCATTCCACCACATGATTGCATCATTCGTGAACATAGCAGTTGCATAACGAACCATATCCTTCTCAGCACAGTCGCTGATTCGGAATGTTCGCTCAGTTGCTGTTATCCATTCCAGTGCAGCAACAGCATCCCCTAAACCGTTAAACTCTACAGCTCCATTTCCTTTAAAATCCTTAAACCGACAACCCCTGGGCTTATTAGATGACCCAGTGTTGTCATCTTGTTCCTCATTATTTCCTTCTCTTTCTTTTTCTTTGTTCTTCCTTTTATCTTCCCTTCGCTTAGCTTCGGCCTCATCTCGAGCCCGAAACTGCTCTTGAATCATCTCTCTTTGCTCAGCCATCATGGCTAGCATCATTTCTCTCGTCTCTTCAGGTGTCATTCCTCCTCCAGACATGTTCTGAAATACGAAACATATAACTTATTTAGCAACATGTCATAAATTTAAAGACACCATTCATTTGTCCCGTATAATAGTCAATCCCTATAATTACTAGATCGTAACCTATCTTAGTTCAGATCATTACTTAAACCACTACATATCATTACCTAATGTTTGAGATCAAGACCTCACGGACACTTGAATCTCAAACAACTGCTCTGATACCATCTCGTGTGACACCCTTGCCACAACAACCACCAATTACAATACACCCAGGATTAATCATCAACATGCAATAACATAATGATCTGATAACCTAAATTAAGTGCGGAAGCATTAAAACATAAATAAAGTAGTCCAACAAGTGTTAAACACCCTACGGTGCTATCAGGTACCAAGTCTAGGTCTACACACCCATTCATTTCTTACAATCATCCAGAATATATTACAACATTTGTCCCACAACATAATTACCGATTAAATAGCAGATATCTTCCAAATCTTCCAAATCGACCTAACTAGAAGGTCCAGCAGTAGATTTTCCTTTGCCTGTAAAATAAAAATCAACAACTGGGGAATAAGCGGATGCTTTAGTGAATACAGAGATTATGCATTTTATAAATCTTTATGAAGCCCAAGGATAACACAGATGACCAACATCGGATATCCTCTTCGTACACAAAGTACGGACCAGAGCCGCAGCCCCTTCGAGCTCAAAGCTCGGCATTTAAACATACCATCTGAGACAAACGTACGATCGGGGATGACATACTGCCTACCGGGCCTAGGAGGGATCAGCTCCAGGTCATATAGCACAGTAACATCAGAGTAATCGATGCGACCCACCGGTCCATCACTAGATGCACAACAACCGAAAGGACATGCAACAAGTAAGAATGTGCATCTAAATCTACGCAAGTTAGTAGAATTCCAAACAATCAATGAAACAACAAGTCTCAGCAGGCAAAGCTTACATAAAACAAATATAAACATGCGAAATCTACTGTACTCACAGTGGGTGCGTATTATCTTTAACCGATATTATTTCTCTTCGGGCTTTCAACCGGATTCCACCAAGTACCCCACTGTGGGTTAAACAACACCACAAGGGACCTGTCATATTAAATTACAACAATTTCCTCATATCATTAACCGTTTAACTCATAAAAATCAAGTCTCGTAAGTTTTGCAACGTTTTCCCCCATTTCGGGTCTACATCCAAATTTAAACCATAACTAAGTTTGAAACCCATTTCAAGTTCATAACTTGTCCTTTGAATAATTCTTGCCATTTTATGTGTTGTTTATGAGTTTCATTCAAAATACACGAGTCTAGGGAGTAGTATTCTAAATTTTAAGCATTAAACTCGAATTTAATGGGTTAGATTCGAAATTAATCATCAGATTCGAACCCTTAGCACAGATTCGAACCCCTCATTCGAGTCTAGGGGTAGATTCGAGAAAATGAAGCCTATTGCCCTTTATATACTACTTTCGTCATTTTGCCCATTTCACCACTCGACTTAACCGGTTTCATAAAATACTGATTTAATCTTAAATATATCATAAATAACTTTTAAATTCATAATAATCCACATAATTGATTCTGAGTTCAATTTTCTCAAAAATAGCAACAAACTTTGCTAAATATCCAAATACATAATAATCACCCAAATTCAACTTAAATATAAATACGTTTTCCACTTAATTAACCAAAATACATCAAATTAAATCCGTGGATGTTACACTTTTTATGGCAACGAGATGTTCAATTTGCATGTCACTCTTTGATAGCCAAAATTGCATGTTTTGAGCACAATCTATCCTTTACATTCATTTCGTGAGAATTTGAGCCTGCATAGCATTCAATCTTAATGCTCATTATTCGTTTCTGTGTGGTACTGCCGGTGTCATTTATTCTAAGGTAGAACTTGTTTGTGAATGCGCATCAAGATCACACTTTTGAGAATTTAGCACACATATAAAGGCAAAGTTAGGATAACTTGTTTCCCTCATGATACTCCGTTGCCCACATTATCTCCCTAGATTGCCCCCATTTGAGCCTTGGCCTTTCGTTTCGGTGACAACCCACGTCATTAGCCAGATTTTCCCTTGTATCTATCGTTTGACCCGGATTGGGACCGAGACTTAGTAGCAGGATTTAAGGAATTGTAGCAGCCACAGTTTTCCCTGTTAGGCCAAATTTAGAGCTTTATTGATTATTCTTTGTATTTAGAAAACATTCGAGCCTTGTGTAATCCCTTTGCTTTCGTGTTCTTTCTGGTTTTTCTAGTATTGTACCCGGGCGATGCTAGTTAGTCGAGATAGTTCTTTTTGAGCAAGTTGTCATAAAAGCTTGATGTTTGAAGAAATCAAAGAGAGTTCAGTGTTGTTGAAAAATAAATAAATAAAAAGAGTGAAAAAAGGGATAAATACAAGGATGAAAGAGAAAAAGAGCGAAAAAGAAATGATCTGGAAGTTTTCTTCCCTTTGCATCGCCCTTGAGAGCTATAGTCTTCGGGGATAATTATTTTCAGTGTTTGTTATCATGGTTGTCGCTTTAGTTCTAAGGATTGCTGCTACTTCTTTGGTCTCATTCTTTTACGCCTCACTCAGACCAAACATACCCATCACTGAGCCTAGCCCCATTACAACCCTTGAAGTCCTTTATGTGCTTTATTTTCAAACATAAGTGATGGAGATGTGATTCTATCTCAAGCTTATGCTGAAGTTTATCTGACACGTCGGGTGTTGAGAAGATTTTGTGCAAACACATATGAGCCTATACACATGAGTGTTGAGTGAAAACCGCGAGGTGCTAATTCATGCAACAAGGTTAGAAGTGATTGACATTGCCATTCTATTTTTTGCATCTCGTGGTCTCTTTGTCTGCTTAGCTAGGTTTCAAATGCATTGTTTATGGATCTTTAATGCTTAAGAGTCTATATCGTGTTTCTAGAGAGCTAGTTTTTGGGTTGAGGCCTGGTTGAAAACATTTATGTTGCAGTTTGCTTGCGGACAAGCAAAGCTCAAGTGTGGGGTATTTTGATATGTGCATATTTATACATATATATTGTATCATTTTCCTTGCATATTGAGTGGTTTTCAGACCGAAATGTGTGAAAAGATACTGATTTTTGTTAATATTTGTGTTTCGCAGGTCGAAAGCCATTAAATCAACATGGGAACAGAAATTGAATCTAAAGTAACAAGATTTTATGATCCAGCCATCTTCCATGAGCGAAAGAACATTTTGGCGAAAAGTTATTCTACGCGCCCGCGCAGGACTCTCCACGCACCCGCGTGGCTATGTCTAGTAGAGCAACCCACGCACCCTGTAGGACACCCCACGCACCCGCGTGTGCACCTTCAGTCAGGGCATGCCACGCACCCGCGTGAGTTACCTTACGCACCCGCGTGGAGGTCCAATCAAAGAGTCTACACCCCCGCGTAGAAAGTCCCACGCACCTGCGTGGCCATGTCCAGGCATAGCAAGCCACGCACCCGCGTGACTTAACCCACGCACCCGCGTGCGAGGCCCAGCCCACCAGAATTCTTTTTAAAAACCCTAGCTTGCAGCAGTCGAGGGTGTGGCGAGACAGAACGATTTTGGACGAATTTTGGGGCGATTTTGCTTACGTTTTTCATCGTTTTCAAGTAATTAATCATAGTTTAGCCTAGGGTACGTTTCGATTTTCTGAAGTTTTCAAGCATTCGGTTCAAGTTTTGGAGTTTAATTTCACACGAATAGCTACGAATTTGGTACACTCGTTCTTAAACTTTCTGAATTCATAATGGTTTTTATTTATTTGAGTTTAATTTTGGTTTTTAGTATGGTTAGTTAGTAGTTTTCTTGTTCACCCGCTTGGGATGATGAATTCTATGTATTAAATGGCATGGTTTTGGATTGATTGACGGTTTATGGCTTATATTTACTAGATTTTTGATGTTCTTCATATATTTTTGTTAAAAATCAGATTTTTATCAATCGTTTAGCATTAGCATTGTTTTGCGAAAATAATTGTTGGTTGAATCTGCGTTTTTAATAAAAATTGAAACTTTGGATGAAAAATTGATAATTGGTTATATTTTCTAGGCATTGTATTGCGATAATGATTTTGTGATGAATTATTGATCTAGAACTTTGCGTGTTTCTTAGTTTTTAGGCATTGTGTTGCGATAATAAAACTAATAATCCGTAAAGCTTGATTTCCAAATAAATAAAGTTGGTTGGTTGAATTCTCGGTATTAATTGATAGTTTTTAGCATCTTTTTGCGATAATAAGATTGTTGGTTAATATTGGAATCCAGTTTAATTGACTTTATTGTTTTCACGTGTTTTGTCATGATTTAATCTTTATTTAGAGAAATCTAATATTCGGTAAATTAATCCATAATCCGGGCTTAAGTGAATATTTATAATTGGTTATTAACCGATTTATCTTTAATCGATCAATCCGGACCGCCGCCAATTAATTATAGTTTTCTAATTCCAAGTGGGTGACGTTTTCGTAATATAAGAGTTTCGTAAAATTCAATATCATTCTTTACTTGCTTAAGTTATTTCTAAATTGACTTTTCTTTTGTTAGTTGGTTCGTATTATATAGTCGTCCTTTCTTGGTGCGTTCGTTAGTTTAGTTTAAGTCGTGTTTGCTAGATTTAGTTTTTAATTATTTTGAAAAACCCAAAAAAATATTAGTTTAACTTGTTATTCACGTATTACATAGTTTGCATTAGTTATTCGGAAAATTAATTTTAATTATTGTCTCTAGTTGATAATTTCTTCAAAAAGTCCGAAATAGCTAAATATTGGTTTAGGTTGTAGTATTGGAGTCTCCATTCTTTATTCTGTTCCCTGAGTTCGATAAATCCTGGGTGATACTTGAAGCTATATTGCACAAGATTGGTACACTGCCAGTTGTGTAATTTATACTTTGGGTTCATTTAGACATTAAAACCTGAGGTGTGTTTTGCACGCGTCAAGTATCAAGACTGAGTAGTTGACTTCCCGGCCCTGAATGAATACTCGTTTCACAGGATCTTCACATGTCCCTTGCAGAAATTAATATTTTGTATTTTGTTTGCAACGTGTTTGGTGCCGTTAATCGTAAAAGTTTTAAATTCTACCATAATTCCGCATGTATCATGTATCAATTATTGTTAAATAATACTTCAAATTGTATTATGATTGTATGGGTGTTTCATTCGAGTACCATTTAAACAGAATAACCCGACCCATTTGACCCGACAAGTCCGGTAAGTAATAATCGACAAGCACGTATAAGTATCTCTTACTCCTAGATAGCAAGTGAACTTTCTTCTAGCTATATGAAATGCACGCACGAAACAAAACGCTTAAGCCAATAGCTCGTGATAATATAAGGGTTGGACATATAATTCAAAACAAAAAGACTTAGCAGTAGTTTTATAAAAACCAAACCCCATACAACAACCCATTTACGAAATCACATCACTGCTAACTATAATATCTCAACCATATGATAAAGTCAAAGAGACAAAGACAGACTGGTTTAGTCCATATTTGTGGTCGTGACCAATGCAATAGAATAAGAGTTGTGTACCACTTGTGAGAATAACCAATGCAAGCTAATTAACCAAAAAGGTAGTAATTAACAACAGTATAAAACGTTAGGAGTGATCTAACGATAACACATAGTCCATATACTCGCCTATCACAGCCACATTCGTTGGGACGCCACCATACTCGCCAAACGCAGCCACACTTTGAAACACCATTAGTATGTATGTAGATGTTTCATACCAATTTACAATAATTACAATTAATACTTGTGGAAATACGGAAAATTTTTCATAATATAAATCATGTCGTGATTCAACCCACTTTGTTTTGCACATACAACAAAGTGTGTGAAATCATAGACCAACTGTTATCAAAATTAAACTCAAGAAACGGAAGCTTTCTTACCTTGAATTTGAAGATGATAACTAAAGTGATGATGATGAAGCACAAAACAGCAAATTGAAGCTTGAATTTGGTTTCACTGCTTTGAATCTTCTTGGTAAGTAGAAATTGCACACGCACGAACACACACTTATATCACTTAAGTTTTGGTTTAATGAAAACCCGATCCCATAAATACCCAATTTATTTCACGATCCCATAAAATGTATATCATTATAAACTAACATCTTTAACACGGTTTTATTACGTGGTATACTCACAAGCCTGCTTTCACATTTTAACTCTAATTAGTCAAAAACCTACTAATAATAACTTAGTTAACAAATAATAAAATTCCACATATTGATCTCAAAATTAGAATGTTACATTGTTATAATTTGTAAAAATTTAAGTAGATTTCTACAAACATGAATTTTATTTAAAAATAGGTTGTTATTTCTCATAATTAACCCTAAGAAAACCAATTTGCATTACACCAAAAGAGAACTTTCCACATATTTTATATCCTTCTATGGAGAGGATGACACTAGAAGTAGGTTACTTGACACTTTTAAAATATATATCGAGATTTGAATCGGGCATGTATACGACATTAGACCTGTTTGAAGTTCTGTGTTGTGCTAAGTCTTAATCAGGACGACCGGAAGAACCAACTCTTTCTACAAGGTATTCACTAAGGAATATTATTCGATTGGTCACATTTTGGATCCTGAAACAAGAAAATGTATGCCATTAAGGGGAGTTTATATCATTATTTTATAAATGTTCCATATATGATTACTTAAAAATGACTTTTTTTTAAAGGTAGGGGTAGGGTGGGAAGAAGGATTAGTGTGCAAGGTGTGTAATAGAACTGGGACATCTTACTCTTATGAGTCATTGTAAAAGTCCTATAAAAGAATATTAGTCCATTGTATGAGGACACCCTTTAAAACCTTATATGTTTTAATAGTATGAGAGTGATATGTCCTTATTTTCTCTTACCACTGTTGAGTTTGATGTTTGTGGTTATTCGTGACTTGATTCGGGATTGTTGACAACTTGATGGCGTTCAATGCTTGTGGCTTTAATCCAGTCAAATTATTCCGGTAAATACCAGAATCCTGGATAGGAAACTCCATTAGTGACCTACCCCAATTTATTGTAGACAACCTTGCATAGGAGTAGTTCTGACTCCGAGAATAGAATCTTATCCCCGCCGACTAAGCACGGACTCTTTCGCATCGCGCTAATTCAGTGCCAGCCTGGATTGATGTAGATATAGTTATTGGCCTAATCTCTTGAAAGAGTAATTTGAATCTATATATTTTCAAATGCTTTTGATGGATTGTTTCTCATGTTAGGTAAGCGTGTATTTTATTTACTTATTTAGTATTTCAGATCAGTATCCGCTATTAAGAAGCTCGGATATATATGTTTTTTGAAGTAATAAAAACTCCAATAGATTTGGAGAGGTTAAAAACTCAAAGGTTCAACTCACAAAAGCTTTCACAACAACTATTCAAATGACAATTGTTTTAGAGGAATAGCAATAAAAAGAATTATAAATTCTATATAAAAGAGGATTAGCTACTATACTATTGCTAGCAGATTTCAAAAACCTTTGAATTTTGTATTTTTTGTGAACTCTTTTGTTTGCTACTTCAATTGGTTCAAAATTTTAGTGTTGCTAGCAATTTTGGTATCTAAAATTCTTTAGTGCTTGTGCATGAAAGGCTTAGCTAGTAGATGGGTTGGATCTTTTATAAAAATTAACATTAAATGAATTTTTTAATTTTTAGTTCCGCAGTTTAAAAGCTCGATAAACTTCAACACATGTATGTGCTTTTCGGAGGACACCTCTTACAATGCGCTAATGTAGAACCTTTACAATGATTCATTAGGGCAATGTCTCCATTCTTTACACATCTTTCACAATAATTATACATACGACAATATAAGAACGGAGAGATGTCCTACTCTTTACGATAATAAAAATGGAGGTTTGGACGAGGTTTACGACGACAATGAATCATATGAATGGTAAGTTATTAAATGACAAATCCTTAAACAATCTATGTTCTTACTTACAAAGTTTTGGAAAGGTGAACGAAACTACAAGACGCGAAATGAGTATTAAAAGCTACGACAACAAATCAAAATCAAGCCAAGAAATCAATTAAGTAGTAGGGTACAAACTTCTAGCCTATTACATCAAAACACAAAATAAACTAGCCAAGTATCCCAAAGCTCTATCACGAGTCAAGTACCAAGGTGTTGAACAGGTTTTAAGCAACTCCAAGCTGTTTCACATTCCTGACCTATGAACTAGGTACAACCAATCCTTTGCTTTTACCTGAAAAATAATACATATAACTTATTAATAGCTTCTGTTAACTTAAATAGAAATTACATTCCTTAACTGTAATTAAATTACATTTAGCACTCTAATTATAGCTAACTAAATTCAAGGTTGTTACAGAATGGGCTCCACCACGCATAACTTCATCCTCAAAGTTAATTATGTTCAAACACACATGGCTTTAGAAATCACATGGTGGTTCTGAATTCCTATTCTGATTATATGGCAATATCATAGAATTATAATAAGCATAACTTATGTTTGATACTATCCTTATCAATCTCGGGCATTGAATTTTGGTAGTTCAAACACATGCAGAGATTTTTATATATTATAGTGATTTAGGATCCTTAGCTTTGAGTTACGCTCACACTTGACAAAATTTCATTGACTTAACATTTTTGCACTTTTGCAGTTGTAAGTCGAACAAACTTTAACTATAGAAATGAAATTGAAATTCAACTGATAGTGGAATTATAACATTTAATCATATAAGAAACTTAATATTAGTTACCAGTGTTGTCTTTTGGTGTTTCTAGTGTTTCCTCGGCATCCTCAGTAGTTATATGGAAAGCTCGCGCCTTTGCTGTCGGAATCATTGTAGTACTCCGTTGGATTGCTCTGCCAACTGATTGTTCAGGATTAGGATTAGTAAACCTGTGTGCATTTTGACAATGTTTGGCATAATGTCCATGTTCACCACAGTTGTAAATTGTTTCTTTCTGGACATTCGTCACTTCCATGTCCAATGTGTTTATAGGTGTAACAGATAACATCTCTAGGGTTGCAACTTCCACTATGAAATTGTTACAACGTTTACACTGTCGTGTTTCCTGAGTGTATGGAATAGGCTCTAGTCTTCTGAGGCGTAGAGGATACTCGTAAATGTTGCTGCTGGACTTTGATGAACTGAAAAATCTACTAAATTTTTGTTTCATAGGTGGAGATGGACAAATAGGACTTATAGCCACCATAACGGGTTCACAACTAAGATTTGTGAATTCCCGATCCACCATTCTTGCTGCTTCCACTATATTGAGATATGTCTTGAAATTTTTGCTACTCGATTGTTTTCTATATGTTGGATTGAGACCCAATCTGAAGCTGTTTATCAGACGTTATTCTATCGCTACTTGATATGACGAGTAATCGCAAAGTCTCGAGAACTCGTGCTCTTATTCATCAACAATCTTAGTTCCTTGTTTCAACTGCATCTCAAGTTTGTCTTGTTTATCAGTTGGGCAGTATTTGGCGTTGAACATTTCCAAGAATTGCTCCCGGTACAGTGCCTTAATTGCTTTTGTGTGGCGGATCCAGAAAATTTTTTGTAAAGGGGTCGAATTTTATCACGCTGCGACAGAACGATTGTTTTCACACTTCACAAGTTCTGTCGGTTCATCGTAATTACATATACAAAAGAAATAAATACATTTACAACTGATTAATCATTACAAACTAGAAAAGTTAGGTTCTACAGTTGTCCTCTACCAGTTTTAATCTTTTGAAAACGAGTTATTAGTTATTACATTATCATCCTAAACATTGAGTAATATTTTTTGGTGCAAATGCAACAGTCAATTTTATCACTAATGAATTGAGAAATTACTTGTGGAATTTTAGGAAAAGTAGAAACTCTTTCATTTGATGAAAATTCAGATCTTGAAAATTTTAAAAAAAATATCTATTTATGTTGTCTAATGAACTAAAACAATTAAACAAATGTAACTTAGTTATTGTTAATTGTTAAACACTCAAATTCTTAAAAATTAATAATCTAAATATATAGAAGTCTAAAACAACAATAACAAAATATTTTTACAAACAACAAACAAGTAAGTAACAATAAAACCAACAATATATTCTTAGTCGAATCCCAAATGTGAAATGTCCAATAATGAGTTATCCCAATAAATGAATGTTCAATACACATGTATTTTTAAATTATTTTTTAAATGGGTAACAAATTAAAAAACTATTTGGTTTTAGTATTTCTTAGAGTTTGTAACAAATTTTTTTTATATATCCAAAATTTGAAAAACTAACTAGGATAATGGGGTGATGCAGGCCGAGGCCCAAGTGTAGAGGATCGGGTTTCTGGAGGCTCAAGATAGGGTCCGTAATAAAAGGGGCTAAACGGAAACGACACTAACTTTTGACTCGGGTCTCCGGTTGGAGCGAATCAGGTGTCCAGACGACCGTTGGCTCGAGCTCCATGCAGTGACAAACAAACAAAACAGAGCAGAATAGAAATAGTAAAAAGAAACAGAGCAAATAACTCTCCAAGGAAAGACTTCCTGAAAGAGGATCGACTAAACTACCAACTAGAATCCTTTCTCAATATCTCTAGCCATTCCACGGCAACGACGCCATTTTGATCTAATGCGGATTTGGCAAATAAAATCAAAGAAAGAAGAAAACCTAAGTCATACCAAATACCACTAATAGTGTACCAGTCGTAGTTAGTATAACTAGAAGCTGACCTCGGGGATTATCGAACTCAGGGAACGACAATAAGGATCGAGATACCAATACTAGGATTATCACTAATATCAAGCCATGGATAAGGGTTGAGGATGATTATAACCCTAAATATTTAAAACTATACTATCTATCAGACTACTAAAATTATAAACTTTAACGCTAAAACAGAATAAAATCAGATATATTAAAAGCAACACACACTTGGATACGTCTTTTAGGATTAATGGAGTAAAATGGTGTCAAAACACTTAAGATGTTTTTGGTCAAAGAAAATTAAGTTGGAATTAAATCCAACCGTTTTAAATCTTTTAAGCTTAAGAGTTTGAAACTTTGATGTAAAACCTATTCATGGACATATTTTATTAATTTCAGAAAATCAAGTATGGAGTTCTCCGGTATTCCCCAATTTCTTAAAATCAACAATAATTGTATTTTACGATTAAATAAGTCAACTAAATCTAATAAACCGCAACCGAATGCTTTAATCTACTCCAATAACCGAATGCTTTAATCTACTCCAATAACCGAATGTTTTAGCTAATCTAACCCTAACTATGATACAAAATCGAAAACCCTACTTACACCTACTAATCGCACCTTAAAGTGTGTGAACATTGCAGCTATACTAAGATAAAAATGAAGATTACCCTAATTTGGTCGCTGCTATCTATTTAAATATCTGACGTGTTGTGGTCACAACAAGATGTCGTGATCACGATCCTAGATCGTGGTCATGATCCGAGGTCGTGGTCATGACGTGTCAGATTTCACCAACATGTAATGTGGCTTCAGAGGAGATCGGCTAAGCCCGTAGATTCGTCGTTTTCACTTCATATTCCATCCTTTTGGCAATATGGCGGCTTCAAACCTACGAAATACAAATATAAAGCAAATCAATACCATTTCCGCGTATAACGAGGCTAAAACCGCCAAAATGTAAGACAAGATGATACGATAACTATATATAAATGACATCATATCACAAGTTATAGGCCCGCCCCCAATACGCGTCTTTGTGGATAGAGACAACCTCACAATGCACATATTAGTTTCTCCTCTCCACCGAGGTGGGATGTTACAATCCCTCCCCCATTATAACACAGCGGGGCTGGGCACATCGACTCGGTACCAATTTTAACAGCCATACCACCCCGAGATAAGATATTCTCCGCTTTGGAAAGGCCGCAAGATTTTGTTTCTGGAAGCCAAGTCATAGGCCCGACCCAAAACGCGTATTTGTGGATAGAGACAACCTCACCCTTATACGGACATATTAGTTTCTCTTCTTCATCGATGTGAGATGTTACATAATTAGATTGCGTAATTACTTGTAGAATTAGTGGAGAAGTATTAGGCTTATTCGGTAAGAGGAAAATACTCATAAGTGTGTTTGTTTTGAAGAAGACATAAGATTTAAAATTCTCTTATCATGTCATATCGAGATCAGACGCTTTTTATCACCACTTATCACACTAAAAAGTACACGCCTCTCCTCCCCCCACCACATCCTACCTTACCCTTACCCTTACCCTTACCCCATACCCTACCTCACCCACATTATCCTATCGTAAACCCACTACCCCTAGCCCACCCCATCCTACCCTCAACATACCCTACCCTCAACTATCTCACCCCACCCTATCCCAACTACCATTAACTTACTTACACCACCTCATCCCCGTCCCCACCCTTAACCTTACCCACCCCACTCCCATACTCACCCTATCCTACTTATACCCTACCCAACCCCACCCCTACACTACCCATCAAACCTACCCACCCCACCCCACCCCACCTACCCCTACCCATAACCCCACCCCACCCTACCCCTATCTCACCCCACCTACCCCACCACCCCTACCCCTCAAACCTACCCACCTCACTCCTAACCTTACACCTCAAAGCTACGCACCTCACCCCTACCCTTACATCTCAAATCTACCCACGCCCACCCACCTTACCCCTCAACCTACCCTCCTACCCCTACCCTACCTTTATTTTACCCCACCTCAGCCTCAACCTATCCACCCCTACCCTACCCCTTACCCATATTTATTATAACAAGAAATATTTTAATAATTTTTTTTATAAAATTTACTATTTTTCAATAACATATCTATATAATTATAAACTTTGGTTATGTGTAAGTTAATAAACTTGTTTTGTTGTTCACTTGGTTGTTCAATTTGCTTCTTTTATGTTTGCTTTTCTTTTCAATTTTCTTCATTGCTTCAATTTTGTCTAACATAAACTTGTTTTGTTGTTCATTATTTTGGGCTATTAGTTGTTGCATCATTTCGGGTCATACCACCTGATCATCCACCTTCTCCTCACATAACTCTGAAATACAAATCACTAAATATTTAACTCATTCGTCTAGCATATTGTGAAAACCTCACATAACTATGATTAAGAGATCGAAGCCGCCACCATAGTATATACATATATATAAGCTGAAATTTACTAAGTGTTGAGTATGAAGTGTTGTAGACTCCGAGAGTTTATCAAATGGTACGTCTCAGATGATGTTTAAACAATTAACATCAGCAAACATACATGCAAGATTTAAATTAAATGTGTATGAGTACATGGGGACTGTGAGAATTGGTAAATCTTGGAGTGTGTTTGTATATGAATAAAAGACAGTCTCTGAGTATGTGGCATATGTGTAGGACAGATGCAATCCTTTTAATTCATTCAAATATGTATTGTGTTGTGTGTCTGTGTGTGCATGTACTCTGAGACTTAGCTTCTACCCAAGTCTGAGATTAATTGAAAAGGAAGCAAGCAACAAAAATACATAATAGATATATATGCTAAGTAATATGTAGTGTGTGTGAAGATTATAGAGAGATTTTGCAAAGGCTATATATATATATATATATATATATATATATATATATATATAGACACACACACACACATACATACATGTATAGATTGATTGTATGAATTAATCAATTGAATGCATAATGAAATAATGGCAATTACAGGCATGTTTAAAGTTATAACATCAAATGAATAAGTAACGTATGATTAGGGAATTAAACATAGGCCCAAAGCCTTGGTTCTTGGCTCTAAACATGGCCCTTCTAGGCCTAAAAGCTTATGTCTTAAGCCATGTGCCTAATTTTCAGTATAAGCCATATGCATCACTTATGTAAGTGATAAGTTGTTTGATTAGGCATAACATGTCAGTACATGCATTTATATAAGTTCAAAATGCAAGTAAAGTCAAAGAAATACCAAATAAGGTTACACATGTTCATAAAAAAACATGAAAGCATATAAAGCCATTAAAATCATGTCAAGACTAAGCCATAAGATTCAACAAAGCTGAAATGATATGATCATAAGTTCAGACAACAAATAAGTCTTATACATAAACTACAAAAAGTCAAAGAATACAATAGAAATACACAAATGTATTGGGTAAAGCCATAAAACTAAATCTAAATAGTTATAAAGTCAAAGTTATTGAAAAGTGAGTATTGGATTTTGAATTTAAAAGTAGATTATATTAGATATGAATAGATTTAATTTAAATTTCTATATTTTTTTATAAAAACTATAGATACCACGTGTCATCACCATGAATCAAGATGTGGTTTCACCATGTAACATCCGGCACAAAATCAGGTTAGCATTTATAACCTAAACAGTAGTCATTAGCAATTAATCAATGTGATTAACAAATTTGATTAGGAAATTCATTACAATTAGATACAATTTCATGTATTCTAATGTGTTTATAAATATATAAACACATAATGTAAGCTTAAATATTATGAAAATAAGTTATATAAATGTGTTTCATAGCCTTTTATACATGTGGTTCTTGAATAAACAACAAGAATCACAAGTTGTTTCAAGGATATGAAATCCAGATTTTCGGCAGAAACATTACATCAACTTTGAAAAATCATAGCTAATTCAAAACATAAAGAAATGAGTTGATCTTGTTTCAGAAGTTAGATCTATGTTTTAAGTAAATATATGGAGGTTTTCATAATTTAATTTGGAGTTTTGAACCCCCAAATACTATTTGGGAACCGAAAGGTCTAACGGCTCAAAAATGGCAAACATAGGATTTTTAACTAGCCTTTTACCTAACCTAAACACCTCGAAAAATGATCATTTTTACCTTGAAAAAATTCCTTGTATATAGTAGTTTTATGATTATGAAAACCAAAGCCCAAATCGTTTTGGAGCTTGGTCAAAAACAGCCACAAAGTAGGCCGAAAAACCACGACCAAAAACCTGGAATATATATATACATATATATATATATATATATATATATATATATATATATACACACACACACACACACACACACACACACACACACTTGACATTTTTAACTGGATTTTATTTATGTACTTTTTAAGTTGGGTGATTTTAAACATAAAAACACTCATACGTTATCATATATGACAATTATTAAGTCCCTCATATCATTTAGGACTCGATTATATATATCAAGCTTCACCTCAAGTCAACCACGCAACCTCCATTTTTACGCTCATTTTGCCATCACTCCCACTGTAACTCTTCATAGCCCCTATTCTTACGTTATGTTTTGGGGTGAAAATACATACTACAGTTTTTATATGGACGCAATACATGCTATATTTCTTTTATGTATTATACACATGTCGTTTCATCTTGCCCTAAATCATGAACCGTTAATTACATTTATGTAAATGTGAATATTATTTGGATAGATTTATCGGGATTAATGCCCCCACCCGGGTTGGTCGTGCCAACTATTAACGGGTGCGTATATATTTAACATAATGGTATTATAGTGGTTAATACTAAATAGGGCAAACTCATAATTAAGTTGAGTTGCATGATGGCTATATGTAATACATAACATGGAATTTATGCATTATAAATTCAAACTCAATCGTTGTAGTCCATACAAGTTATCTTTTCGTGTAAACCTATGAGCTCACCAACAACTTTGTTGACGTACTTTAGCGTGTATTTTCAGGTAATTAAGACGAGTAGCATGCATCGGAAGCGTAGCAAGGCTTCAACATATTTTGAAGTCGCAACAATTTTCAAACATACACATTTTTATCAACATAATTAATGTCCTTTTTGATTATGTATTTAAATCTCCGAAATTGCGAACTACTTTACGTTTTATTTGGGTTATGTAAAAAACAATATCATATTTTGAAGTTTATTAATGTATTTTTCAAAATGTCTTGATTATGACTATGGTTCCGCGACGTCACGCCTAGTTGCCAACCGGGGTAACGGGGTGTGACACACCACGTGTCATTTAATTTAATATTTCTTTATTATTTTTAAAAATTATAAATACCACGTCTCGATTCATGGTGATGACACGTGGTTTCAAAAGAAATGAGTATAATTATTTTTTTATTAGAACCAATTAATATGTTAAAACCATACAAGGGGCGAACAAATTGCGTGGCATTTTCATGTACCATTTTGTAATTTGTAGGTGTGTACGGAATCTCAATTACTTTACCTTCTATATATATATATGGGATTAATTCTGTGAAAACCCCAATTTCTCATCGCCGCTTCAAGACTGTGCCCTAAAAGAGATAACGAGTTACGCTATATTCGTAAGATCAATATCAAGAAATCCAATATTGGATCTTTGATCGTGTTAAAGATCAACACAAATGACAAATCAAAAGAGCCGCAAACTCGTGAAACGACATCTATATGAAGGAACTAGGTATATATGTTATGTGATTTCGATATAGTTATCATAAACTAGATTCTACTCTTTTATGCTTATTTTGAGTCAATCATGTTCGAAAACGAATATTGTATGCATAAATTGGTATCTTGTATTTATTAATCGTATATACATCAAATAATCCTGATCTGAATTAGATTTAGGGTTGGGTTTTACATGATCGAAGACGACTTTTCTTTATAAAACTTCTATGTTTTTTATATGCTAATCTGATTTTGTGTGTCAAAGATCTGCATAACTATGAAATGAATACATTTTTTTGACGGCCTTGGAACCCTTCAGCGGTTTGGTTTGATTCAGTTAACTTGTTTCATCTTTTACTGAGTTTTAAAATTTACCCAATTTTTGAGATAATATATCTCCAAATCATTCAAATATAGATAAATACTAGATAGGTCAAGTTGCCACCTTTTATACTAATGGGAACTATCATTTACTAGAATTGGCATTAGTATGTTTGCATGTTCATTTATAACAAAACACACATCCTTCAACAATACATACTTGCCATGACTTTTCCTATGCTCATATTTTTTTTTTCGACAGGTTGAATAACCGTAGAGCGAGAGCAGCACGTGCTGCTCCTAGGGAAGTAATTGTAATATCTGATGGGGATGATATAGTCTCCCTGACTGACAAACAAGGAGGTTCAGGAATCGACCCCATCTCAAACTCGTGTCAGAGTCCTGTTGATGCGTCTCCTTCTGCCGCCCAAGGGACTCAACAAAAAGAAAACTCAGAGACTATCACTGCACCTAATAACCCATTTGAGCGTAAGTCTGGACAATACGTTTTGCTTTACAATGAGAGAGGAGCAGATATTGGTCTGGGAAAGGTACATCTATCATATGGCATATGGTTTGGACTACATCTGGAGGATTCCGAGCTGTGTGTCGTGGATGTGACTCGTCTTCTGGTGCATAATTCGACTGCACTCCCACACCCCTTGGAGATTACAGGCACCACGTTCCATGAGGCTGAAATGATCCTTGGCAGAAACAGGATCTTGTGGGATACCAAGAAACTTGTCAAGTTGGATCCATTAACTTGGCACAAACTACAACATGACATTTCTTTGTGAAGAGGAACCATTAACTTAAATATATATAGGTTTTTGGTTACTTGTATGTTTAACCCCTTGAGGATCAATTGCATAAAAAGGTAGGAAGCATTTCTACTTTAAGGAAATGAACCAAGTTTGTCCCTTTTAAAGGTAGTGTATGATTAGAACATTCTAGAAGGTTGTTCGAAGATACTTTTGATATTTTTTCCAACCGACCAGTCTATCCTTAAAAAAAGTATTATTTATGTGTTTTATACTTTTAAATTTTATTTTCGGTGGAGAGGGTCAGGGGAATTTAGTTCATTGTCTGAACTAGAAATCAACAATAAGTATGTCACCTTTTTATGTAATTAACTTATGATAAATTTTCACGATTAGGAACAGTATTATGTCAATCACAAAATCTGTTGTCCACCTTTGGAAAATAATTACTTGCTTGACTGTATGCTAGGAAAACAACTTACAAGTAGGGGTGTTATTCGGGCGGGTTAATTGAGTATTGGGTTTAAGTGTGTGAGTTATCTAGCCGAACCCGAACCAAATAAGGGGACGGGTTAATCGGTTTTTGGGTTAAATGGGTATCAGATTGTTCGGCTTGCGTTAAATGAGTTATTCGGTTTTGGTATAAAAAAAATGAAATCATCTACAAAGTAGTTTAAAAGTTGGGTAATTTGGGTAAAACAATTTAAATGGTCTGAGTATCAAAATTGGGTATTTACATATTTACATTCTATATATAAACAGTTCTAGTTATAACTATAAACAAATCAAAAAATGACAAATATATATATATATATATATATATATATATATATATATATATATATATATATATATATATATATATATATATATTAAATGGGTTATTTGGGTACCCGAATAAGCATGAAGCCTACCCGTAAATACCGTAAATACCGAATTACTTATTGGGTGTAACACCCCGAATTTGTAAAACAACCTTTATAATGATCAATATAATGTTTAAATGTAATTAGTATGATTATGTCATATTATCTATTTGGGTATCGAAGTTTTGAGTAAATATGAATTGGGGCATTAGAGTTTGCATATTTTTTTTAATTGAAAGAATGAATGGGGAGGGGTGTGTTGGTTAAATGGTGAATGTTAGGGGGTGGAATTGGCCAGAGGCCAAAAACCCTTCATTCTTTCTGTTGAAAACGTCCAAACACACCACAAACACAAACACATATATTTTATTGGAATTGACTAATTGAGAGAAAGGAAAGGAGAAAAGCTAAGGTTTTTGGGGTTTATCACCAAAATGAAGATTAAAGCTTAGGAATCACATTTTTGTTATCTTTGAAGGTATAATCGTATTCTCCATCTCCTACTTCATCTTCTTCCTTCTCGTTTCTTCATTTGAAGAATCCAGCCTTAAATGGGTTTATCTAATACTCCAATATTTTAGTATGTTGTTAAATGATCAAAATGGAGACACAATATGCAACTACATTGGTAGTTTGAGTTAGTTTTGGTTTGAACCCAATCTAGGGCTCAAACGAGCTCCAATGGGTTGTGGATTTAAGTTTAATGTTCTAGTAGGATAAATATGCTCAATATTGATACATATGTGTTAAATGTTGATACGGAATTGAATGAAATTAAGTAGAAGCTCATTCGGAGCTTTGAAGAGATGATTTGAGTTTTAACCAATTTATGAACTCAAATGCTCAATTTTGTGTTTTATGTGTAAACCGCACACCAAGTGTTCGATGAAATGCCTCAAGGGTATTTTGGCTTAAAATTGGTGTGCGGACGAACCATTATGATTTGTTAACTCTTTGGTATCAATTATTGTTGAAATGAATTGAATTTAAATGCTTAATATGTGTCAAATTGAGAAAATGGGCAAAACACACAAAATTTTCGTGATTATTGATAGGTTTTACATTTTGTTTTGTAAAATTCATATAAAATCACTTGAAGCTCCGTTTTTGACGTGACATATGTCTTTTGAAAGATAATAGAATGTACAATAATCTACAATAGTCATATGAAGCTAATTTGGACGTTAAACAGGTCAAAATGCAATATATTACTGCAGTAACGAGAAATGGTGATATCAAACTTTATAAAGTTATAGAGAATTGATTATAGATCCATTTGGGATGATTGAAGTTGGATATGAAAGATAAAAGAGTCTACTTTCTTTTAATTTAAAATATGTTAAGATAACTCAATCACAGCTAGATATAGACAAAAATATAAGACGTTTGGCCTTGATAATTTGATTGTTTTGTTTGGGATGTTCATGGAACTTTTAATATGATATTATAGGTCATATGTATACATAATTGGGGATACATTTGAAGTTCCAAAGTACTTGTGTGACTTTGGGGCTTAACTTGAATTGGATTTTTATTTGGGACGATTATGGAGGCTGAAACCTTATTGCCGATCACTGTGAGTTCTAGTATTAATAGTTCATAATGTGCATTGCATATTGGTGGTTATGTCATTGCATGCTACACACTTGATTGTTGGTTTGTGATTATACTTGCATGCTTCACTCACATTGAGATGAGATTCGGAATATATGTCATGTTTGAGATGTATTGATTGCTATCACTTTGATCATCTTTTCATTTGACCTCACCTGCATATCCATGGAATGGTGGACTAGCTCTAAGTCTAAATTGAGCAATACGTTGGACTAGCTTTATGTCTAAATTGAGCAAATTGTTGGACTAGCTTTAAGTCTAAATTGAGCAATACGTTGGACTAGCTCTAAGTCTAAATTGAGCAAATTGTTGGACTACCTTGAAGTCTAAATTGAGCAATACGTTGGACTAGCTCTAAGTCTAACTTGTGCATCCATTCATATGATAATTTGGTGTATCATTTGTGGTATTCACATGCATTGTTCATTGTGTTTTATTAACCTAGCAACTCACTCAACGTAATGCTTACCCTTTAGTTGTTAATATTTTATAGGACTTGAGTTATCTTATAGTGAGCCTGTAGACATCCTTATCGATTGGTTATCTTGAAGCTGATAGTATCAAGCCCACGAGTGCTGGTACACTTGATTGATGTTTTGGGTAACTGAGTAGTTGACTTCCCGGCCCTGAATACTCGTTTCACAGGATCTTCACATGTCCCTTGTTGTAATTAATATTTTGTATTTTGTTTGCAACGTGTTTGGTGCCGTTAATGGTAAAAGTTTTAAATTCTATAATTCCGCATGTATCATGTATCAATTATTGTTAAATAATACTTCAAATTGTATTATGATTGTATGGGTGTTTCATTCGAGTACCATTTAAACCGAATAACCCGACCCATTTGACCCGACAAGTCCGGTAAGTAATAATCGACAAGCACGTATAAGTATCTCTTACTCCTAGATAGCAAGTGAACTTTCTTCTAGCTACATGAAATGTACGCACGAAACAAAACGCTTAAGCCAATAGCTCGTGATAAAACGCTTAAGCCGATAGCTCGTGATAATATAAGGGTTGGACATATAATTCAAAACAAAAAGATTTAGCAGTAGTTTTATAAAAACCAAACCCCATACAACAACCCATTTACGAAATCACATCACTGCTAACTATAATATCTCAACCATATGATAAAGTCAAAGGGACAAAGACAGACCTGTTTAGTCCATACTTGTGGTCGTGACCGATGCAATAGAATAAGAGTTGTGTACCACTTGTGAGAATAACCCATGCAAGCTAATTAACCACAGAAGTAGTAATTAACAGCAGTATAAAACGTTAGGAGTGATCTAACGATAACACATAGTCCATATACAGCCACATTCGTTGGGACGCGACCATACTCGCCAAACGCAGCCACACTTTGAAACACCATTAGTATGTATATAGATGTTTCATACCAATTTACAATAATTACAATTAATACTTGTGGAAATACGGAAAATTAACGTGATTCAACCCACTTTGTTTTGCACATACAACAAAGTGTGTGAAATCATAGACCAAATGTTATCAAAATTAAACTCAAGTGATAACTAAAGTGATGATGATAGACCTTGAATTTGAATTTGAAATCATAGACCTTGAATTTGAAGATGATAACTAAAGTGATGATGATGAAGCACAAAACAGCAAATTGAAGCACGAGACACACTTATATCATTTAAGTTTTGGTTTAATGAAAACAAATAACCCAGAAGCTCATCAATATTTACATTTCCTTTATTAACTCGATACACTTATATCATTTAAGTTTTGGTTTAATGAAAACAAATAACCCAGAAGCTCATCAATATTTACATTTCCTTTATTAACTCGATTCAACACATAATATCCAATCCCATTATCAACTTTTAAAACCCGATCCCATAAATACCCAATTTATTTCATGACCCCATAAAATGTATATCATTATAAACTAACATCTTTAACACGGTTTTATTACGTGGTATACTCACAAGCCTGCTTTCACATTTTAATTCTAATTAGTCAAAAACCTCATAATAATAATTTAGTTAACAAATAATAAAATTCCACATATTGATCTCAAAATTAGAATGTTACATTGTTATAATTTGTAAAAATTTAAGTAGATTTCTACAAACATGAATTTTATTTCACTACTACAAAAAACATAATGGACCCCCTATATTAACCCTGGTTAATAGAAAAAAAGCTAAAAGAACAGGGTTCTTTTGAAGTTCGTTAAGGTGTTAGCTAATACACCCCGGTTGTTTAACAAGGTAACCGGGGTCCTTTACTTTTTCTTATACACCCTGGTTGTTTTATAAAAACCGGGGTACATAATCCAACATTAACCCGGTTGTTTAACAAAATGACCGGGGTTCTTTACTTTTTCTTATACACGTACCCCGGTTGTTTTTATAAAAATCGGGGTACATAATCCAATATTTACCCGGTTGTTTAACAAAATGACCGGGGTCCTTTACTTTTTCTTATACACCCCGGTTGTTTTTAAAAAAACCGGGAATCCAACATTTACCCGGTTGTTTAACAAAATGACCGGGGTCCTTTACTTTTTCTTATGCACCCCGGTTGTTTTTAAAAAAACCGGGGTACATAATCCAACATTTACCCGGTTGTTTAACAAAATGACCGGGGTCCTTTACTTTAACTAAAACATTTATACCTTATTGTCTTAATCAATTCATTAAAAAAAGGTCTTTGGCCTAGTGGTATCAAGGTGTTAAAAGGGGACCCCAATGTTGTGGGTTCGAATCCCATTGTGGACAATAGATGGGTGTGTGAGTTCTGCAGTACAATATATATATATATATATATATATATATATATATATATATATATATATATATATATATATATATATATAGGTGCCGGAAATTTTTAAAAAAAAATTAAAAAAAATTGAAACCTGGTTCCTTACAAAACAACCAGGGTCTATTTCTATTTTTTAGTTCCATATAAGCCTTGCAACCCCGGTTATTTTGAATAAAACAGGGGTCTATATACATATATAACCCGGTTGAACGACCGGGGTCCTTTACATTCGGAATAGACCTCCCCCTTATCAACCTCGGTGCTACAACCGGGGTTTATTATCATATTTGACCGGGGTCCATTATTTTTTTTGTAGTAGTGTTTAAAAATAGGTTGTTATTTCTCATAATTAACCCTAAGAAAACGAATTTGCATTACACCAAAAGAGAACTTTCCACATATTTTATATCCTTCTATGGAGACGATGACACTAGAAGTAGGTTACTTGACACTTTTAAAATATATATCGAGATTTGAATCGGGCATGTATACGACATTAGACCTGTTTGAAGTTCTGTGTTGTGCTAAGTCTTAATCAGGACGCGGAAGAACCAACTCTTTCTACAAGGTATTCACTAAGGAATATTATTCGATTGGTCACATTTTGGATCAAACAAGAAAATGTATGCCATTAAGGGGAGTTTATATCATTATTTTATAAATGTTCCATATATGATTACTTAAAAATGACTTTTTTTTTAAAGGTAGGGGTAGGGTTAAGGGTAGGGTGGGGTGGGGAGAAGGATTAGTGTGCAAGGTGTGTAATAGAACTGGGACATCTTACTCTTATGAGTCATTGTAAAAGTCCTATAAAAGAATATCAGTCCATTGTATGAGGACACCCTTTAAAACCTTATATGTTTTAATAGTATGAGAGTGATATGTCCTTATTTTCTCTTACCACTGTTGAGTTTGATGTTTGTGGTTATACGTGACTTGATTCGGGATTGTTGACAACTTGATGGCGTTCAATGCTTGTGGCTTTAATCCAGTCAAATTATTCCAGTAAATACCAGAATCGTGGATAGGAAACTCCATTAGTGACCTACCCCAATTTATTGTAGACAGCCTTGCATAGGAGTAGTTCTGACTCCGAGAATAGAATCTTATCCCCGCCGACTAAGCCCGGACTCTTTAGCATCGCGCTTATTCTCTCATACCACTCTTGAGTTTGATGTTTGTGGTTATACGTGACTTGATTCGGGATTGTTGACAACTTGATTGTGTTCAATGCTTGTGGCTTTTGATGGATTGTTTCTCATGTTAGGTAAGCGTGTATTTTATTTACTTATTTAGCATTTCAAATCAGTATCCGCTATTAAGAAGCTCGGATATATATGTTTTTTGAAGTAATAAAAACTCCAATAGATTTGGAGAGGTTAAAAACTCAAAGGTTCAACTCACAAAAGCTTTCACAACAACTATTCAAATGACAATTGTTTTAGAGGAATAGCAATAAAAAGAATTATAAATTCTATATAAAAGGGGATTAGCTACTATACTATTGCTAGCAGATTTCAAAAACCTTTGAATTTTGTATTTTTTATGAACTCTTTTGTTTGCTACTTCAATTGGTTCAAAATTTTGGTGTTGCTAGCAATTTTGGTGTCTAAAATTCTTTAGTGCTTGTGCATGAAAGGCTTAGCTAGTAGATGGGGTTGGATCTTTTATAAAAATTAACATTAAATAAATTTTTTAATTTTTAGTTCCGCAGCTTAAAAGCTCGATAAACTTCAACACATGTATGTGCTTTTCAGAGGACACCTTTTACAATGGGCTAATGTCTTTTTACAGAACCTTTACAACGATTCATTAGGGCCATGTCTCCATCTTTTACACATCTTTCACAATAATTATACATACGACAATATAAGAACGGAGAGATGTCCTACTCTTTACGATAATAAAAATGGAGGTTTGGACGAGGTTTACGACGACAATGAATCATATGAATGGTAAGTTATTAAAGTACAAATCCTTAAACAATCTATGTTCTTACTTACAAAGTTTCGGAAAGGTGAACGAAACTACAAGACGCGAAATGAGTATTAAAAGCTACGAATTCTTCAAGAGTTCATCAAAATTCATCACCAATTGAGAACAAATCTAAATCAAGCCAAGAAATCAATTAAGTAGTAGGGTACAAACTTGTAGACTATTACATCAAAACACAAAATATAAACTAGCCAAGTATCCTAAAGCTCTACCACGAGTCAAGTACCAATGTGTTGAACAGGTTTTAAGCAACTTCAAGCTGTTTCACATTCCTGAACTATGAACTATGAACTAGGTATAGCCAATCCTTTGCTTTTACCTGAAAAGTAAGACATATAACTTATTAATAGCTTCTATTAACTTAAATAGAAATTACATTCCTTAAGTGTAATTAAATTACATTTAGCACTCTAATTATAGCTAATTAAGGTCAAGGTTGTTACAGAATGGGCTCCACCATGCATAACTTCATCCTCAAAGTTAATTATGTTCAAACACACATGGCTTTAGAAATCACATGGTGGTTCTGACCTATTCTGATTATATGGCAATATCATAGAATTATAATAAGCATATCTTAAGTTTGATACTATCCTTATCAATCTCGGACATTGAATTTTGGTAGTTCAAACACATGCAGAGATTTTTATATATTATAGTGATTTAGGATCCTGTGCTTTGAGTTAAGCTCACACTTAACAGAATTTCATTGACTTAACATTTTTGCACTTTTGCAGTTGTAAGTCGAACAAACTTTAACTATAGAAATGTAGTTGATATTCAACTGACAGTGGAATTATAACATTTAATCATATAAGAAACTTAATATTAGTTACCAGTGTTGTCTTTTGGTGTTTCTAGTGTTTCCTCGGCATCCTCAGTAGTTATATGGAAAGCTCGCGCCTTTGCTGTCGGAATCATTGTAGTACTCCGTTGGATTGCTCTGCCAACTGATTGTTTAGGATTAGGACTGTTCAGGATTAGGATTAGTAAACTTGGACAATGTTTGGCATAATGTCCATGTTACCACAGTTGTAAATTGTTTTTTCTGGACATTCGTCACTTCCATGTCCAATCTGTTTATAGGTGTAACAGATCACATCTCTAGGGTTGCAACTTCCACTATGAAATTTGTTCACTTCCATGTCCAATCTGTTTATAGGTGTAACAAATCACATCTCTAGGGTTGCAACTTCCACTATGAAATTTGTTACAACGTTTACACTGTCGTGTTTCCTGAGTGTATGGAATAGGCTCTAGTCTTCTCAGGCGTAGAGGATACTCGTAAATGTTGTTGCTGGACTTTGATGAACTGAAAAATCTACTAAATTTTTGTTTCATAGGTGGAGATGGACAAATAGGACTTATAGCCACCATAACGGGTTCACAACTAAGATTTGTGAATTCCCGATCCACCATTCTTGCTGCTTCCACTATATTGAGATATGTCTTGAACTTTTTGCTACTCAATTGTTTTCTATATGTTGGATTGAGACCCAATCTGAAGCTGTTTATCAAACGTTATTCTGTCGCTACTTGATATGACAAGTAATCGCAAAGTCTCGAGAACTCGTGCTTGTATTCATCAACAGTCTAAGTTCCTTGTTTCAACTGCATCTCAAGTTTGTCTTGTTTATTATTTGGCGTTGAACATTTCCAAGAATTGCTCCTGGTACAGTGCCTTAATTGCTTTTGTGTGGCGGATCCAGAAAATTTTTTGTAAAGGGGTTGTTGGGTACAAATTTATATAGAGTTGTAATCAATTTTATTGTAAAAGTTCAGGGGTTGTTTGTGTAAATCCACAATACTTTGTATTGTGTATAAATAGAAGTGTATAGTTCTGTTAATAGAGACAGCTATAGAGGAATCGAAGATTACACAAAAATACACGACTGGAATTAGAGAGAAAAGAAGGATTGCTTTGCAAGAAAGCCAAGAACACCAATGTAATATTTCTCTCTTTAATCATTCAATATAATGTGTTGGATTGATAATTGTTCATATGAATTGTTCGATATGATTGAATTGCATTAAATATGAATTCACAATTGGTATCAGAGCCTAATATGGCTGAATTTGAGTGAATTTTGAATCTGAAATCGTTTTTTTTAGAACACTGTTATATTCATTTTTTTGAAAATCTGAAAATCAATTGAGGATTTTGATTCTGTGGATGAAATGATCTGAATTTTGGATCGAATGTGTGAAATTTAAAGGCGAATCTGATGACATAAACATCAAATATTATCTCAAAACACACAGAATTTAATTGAGAAATTTCAGATTTTTTTGAAAAAGTGTGTGTTCTTGAGGTTTTTGGTCAATTTTTGGTTTTTAATCGAGAATTAGCCAAAGTGATTTCACAAAAGTTGTTTCTGCTATTAAAACGAACCCTCGAAATCAATTTGAGGTCAAATCATGGATTTTTGTTGAAAAAGTTCGAATCTGATCTTGTTTTTGTTGAAAAATGATAAAACTCGGGCATAACTATATTCATAGTGTCATTCGAGTTTTATAAAGAAGGCATTCGAGTTTTATTAAGAAGACATTCGAGTTTTATAAAGAAGGCATTCGAGTTTTATAAAGAAGGCATTCGAGTTTTATGAAAGCTTTATTCGAGTTTGATGAATGCTTCATTCGAGTTTGCTGAATGCTTCATTCGAGTTTGATATATGCTTATTTCGAGTTTGATAATACATTCATCGAGTTTCATGCCTTATGATTCGAGTTTTAAGCCTTAATCATTCGAGTTTCATGTTTAATTGATCGAGTTTCAAGCTTAATTGATCGAGTTTAATACCTTCTTCATTCGAGTTTCATTCTTGTTCATTCGAGTTTCATACTCAATCATTAGAGTTTTATACTTATTCATTCGAGTTTGGTGATTCTTTATTCGAGTTTGAGTCTTCATCAATCGAGTTTGATTCTTATACATTCGAGTTTCATCCAATATCATTCGAGTTTTGAGTATTTGACCTTTGCTGCTTAATTTGACCATAACTTTTGACTGGAACATCGTTAGAAGGCCTACCATACGCCAAATCGAAGCTTGAAAAGAGATCTACATTTGTAGAATGGCGTAGCCGGTTTGGTAAATTTTCGAGGCCCAATTCCACTTCAGAAAAAAGTTATGGGCATTTTTCTGCAGAAAATCTAAATTTTCAACGTCAAAAAGTCAAATCAGAGCTGATTTTTAACAAATTAATCATTCAAGATTCAGTTTTATTCAATTAAGATTCATTCAAATTTTCATAAGTCCATAAAAGATCTTGGAAGTTCATTTTTCTGCAATTCATAATGATGTTTGAACAATTTTCAAAGTCTGAGCTGATTGTCAAACTTACTGAATCTGAAAAGATTCGTAAGAACAATTACGACATTCTCGTTCAGTTAAATACTGATAAACATTTGGCGTTACGTGACGTACAAATACTGAATGAAGAAATTCAAAGCTTAAAAGAAAAACAAAACTCTGAGAGTTGTGCTCATCAATTGAAAATATCTGAATTACTTAAAGAACTCGATGAGCTGAAACAAGAAAATTTTCAGAATGCAACTCAACTGAAATATCTTTTGCCTGAAAGATCTGATCTTTACAAGAAAGTTCAGGATCTTGAAGATACACTTTGTAAGACAAAACCAGCTGATCAGAATTGTATTTTAAACAAAAATGAAGAAATTTTTGCTCTTCAACAAGAGTTGTCTTTAACTAAAGATTTGATTGAGAAGGAAAGACATGAGTTCTTACTTAAAGAACAAGATTTTAAATCAAAATCTGAATTGTTTGAAGATGAAAGACAAATGTTCTTAATCAAAGAACAATCTTTTAAATCTGATTACCAATCATTTGATCATGACAGAAATTCAAATTTAGTCATTATCAAAAGTTTGGAAGATCAGATACTTCATCTTACAAAACAATTACATGTGTTTACTTCATCAACTGAGTCAAAGGTTAAGACCCCTTCTTCAGTGTGTTTAAAATCCAATGTTAATCACTCTGGTTTGTCTTCTGAAAGTGAAGTGAATCTAACTAACTCTGCTAAGTTTGATTCTTCTTCAGATCTTAAACTTAAGTATCTGTTAAAGATACACAGCGGCAAAGATAAAATTGTTGAACAACTTCCGGTCAAGATTTACACCGGTGAATCTTCGAAGTCAAATTTTCTTAAAGTTTCTGAAAATACTGGTCATTCTAATCAGAAAACATTTTCACAGAAAAATACCAAGTATTATCAGAAACAGGCAAGAACCGGACAGTTTTTCAAAAAGAAGAGTTCGCAAAAGTCTGATCATTCAAATTCAAGTTTCTTTAGAAATTCAGATATTCAATTTTCTCATACTCAAAGAAATTTGTTTTCTGCGTTTGAAAGAGAAGCTGATAGTTATAACATGCAATGGGTACCTAAACCCAAGTACAAGTGGGTACCAAAACCTGTTTTGAAATGGGTACCCAAGAGCGCTAACAAGTCTGGATCCAAATCTGTTTGGATACCAAAGACATCCTAAATTTTGCAGGTTATAGGTTTCTTATCATTCCAGATAAGGACCCGTTCTTCATTTCAGTAGGCTCTTGATTACTTCAAGTCAAGACCCGTGCTTCAACTCAAAATTGGTTTCTAGTTCAATTCAGACTAGAACCCGGACTTCAATGAACCAGAGACAATGGTTTTCAGTTACTTCAGACTGAAACCCAAGCTTATGCGACAAATGGCTTCTAATCACTTCAGATTAGAACCCGAGTCTGAAAGACAAATATTTCTGGAATTCCTGCCCTGAATTCAACTCTGAAGCTGCATTGATTTAGAGGGAGTTTTATTTTTATAATTTTTTGCTCCTGATTTCATTTCTATGAGTTGACTACCTGTGTTTGCCTATTTCCAGGGGGAGTTTCAGACGCACTTTGACGATGACATTTTTCAAAACTGTGTGTGATTTTTCACGAAAATATTTGATACACACATAAAAAGACTTTTTGAGCTGAAAAGCAAAATATTTTCATTTTTTTTTTCTGATTCTCTGAATCTCTCACTGAGATTAATTGATCTAATCTCTTTGATGTTCATTATCTCATTTCTTCTGAGATTCTCTTTGTTACAATGCTTCCAATTTATACTGGATTCTCCTGTTATCTCCCATGTGCTAATTCTTTCAAGAAAATCTTATTCTTTTCATATCATATATCAGATTTTCCATTTCATTCTGATATCTCCCAAAATTATCTGCATATCATCTCCAATACCATATAAGTTGGATTTCATCATATCTCATGACCTTTCAAAGCTGAAAATTTTTCTGCTGACTCTGATTATGCACCAATCTGAGTGATAGGCATAAATATCGCTTCTATGGTCTAACCAGAACCGGAAGACCTACCCAAGAAGCAAACCATTTATAGATTGTGCGGGTGAGGGTTCTTTAGGTTTATTAGTTGAGAAGTGTCAGTTATCACGGGATACTGACAGGGTCGAGCAGAGGTAAAATGTAAATAAGAGGGATATTAAAAGGCGATGGTGGTGCATCAGATCATGCTTTTCGTTTAAAGCTGACTGAATTTAATTCTGAAAAGTGAGCCGGAGGGAGCTAGGTTGAAAAAAAATGCTGAGAGCTGAGAGTTGAGAAAGGATTTGAAGAAAAGATAATCCTATCCTACACTGTGTCTGCTGGGTAAACCAAATAATCTATCAAGCCCTAGGCGACTTGATATTGAAAAAGACGTCATAGACCCAGTGACGCATGCACTTAACCACACCAACTACTCAGTTATCTCTCAAAAAATTTCTGTTTCAATAATCACGGAGATATAACACATTTCTATCGATATATCATATGGATATTATTGATATTGAAACAAGGAAGACAGTTGCTCCGGTCTCCAATTTCATTTGATGCACATTGTGTCTAGAGCTAATTATATACACTTTTAGGACACATCGAGTCTAACAGTCTGCGTGACTATAAACTGCTAGTCCAAAGTGACTAACCCGGAACAAATAAGAGTGATTCTTTCATGATAAAGGATTTCACGATGACTATTTGGAAATCCTACCAGTGTTAACATCACGCCAGCGCTGAAAGTAGGTCACATAGATTTTGTCTATTGTGCAAACAGGAATCCTATGTGGACCTGGACTCATTTTCTCACAAAATGAATGTGTTTCATTTTCCCCAAAGTTGTAAAGCTTTGTTTTGTTCTAAAAAGATATAATATCAATTCGAGGGGGAGTGAACTTTTTGAGGGGGTGAGATAAATCTGTTTTGTATAGGGGGAGAGATGTCAGTTTAAGGGGGAGAAAATCAATTTGTAATAATTTCTGAGTTGTAATTGTTGTTGTATTTCTTCTACTGTAATTTCATTGAATTAATGTTTCTGAAGTTTTTGCATGATGTTCATAATTTTTTATGATCATCATGAGGGGGAGAAAAGCTGAATTTCAGAAACAACTGTTGAGTAGTTTGAAATCAACTGAAGGCAATTACTACATCATCTCAAGACAATTGATCAAGGAAGAGATTTAAAAAACTATTCATGATCCAAGGGGGAGTGTGCTTACAAGAAAAGAGAAGATCAGAATAGAAGAGATGTGAAGATCAGAGTGAGACAATAAAGAAGAAGATTTTATCAGAAGATTCAGAGATCGAAGAGAAGGTGCAAGAAAAGTTTCAAGAAAGAATGTTCAGGTTCCCTGCAATGTACTTTAATTTGAAAATTGATTTCATCTCTAAGGGGGAGATTGTTGGGTACAAATTTATATAGAGTTGTAATCAATTTTATTGTAAAAGTTCAGGGGTTGTTTGTGTAAATCCACAATACTTTGTATTGTGTATAAATAGAAGTGTATAGTTCTGTTAATAGAGACAGCTATAGAGGAATCGAAGATTACACAAAAATACACGACTGGAATTAGAGAGAAAAGAAGGATTGCTTTGCAAGAAAGCCAAGAACACCAATGTAATATTTCTCTCTTTAATCATTCAATATAATGTGTTGGATTGATAATTGTTCATATGAATTGTTCGATATGATTGAATTGCATTAAATATGAATTCACAGGGGTCGAATTTTATCACGCTGCGACAGAACGATTGTTTAAAAAATTTCACACTTCACAAGTTCTGTCGGTTCATCGTGATTACATATACAAAAGAAATAAATACTTAGTTATTACATTATCGTCCTAAACATTGAGTAATATTTTCTGGTGCAAATGCAACAGTCAATTTAATCACTAATGAGTTGCGAAATTAGTTGTGGAATTTTTGGAAAAGTAGAAACTCTTTCATTTGATGAAAATTCAGAACTTGATAATTTTAAAAAAAATATCTATTTATGTTTTCTAATGAACTAAAACAATTAAACAAATGTAACTTAATTATTATTAATTGTTAAACACTCAAATTCTTAAAAATTAATAATCTAAATATATAGAAGTCTAAAACAACAAAAAAAAAAAAATTTTACGAACAACAAACAAGTAATTAACAATAAAACCAACAATATATTCTTAGTCGAATCCCAAATGTGAAATGTCCAATAATGAGTTATCCCACTAAATGAATGTTCAATACACATGTATTTTTAAATTATTTGTTAAATGGGTAACAAATTAATGAACTATTTGGTTTTAGTATTTCTTAGAGTTTGTAACAATTTTTTTTTATATGTCCAAAATTTGAAAAACTAACTAGGATAATGGGGTGATGCAGCCCAGCCCAAGTGTAGAGGATCGGGTATTCTGTTTCTGGAGGCCCAATATAGGGTCCGTAATAAAATGGGCTAAACGGAAACGACCTAACTTTTGACTCGGGTCTCCGTTTGAGGCGAATCAGGTTTGGCTTGAGCTTCACGCAATGACAAACAGCCAAAGGCGGTTTGCCCAACCTTTTGGCACAAATTCGATCCGGAATGAGAGTTATGGGCTGTTTTATGTTTTTTTTAATGGGTTTTTGGGTTTTTTCTTTTGGTTCCATGGGTCGACCCGTTGGGTTTTTGACCCGTTTTCCATTTCAGATTTCTATTTAAGATATGTTCAACTATTGTAAAAGCAGATTACGAATTAAGAAAACTTTCTCATTTTCCAAATTTCCGAGTTCAAAAAATCGGTTTTTTGAAGCCCAATTGTGTGGCATTCTACGGAATCAACATACTTTTGGTAGAGGTTAGTCTGGAATTCTTTGAATCAACAGACTAGTCTATTTTTTCATTTGCTACGCTGCATCATGAGGTCTAACTTAAAAAATGTTATGGGTTCACCATAGATGTTCTTTTGTGTCTTCCACCAGGCTCTAGAAGCTCCAACAAACAAAGCCGTGGCGAACTTAACTCTATTGTAGTCCAGACATTCTGAGACACTAAAGATTTCTTCGTATGCCTTACCCAGTCTAAGGCTTGTATTGGGTTTATTGTGTCTTCAAATGTTATGGCACCACTCGCTTTGAAGTCTTTGAATTTACAGCCTTTTCACTGTTCAATTTGTTGATTGACATGAACATTATCACTATCAAGTTCACTTGGTTGTTCAATTTGCTTCTTTTTATGTTTGCTTTTCTTTTCAGTTTTCTTCGTTGCTTCAATTTAGTTTATCATAAATTTGTTTTGTAGTTCATTATTTTGGGCTATTATTTGCTCTGGGGTCATACCACCAGATGATCCACTGTCTCATTACGTAACTCTGAAATACAAATCAATAAATATTTAGCTCATTAGTCTAGCATATTGTACCCTGTTATGACGTATTTTTCCATCATATTATGCCTCAGATTTGGGTTATTTTTGCCTCGGATTGTTTAAATATGTCACACAACGTTACCCCGGTTGGCAACCAAGCGCGACGTCGCGGAAGCATAACCATAATGATAACGAACGACCACTATATGGACGTTTTTCAAAAATACATCGATAAAACTTTAAATTAAGGTTATACATAGCCCGACATGAAGGAAAGAAGTTCACACAATACATAGATTTAAGTACATAATTAAAGTTTTCAAAATAATGCAGTTAAATCTCCGGTAGTTTCGAAAATGCATGCGACTCCTTAGATGCGGAAGCTTGAAAGAAAATACGTCTGAAGGCACACTTGCCTTAATTTCCAGAAAAATACACGCTAAAATATGTCAACAAAAATTGTTGGTGAGCTCATAGGTTTACACGTAAATCTGACTTGTATGGACAACAACAATTAAGTTTGAATTTATAAAATCATAAATTCCATGTTATGTATTACATATAAACCATCATGCAACCGAAGCTTAATTAAAAATGAGTTTGCCCTGTACAGTACTCCCACACGTAATACCGTGTGTTAAATATATATGCACTCGCTGTTAGCCGACTCGAACCAACCCGAATGGGGGACATGACTCCCGATAGATCTATCCACAATATATTCACGCTTACAAATAAATGCAATTAACGGTTCATGATATAAGGGCTCATGGAACCACATCTGTAATACATAATAGAAATGTTGTTTCTTGTCCATATAAAAACGTAGCATGTATTTCAATCCCAACACATAACAGTGTGAAAATAGGGGCTATGAGGACTCACCGAGCTTGTGATGGCAAAAGCGAGCGAAAAATGCAATTTAGCGAAAGTTGATGGATGATGCACCGGGTGAGTTTAATCGAGCCCTAAATGATAATAGGGAATTAATATCTCTAATATATGATAATATATATATTTATAGATTTTTATGTCTTAAATCACCCAACATTACAAGTTTATAAATAAAACCCACTTAAAACGTCAAGTTTACATACATATAATTTTCCAGCTTTTTTGAAGGTTTTTCGGCCTACTTTGAGCCTGTTTTTGACCAAGCTCCAAAATGTTTTAGGCTTTGGTTTTCTAGGACATTAAACTACTATATACAAAAAATTTTTAGAATCAAGAACGGCCATTTTCGAGATGTTTAGGGTTGGGGAAAAGCTTGTTGAAAACCCTATGTTGGTCATTTTTGAGCTGTCAAACTTTCGGTTTCCCAAATAATTTCTGGAGGTCATAAACTCCAAAATAAATTATGAAAACTTCCAGATCTTTAGTTAAGACATACATCTAACTTTTGAGACAAGAATCAACTCATTTCGATAAGTTATGAATTAGTTATGATTTTTCAAAGACGATATAAATTTCTGCCGAAAATCCGCAGTTTATAAACTTGAAATAACTTATGATTCTTGTTGTTTATTCAAAGACTACTTGTATAAAAGTTATAAAACATATATATATCACTTGTTTTCATAATATTTACACTTATATGATGTGTTTTTATATTTATAAACACATTTGAAGAAACAACTTATATTCAAAAACTAGAAATTTATAAAATTGAGTTTTTATGAAACTTGTTGTTGTTGGTGATTATATATATATATTATGCAAGACTTATATAAACAAAAATATAAGATGAAATAAGCTAGTATTTACTTACTTTGATGTGTTAGAAAGATGCAAACTAGAAGAAGTTGGATCTTGAATTGAAGCACCAAGAACACTTGAAGACTTGAAGAACACTTTGAAAGAAAAGATGTGTGCACTATGTGTGTGTGTGTGTAGCCGGACCATAGAGGAGAGAAAAGAAAATTTTTGTGTGATAAAAATGAAGAGAAATGCTCTCTATTTATAGAGAAAAGATGATCTTTCAAAATGGAGGTGGAGTGTAAGATCTAGTTTAAATTGAAAGGAGATGGTGTTTGATGGATTTGATTATGAAAGGTTATGGAGGTTGTGTAAAAAAATTAGTTTTCATTGTCCTTGTGTCCTTCCTATTTGGCCGGCCTATGGGGTATTTTTTGGTGTATTTTTTTTGTATAAAAGTATTTAGAAATGTATTCTTGTATTTCCTTTTTCTTGTAAATTCATAAATACTTTTGGATGCATTGTTTTAATGAATTGTTTTAGTCTTGCATAATTAATCTTAAGTAATTGTATTAGTGTCACTAATCATAATTTAATTATGTACTTAGTTGAATTAATCCCTCATATTGTAAATTGATCGGAATAAATGATTTCCCGATTCATCGCACCGATGAATTTGATTCTAATTGAGTTGAATTTTCTAATAAACATTGTTAATCACCTTGATTAATTTCTAATGACCACTGACTAGGTTTTAATTGGCTATTAAATACAGATTAGGTCATCGTTGCTAACCAGGTTTAGTGCCGGATGTTACAGTCCCCCCTGTTAAGAAAATTTCTTCCCGAAATTAGCTCGTGTTTTCCACTGGTTGAGTATTTGAGAACAGGTGAGGGTATTTTTCCCGGAACCGATCTTCGCGTTCCCACGTAAACTCAGGACCTCGCTTAGAGTTCCATCTGACTTTTATTATCGGGATCCGGCTGTGCTTTAGTTTCTTGACTTCTCGGTCCGTTATTTCCACGGGTTGTTCAATGAAGTTCAACTTATCATCTAGCTCTAGCTCGTCCATCGGTATAACGAGTGTTTCATCAGCCAGGAACTTCTTAAGGTTGGACACGTGGAAGGTATTATGAACGTTACTAAGCTCTGGGGGCAGATTGAGTCGGTAAGCTACCGGACCAATTCTTTTGGTGATCTTGAATGGTCCGATATAACGAGGATTGAGTTTTCCTCGTTTCCCAAAACGGATTACGCCTTTTCAAGGCGAGACTTTCAACATTACTTGATCTCCCTCTTGAAATTCCAAATCCTTCCGTCGAACATCTGCATAGCTTTTCTGTCGATCCCGTGCGATCTTTAATCGGTTACGAATCTGGGCTATCATTTATGTAGTCTCCTGGATGATATCGGGTCCAGTAATTTGACTATCTCCTACTTCAGCCCAACAAAGTGGTGATCGACCCTTTCGCCCATAGAGTACCTCGAATGGAGCGGTCTTAATACTCGAGTGATAGTTGTTGTTATAGGAAAACTCGACTAATGGTAGGTGCCTGTCCCAACTTTTGCCAAAGTCGATAACGCATGCCCTTAGCATGTCTTCCAAAGTCTGAATCGTCCTTTCACTCTGACCATCCGTCTGCGGGTGATAGGCTGTGCTCATATCTAGGCATGTACCTAATGCTTCTTGCAACGATTGCCAAATTCTTGATGTGAACCGGTTGTCCCTGTCTGATATAATTGATACTAGCACTCCATGCCTTGAGACGACTTCTTTAAGATAGATTCGTGTTAACTTATCCATCTTATCAGTCTCCTTGATTGGCAAGAAGTGTGCGGTCTTGGTAAGTCGATCCACAATCACCCAAATGATGTCATAACCTCCAGAAGTCTTTGGAAACTTGGTGATGAAGTCCATGGTGATGTTCTCCCACTTCCACTGGGGTATTTCTGGTTGAGTCTTTGGCAACTTGGTGATGAACTAACAATCCCGATGGTTTCTGGTGTTCAGCCTTAACTTTCAAACACGTTAAGCACTTGCTGACATATGTAGCAATGTCAGCCTTCATGTTTGGCCACCAGTACATTCCCTTCAGCTCGCGATACATCTTATCTGACCCTTGATGAATAGCATATCTTGTTTTATGCCCTTCATGCATGACCAGTTTCCTTACTCCTCCGAATTTTGGTAGCCAAATTCTGCCCGTGAAGTACCGACATCCATCTGACTTGATTTCAAACTGCTTATCCATTCCTCTCAAGGCTTCATCCAGTAGATTACCCTTCTTGACTGTTTCTTCTTGTGCCTCGCGGACTTGAGATTTTAGGTTTGACTGTATAGTTATGACCAAGGCTCGGACTCTTAATGGTTTAACGCGTTCCTTTCGGCTCAGGGCATCAGCTACAACATTCACCTTACCCGGATGATAACGAATCCCGCAGTCGTAATCGCTAAGCAGCTCCACCCAACGACGTTGCCTCATATTTAACTCTTTCTGATTCAGAATATGTTGAAGGCTTTTATGGTCTGTAAACACCGTGCACTTAGTTCCGTACAGGTAGTGTCTCCATATCTTGAGAGCAAACACCACTGCTCCGAGCTCCAAATCATGAGTCGTATAGTTCACCTCGTGGATTTTGAGTTGCCGTGATGCATATGCAATGACTTTATCCCTTTGCATGAGCACACAACCTAATCCATTGTGTGAGGCATCACAGTAGACCATAAAATTTTCTGTCCCTTCAGGTAAGGACAGAATTGGTGAACTACACAATCTCTGCTTTAACTGTTGAAACACCTTTTCCTGCTCTTCACCCCAGTTATACTTCACCTCTTTCCGAGTCAGCTCCGTTAGGGAACCTGCTATCTTTGAGAAGTTTTCAATAAATCGCCTATAATAACCGGCAAGTCCTAGAAATTGGCGGATTTCCGTGGGAGTTCTAGGAGTTGACCAGTTCTTTATGGCCTCGATTTTTGATAGGTCAACTTGGATTCCCTGGCTGTTGATCACATGCCCATGGAATTTAACTTCTCGCAACCAAAATTCACATTTTGAAAACTTGGCGTATAACTGTTCCTTCCATAACAACTCCAAGATCAGCTTGAGATGTTGTTCGTGCTCCTCCTTATTCCTGGAATAGATAAGGATATCGTCTATGAACACTATTACAAATTTGTCCAAATACGGTTTACACACTCGATTCATGAGGTCCATGAATACGGCTAGTGCGTTGGTCAAACCGAATGGCATCACCTGAAATTCGTAATGTCCATAACGAGTTCTAAACACTGTCTATGGAATGTCTTCTTCTTGAACCTTTACTTGATGATAACCGGATCGCAGATCGATCTTAGAGTAGAAGCTAGAACCTTGTAGTTGGTCAAATAGATCGTCAATTCTGGAAAGGGGTAGCGGTTCTTTACCGTTAATATATTTAGCTCTCGGTAGTCTGTGCACATTCTGAAGGATCCGTCTTTCTTTTTCACAAATAAGACTGGAGCTCCCCAAGGTGAGGAACTTGGTCGAATGAATCCCTTATCCATCAACTCTTGTAGTTGATTGGATAGCACTTTCATTTCAATAGGATCAAGTCTGTATAGGGCTCTTGCGACCAGTGCAGCTCCCGGCAGCAAGTCGAATTGGAACTCCACTTGCCTAGCTGGCGGAAGCCCAAGCAAATCTTCCGGAAAGACCTTCGAACAGTCACAAACCACTGGAATATCGTTGAGTTGTTTTTCCTTCGACTCTTTTTCTGCAATCTGGACTAATACTACATGGCAACCTTTTCAAAGACACTTTAGTGTCCTTAGGCCAGACATGACATTCAGCTGACGGTTCTTTCTTTCCCCTTGGACTGTTAGGACTTTCTTCTTGTGGAGTGGTATCCGTACCACTTTCTTACCGCACAAAATCTCGGCATGATTGTGTGACAACCAATCAATACCAACTACCACATCAAAACTTCCGAGTTCTATAGGCATCAAGTCTATCTTAAAGGGATGATCTGCCAGCTTCAGTGTGCATTCCTTAATAATACTTCTTGCCTCTATTATTTTGCCGTTAGCCAGCTCTATAGTATAAGAGTTGTCTAAGGGAAAAAGAGTGGCATTCAATTTCTTACTAAACTTATCAGATATAAAGTTCCTATCAGCCCAAGTAGCAAAGAGTACGTAAGCGTAAATGTCATTTAAAAGAAACGTACCTGATACCACATGGGGATCCTGACGAGCGTCACCTGCTCCTAATACAAAATCTCTCCCCTGAGCTCCTTCACCATTTTTCAACCTCGGGCACTCACTCCTGAAGTGCCCGACAGCTCCACATTCATAGCAGCCTCTCTGATTGCCGCCGTTGTTACCCGTGGTACCAAATTTACAGTCCTTGGCCAAATGACCAAGACATTTGCACTTTCCACAAGGGGTTGGGCAGGGACCCTTGTTGTGACGGTAGGTGCATTGGGTGCAGAAAGGCTTTGTACCTGTGTAGCCTTTCCTTGTCTCGACTCCAGCTACATAAGCCTTGATGGTTTCGGGCTTTTTGGATTGAGAGCCCGTATTCTTCCCAGACTTGTCCTCCCATTTTCTCTTGTTTTCCCCGGCCTTGGCTTCGTTTCTCCGGGACAGTTGATCCATAACGTTGTTGGCCATTCTGATGGCGTCCTGAATGGTGGTTGGGTTGGAGGCATTGACATTGCCTTGAATTTGAGGGGCGAGTCCCCAAATGTAGCGCTCTATTTTCTTGTACTCGGGGGTCACCATTTGTGGACATAGGATGCTCAGCTCGTGAAATCGGTTAGTATACCCTGTAACGTCCGTTCCCTTCATTGATAGAATCCAGAACTCCGATTCCATTTTCTGGAGTTCGTTTCTCGGACAGTACTCGTCCGTCATCATTTGCTTCAACATGGACCAGGCGAGTTGATAGGATTCATCGATTCCCAATGACTGGACGTAGGAATTCCACCAGGTTAGTGCACTATCCTGTAGAGTGTGGGTGGCGAATTTCACTTTGTCTCCTTCAACATATCCGCTAACACGGAATACCGACTCCAGTTTCTCAACCCATCGTACCAATCCGACGGCTCCCTCCGTCCCGTTAAAGTATCGGGGCTTGCAACTCAAGAACCCCTTAATTCCGCAACCTTTTGGGTGGGTTTCAGTACCTCCCGTAGTGCGGCTGGCACCACCATCTCCGTTGGCAGAACTATTTCGGTTGGTCTCATAAGTGGCTATAGCGGCGGCCACTCTTTGTGCTACTAATTCGTCAATTTCTGCAGCGTTCATGGCTCTTCTTGGCGGCATTATCTTAAAATTTAAAGAAAAGAGCATAGTGTAAGAAGTTGAATCATAAAGATTTAAATTTTTCTTAAGGCATAGCACTATAATCATCAAACACAATTTCATAAATAACTTGAAATATTCATTAATCATTCATAACTTTCTTACAATGGGGCGGGTTATTACCTGAAAATTTTATCCTACGCTATTACATAATAATTTTCCTAATATTACAAAGATATATAAGGGGTACTAGGTATGGGAGTGATCAGGGGTCTCTCCCTTCTCCAACGCGTTGAGGCGCTGAGTCAGCTCCTCGTTACGAGCCTCGCTTTCGGCTAGTCGCTGCCGAAGCTCATCCAGGCCATCCTGCTGGATGGTGAGAGCGTGCTGGTTAACCCAGTACAAGTTGGAGTTCTGTTACTCCTCCCCCTCTAAACGGGCTGTCAATTCTCCAATATCCTGGTTAAGTAACCGGATTTGGAGGTCGTGTCATGAAGACCTTGCAACTAGCAGAGGCACGGTCTGGTCAGCCGTCTCCTAGGTGAGCGGTGGTATCGGTGCGGAGGATGGTCCTCCGACCTCAAACTGGGAAGGGATTCCTTCCTCTTGTCTCCACTCACGGAGAGTCTCGGGTATCCAGTTCCATCTACGGGTGTTTGCCCGTCGCTGCTGGGGTGGGGGATTTGGTTGAGGAGTCGGGATGGGAATAGACTCCTGCCTCGGTGTGATCACCCTCTTTCGGGGTGTATACATCATGTTCGGGCCGTTCGGGTAGGCACGGTATGGCATGAACGACGGAACCTCCAGATGGTATGTGGTGTAGGCGGGGATCACCGGGGGTGGTGGATCTACTCCGGTGTCGTCCTCTTCTATTGGTTCCTCCTCGTCTGACTCTTCCATGGGTTCCTCGTCTTCCGAGGGGTCTTCCTCCTCAGTTGGGTCCTCCTCAGAAAACACCTCCGGGTTGTATTGGCTGGTGGGGGTATATTCCTCTTCCAAGTCAGACAAAATGATTATCTCTCAGTTGGACATGTTTTCTGCTATCAAAGTCCATGCATAGTCTTTTAGTTAGTTACAAAATATTTTCATAATCAGTAATACTTAAGTGCAGTTATAGTCTAGGGTACTAATGCAACCTAGTACACTATAACTATGGCTCTGATACCAATCTGTCACACCCCGTTACCCCGGTTGGCAACGAAGCGCGACGTCGTGGAAGCATAACCATAATCATAACGAACGACCACTATATGGACGTTTTTCAAAAATACATCGATAAAACTTTAAATTAAGGTTATACATATCCTGAAATGAAGGAAAGAAGTTCGCACAATACAGAGATTTAAGTACATAATTAAAGTATTCAAAATAATGCAGCTAAATCTCCGGTAGTTTCGAAAATGCATGCGACTCCTTAGATGCAGAAGCTTGAAAGAAAATACGTCTGAAGGCACACTTGCCTTAATTTTCAGAAAATACACGCTAAAATACGTCAACAAAAATTGTTGGTGAGCTCATAGATTTACACATAAATCTGACTTGTATGGACAACAACAGTTAAGTTTGAATTTATAAAATCATAAATTCCATGTTATGTAGTACATATAAACCATCATGCAACCGAAGCTTAATTAAAAATGAGTTTGCCCTATATAGTACTCCCACACGTAATACCGTGTGTTAAATATATATGCACTCGCTGTTAGCCGACCCGAACCAACCCGAATGGGGGACATTACTCCCGATAGATCTATCCACAATATATTCTCGCTTACAAATAAATGCAAATAACGGTTCATGATATAAGGGCTCATGGAACCACATGTGTAATACATAATAGAAATGTTGTTTTCTTGTCCATATAAAAATGTAGCATGTATTTCAACCCCAAAACATAACAGTGTGAAAATAGGGGCTATGAGGACTCACCGAGCTTGTGATGGCAAAAACGAGCGAAAAATGCAATTTAGCGTAAGTTGATGGATGATGCACGAGTTTAATCGGGCCCTAAATGATAATAGGGACTTTTATCTCTTATATATGATAATATATATATTTATAGATTTTTATGCCTTAAATCACCCAACATTACAAGTTTATAAATAAAACCCACTTAAAACGTCAAGTTTATATATATATAATTTTCCAGCTTTTTCGAAGGTTTTTCGGTCTACTTTGAGGTTGTTTTTGACCAAGCTCCAAAACGTTTTAGGCTTTGGTTTTCTAGGACATTAAACTACTATATACAAAGAATTTTTAGAATCAAGAACGGCCATTTTTTGAGATGTTTAGGTTGGGGAAAAAGCTTGTTAAAAACCCTATGTTGGCCATTTTTGAGCTGTCAAACTTTCGGTTTCCCAAATAATTTCTGGAGGTCTTAAACTCCAAATTAAATTATGAAAATTTCCAGATCTATAGTCAAGACATGGATCTAACTTTTGAGACAAGAATCAACTCATTTCGATAAGTTATGAATTAGTTATGATTTTTCAAAGTCGATATAAATTTTCTGCCGAAAATCCGCAGTTTATAAACTTGAAATAACTTATAATTATTGTTGTTTATTCAAAGACTACTTGTATAAAAGTTATAAAACATATATATATCACTTGTTTTCATAATTTTACACTTATATGATGTGTTTATATATTTATAAACACATTTGAAGAAACAACTTAAAAACAAAAACTAGAAATTTATAAACTTGAGTTTATATGAAACTTGTTGTTGTTGGTGATTATATATATTATGCAAGACTTATATAAACATAAATATAAGATGAAATAAGCTAGTATTTACTTACTTTGATGTGTTAGAAAGATGAAAACTAGAAGAAGTTGGATCTTGAATTGAAGCACCAACAACACTTGAAGACTTGAAGAACACTTTGAAAGAAAAGATGCGTGCACTATGTGTGTGTGTGTGGCCGGACCATAGAGGAGAGAAAAGAGAATTTTTGTGTGATAAAAATGAAGAGAAATGCTCTCTATTTATAGACAAAAGATGATCTTTCAAAATGGAGGTGGAGTGTAAGATCTAGTTTGAATTGTAAGGAGATGGTGTTTGATGGATTTGATTATGAAAGGTTATGGAGGTTGTGTAAAAAAAAAATTGTTTTCACTGTCCTTGTGTACTTCCTATTTGGCCGGCCTATGGGGTATTTTTTTGGTGTATTTTTATTTTTTTTTTGTATAAAAGTATTTAGAAATGTATTCTTGTATTTCCTTTTTCTTGTAAATTCATAAATACTTTTGGATGCATTGTTTTAATGAATTGTTTTAGTCTTGCATAATTAATGTTAAGTAATTGTATTAGTGTATGATTAGTGTCACTAATCATAATTTAATTATGTACTTAGTAGAATTAATCCCTCATATTGTAAATTGATCGAATTAATTGATTTCCTGATTCATCGCACCGATGAATTTGATTCTAATTGAGTTGAATTTTCTAATTAACATTGTTAATCACCTTGATTAATTTCTAATGACCACTGATTAGGTTATAATTGGGTATTAATTACAAATTTGTTGGGAAATAGTTTAAGTACATTCAAGCTGTTAGTTAGACTTCTCAGACTGTTAGTAGATTTGTCATGTAAATACAAAGTTCATGCTGCTAGTTGAAGAAACTCGAGCTGCCAGTGTAAAAGTTCAAGCTGCCAGAGTAAAACAACTCAAGCTGCTCAGTTCATGCTGTCAAGAGATTCAAGCTGCTCAACAGTTTCATAAACAGAAAGTGCTGATTTTCAGGAAAGATATCTACACGAAGATTCCAGCATATCTACTATCAGAGAAGTCATAGTCCTTCAAGGAAACAAGTCCAAAAAGCAATATAAATACAGAGAATAGGTCATTCTATTGTATAGAAGTTTATAGAAGTTTATAGAAGTTTTCTGCGTATTTTTGAGTCTGTAATTGCTTTATTGTTTAAGTTTTCTTAAGCCTCTAAGGTTGTAAAACCCTAAGAACAGTCTGTGTTCTTCGTCTAATCAAAACAGATTAGAGGTGATTGTAATCATTGAATTCAGCAATACAAACAGTCTTGATTACTTCTTATGTTTTATGCTTCATTGGTTCTGAAAGTTTTTGTTAAAATAATTAAGTGTTATTCCGCAAACTTCTTAATTAAACTTTGATTCAAAGCAAGATTATTGATTTATACTCTGATAAATTTCAAATCAGTTAATCTTGGTTATTCAGTTTTAGATCCTGACAAGTGGTATCAGAGCCACAGGTCGTTCTTTGTTTTTCAAAGTCGAAAACTTTCTTCAAAATTTTTAATCTTTTACAATGGAATTTGAAAATAGCAGCAGTGGATCTGGGCAAGGACTCAAAGTGCCTATGCTCAAGCCCACTGAGTTTGAGATGTGGAAACTCAGGATTCAACAGCATATTCAATTCATTGATTATGCCATATGGGAAGCTGTTGAATTCCCTCCTGTAGTTGATCCAGAACTTGATGCTGAGGGAAAACCAGTCAAAACTCCTCCAAAAACTGAACTTGAAAGGAAGGCTAGAATGAATGAAGTGAAAGCACTCACACTATTACAAATAGCCATTCCTAATGCTTATCAACATCAGTTCAAAAAGTTTTATACTGCTCACTCTCTTTGGAATGCCTTAGAGAAGAGGTTTGCTGGTAATGCCAGTACCAAGAGAAATCAAAAAGACCTCTTGAAACAGCAGTATGAAAACTTTTCTGGTGGCAAGAATGAAAACCTCACTCAAATCTTTGACAGGTTCAACAAGCTGATAAGTGAACTGGAAAGTGCAAAAGTCAATCTGGATCAAGATGAAGTCAACAGAAAGTTTCTCAGATCTCTTGGAGAAGAATGGACAGTCTATGTTGCACAGTGGAGAACAAAAGACACACTTGATGAGATAGAATTGGATGATCTGTATAACAGTTTAAGAGTGTTTGAGACTGAGATTGATGCTAAAAAGAAATCCTTTTCTTATGATCACAACACTGCTCTTCTGTCTTCTGAAAAATCTAATAACTGTGATTCTTTTTCTGGTGGTGATGGCAATTCTGCTGAAACTCACTATGAGGCTTTTGTTGCCAATGATGGATTATTTGCTCTAAATGTTGAAGACTTAGAACAAATTCATCCAGATGATCTTGAAGAGATGGATTTAAAGTGGCAACATGCAATGCTGACCATGAGAGCCAAAAGATTTCTGAAAAGAACTGGTAGGGCCAACTTTCAAGCCAAGACAGAAGGAAACCCATCTTTTGATAAATCAAAAGTGGAATGCTATAAATGCCATAAGCTTGGTCACTTTGCCAGAGAATGTAGATCTCAAGGTCAACAGCCATCAAGGACTTCACAGCCCATCCAAGCGTCCTCATCAACAGCACTTGTCTCTCAAGAAGACAATGTGATTGACTGGAGTGATCAGACAGAGGAAGAATTTCAAAATCAAGCACTTATGGCAGAAACATCAAATGTCTCCTCCACTGAACTACCATCTGAGGTAAATTCTAAACTCTGCTCTCAATCATGCAAAAATATGGTTAAAAAGTACAGAGATCATAATGAGAGCATGTGCAAAACTCTAGCTAAGATGGAAGAAAGGAGATATGAATATATGCAAGCCATAGAAGATCTGGAAAAACAGATCAATGATTATAAGGATAATGAGATTCAAATGGGGTATGATAGAACCTATCATGAATGGGAGAAAAAGGAACTCAATAAGAAAATAGAATCTCTGAATAAAAAGGTAGAAGAGACTGAACAGAAGGTGTTAGAGGCTAATAAGAAACTAGAATCTGTTAACATAGATCTAGGAAACTTCAAGTTAGCAAATCAAAAGCTAGAACACCTAATGGAAGTTCAATTCAAAGATAGAGTGAAATCTCAGGTCAATCCCAAAGAAGGAATAGGATACAGAGCTACTCCACCTCCATATAATAACAAGTACATTCATCCAATGAGTGAAGTTGCTGATAGACTTGTCAATGAACCACTAGATGAGTCTATGACTATTGTAGATCCTATTCTTGATAACAGTCCTGAATTAAAAGAAGATAAGAGTCAAAATAGAGACTGTGACACAAAGAGTGCACCCATAGAAGTCCAAGTTCCCAGTAAGAAAGGAAAAGAGAAGATGAGTGTATGCAATGCTACTCCACAAGTTTCTGTACATTCTAACTGTAACACTGCATCTTCATCAAAAGGAACTAAAAGAGGTAAATCTGTTTCTATCTGCACATGCCAAAAGCATGGTGTTCAAAAGTTTCCTAAACAACAGCAGGTAAGAGGAAACCAGAGAAACAAGAACCAGAAATTGACAGAAAAGTCTGGTGTTCCAATTCAAACTGTCAAAAGATGCTTTCACTGTGGAAGAAAGAATCACTTAGCCAAGGATTGTTTTTACAAACCAGCTGTTGCAAAACAGACTGTGCATCACACAAAATCAAATCCTAAACAGGCAAAGCACTCAAAAGTGAAACCTTCCACAGCAGCTCCAAAGAGAACAGTTGATCACAGATTCTCAAAAGTTAATAAAAAACAGTCCACACATCAAAAACAAGTTTTGGAAAATCCTAAATCAAGTTTTAAACAAATATGGTGTGTCAAGGACAAATCTGTTGCTCAAACTACTAATGCAAAAGATCAGACTGCTAAGTCAAAATCTGATGCTGTTAGTGCAAAAACTGAAACTGTTAGCACTACAAACACAGCTCAAGCTGCTGGGCATCAAACTGGAGCTGCTAGTGAATCATCTGAGACTGTCAGAAGAAAAGATGATCAAAATAGTTGGATACCTCATATTATCACTAAATACTCTCCAAAGACTCCATCAGTAGATCTCACCAAATATAAGAAGTCAAAAACAGTTTTTAGTTATGTCAATGTACAAGGCCAACCCAAAACCAATTTGGTTTGGGTTTACTCCACTACTAACTAAGCTGTTATTTGTGCAGGGCAACCACAGGTCTCCTCATAGAACAAGATGGCATCTGGACAGTGGATGCTCTAGGCACATGACAGGCAATTCTGAATGCTTGTCAAATTTCAAAGGTTTTGATGGAGGTTTTGTTGCATTTGGAGGCAACTCAAAAGGAGGTAAGGTTACAGGTAAAGGTACTGTTAATGCAGGCAACATGACATTCCATGATGTTCTGTATGTTGAACAGCTTAAGTACAATTTATTGAGTGTCTCTCAAATCTGTGACAAGCAAAACATTGTTCTGTTCACAGATTCTGAGTGCATTGTTCTTTCAAAGGATTTCAAAATTCCTGAAAATCTTGTTTTACTTAGAACACCAAGAAAGGACAATGTTTACTGCCTGGACACAGCTCTCTTGACTAAATCAAATACTTTAAGCTGTTTAATATCCAAAGCATCATCAAATGAGTCTGCTCTTTGGCATAGAAGGATGTGTCACATGAACTTCAAGTCCATGAATGATTTAGTTAAAAAGAATCTGGTAAGAGGATTACCACAAAAGGAGTTCATTTGTGATGATCATTGTGTAGCATGTCTTAAAGGTAAGCAACACAAAACTTCTCATAAGGCCAAAGAAGTAAATTCAATCTCATCTGTTCTTCAGTTGTTACATATGGATCTATTTGGTCCAACATCTGTTTTGAGTTTGAATAAAAGGGCATACTGTTTAGTCATTGTTGATGATTTCACCAGATTTACTTGGGTTTACTTTCTTAGGTCCAAAGATGAAACTGCTGAGCTTGTTAAGTCTTTTATCCTTAAGATAGAAAACCAATCCAATTCCAAAGTTAAGGTGATAAGATCAGACAATGGAACTGAATTTAAAAATCAAATTCTAAACAGTTTCTGTGAGTCCAAAGGCATTGCTAGACAATATAGTGCACCAAGAACACCACAGCAAAATGGTGTAGCTGAAAGAAAGAATAGAACATTAATTGAGGCTGCTAGAACAATGCTAGCTGATTCAAATCTGCCAATGACTTTCTGGGCAGAAGCTGTTAATACAGCCTGTTATGTTCTAAATAGGGTTCAAGTTGTCCAATCTCAAGGAAAAACTCCCTATGAGTTATTCCATAACAGAAGTCCCCTAATAGCTTTCTTCAAGCCTTTTGGATGCCCATGTACTATTCTTCACACTAAGACTCACTTAGGGAAGTTTGAGAGTAAAGCTGAAGAAGGATTCTTTGTAGGATACTCAACTCAAAGCAAAGCCTATAGAGTATACAACAGTGTGTCTAAAACAATTGAAGAAAGTGCCAATGTTGAATTTAATGAAAATACTGCTAATATCAAAGGCACTGGTCCTGATTGGTTGTTTGATTTAGATTCACTAACAAATTCTCTGAGCTTTGTTGAGTATACTGCAGAAGCTGATGCATACAGGGTTGAAGCTGCTAACACGAATTCTCATGCTGCCAATACAATTTCTCATGCTGTTGGCACAAAGTCTCAGACTGCTGCAGATTCAACAAGTTGGGATGATTTCACCACTCTACCACTTCTGTCTTGTGATCCTCCAGGGGTCCTGAATGATACAAATCCAGACACTGAAGTGCCACTCCAAAGTTCTGAAAGAACAGCTCCAACACAACAGGAAACAGTCCCAGATTCAAGTCAAGCTGTTTCAGAAACTGAACCATTCACTGGTTCTGATGGAGATGATACAAACCTTGGAACTTCTTTTCAAACAGAGAGAGAGCCACACTAAGAGTTCACAAGTATCACCCTCTCAATCAAATACTGGGTGATCCAAGCACTCCTGTTCAAACAAGGAAAATGGTTCAAAATGAGACTGCTGCTGCTGACCTAGCAGTTCCTGAATTCAGTCTAGCTGCTTTTGAACATGCCTGTTTCATGTCTCAATTGGAACCTAAAAAGGCATCAGAAGCATTAAAAGATTCATCCTGGATTGAAGCTATGCAAGAAGAGCTTTTACAGTTCAAAATTCAGAATGTATGGACTCTGGTGGATCTTCCTAAAGGTAAGAGAGCAATAGGTACAAGATGGGTGTTCAGAAACAAGAAGGATGAGAGAGGGATAGTCATCAAGAACAAAGCAAGACTAGTAGCACAAGGGTACACTCAAGAAGAAGGAATAGATTATGATGATGTCTTTGCTCCAGTAGCAAGAATTGAAGCCATCAGACTGTTTCTAGCATATGCAAGTTTCAAAGGATTTAAAGTGTATCAAATGGATGTTAAGTCTGCTTTCCTGTATGGGACAATTGAAGAGGAAGTGTATGTGTGTCAACCTCCTGGTTTTGAAGACTACAAGTATCCAGACAGGGTGTACAAGCTAGACAAAGCTCTCTATGGTCTTCACCAAGCCCCCAGAGCATGGTATGACACACTGTCATCATATCTTCTACAGAATGGATTCAAGAGAGGCACTCTGGACAAAACACTCTTCACTAAATCCATCAAAGCTGAGATTCTACTTGTCCAAATCTATGTTGATGACATCATCTTTGGCTCAACTAATGATAGTTTGTGCAAAGAATTTGAGGCCCTAATGCACAAAAAGTTTCAAATGAGTTCAATGGGGGAACTCACATTCTTTCTAGGGCTGCAGGTTAAACAGAAGCCTACTGGTCTATTCATAAGTCAATCAAAGTATGTCAAAGACATATTGGAAAAGTTTGGCTATCAAGACACAAAGGTTGCAAGCACTCCAATGGATCCTCATAAACAGCTCCATACAGACAAAGATGGCATAGATGTGGATATTCATCTATACAGATCCCTTATAGGATCTCTCATGTATCTAACATCTTCAAGACCTGATATTATGTTTGCTGTCTGTGTGTGTGCTAGATTTCAATGCTCTCCAAAGGATTCTCACTTGGTTGCTGTTAAAAGAATCTTTAGATATCTTAAAGGCCAACCACATTTAGGCCTATGGTATCCTAAAGACTCTCCTTTTGAACTAACTGCTTATTCTGACAGTGACTATGGTGGTTGCAACATTGACAGGAAATCCACAACTGGTGGATGTCAATACTTAGGAGCAAGACTGGTCTCTTGGCAATGCAAAAAGCAAACAACTGTCTCCACATCATCCACTGAAGCAGAATACGTAGCAGCTGCAAGCTGCTGCTCCCAGGTAATGTGGATTCAAAATCAGCTAAGAGACTATGGTATGAATTTCTTATCCACTCCTATTTATATTGACAATTCAAGTGCAATTAGCATTGTGCAAAACCCAGTGAAATTCCCAAAAACCAAGCATATAGAAATCAGATTTCACTTCATCAGAGATTGTAATGAAAAGAAGTTAATCCAAGTTACCAAAATACATACAGATGATCAGCTAGCTGATCTATTTACAAAACCTTTTGATGTGGGAAGGTTCACTTTCCTAATATCAAATATTGGTATGGTAAACATGGATTAATTGGTTTTCATTATTATCGACTCAGTATGCTAATTTAAGGGGGAGACACTGTTCCATTGAAAAGTTGCACAATTTTACACTAACAGCATGAGTATTTTCTCATGCTGCTAGTTCATTTTCTCGGACTGCTAGTTATTTTCACTTGATCTGTCAAAGTGTGCAGGGTATTTGGGTAATTTTTCAAATGTGTGCGCGGGACCCTACCTTTTCGATACCTTTAAAGGTCCCGGTTTCGTTCAGTTGTAACTACCAGTTACATATTTTTCTTCCACGGCCTTCTGCTTTCTCTCTGAACGAATCACACATTCTTCTTTCAAATCCTAAAACCATCGTTTGATCATCCATGGAGTTTGTCAAAGAACACAACTGCCTTCCATACTCTCTCAAACACTCTGAACTTCAACCGTTCCATACAATGATGGATTTCCTCAGGCACTCCCATATTCATTATGCCCTAACCATAAACCCTACTATATACATCTCCCATATAGAACAGTTTTGGAACCATGCATCTGTTCAAACCATCAATGGAGTGCCTACCCTTCTTTCCAAGATTGATGGAACTACTATCCATATCACTGAGGAATCCATCAGACGTCACTTGCATCTTCAAGATGCCTCAGGTATAACCGACCTATCCCTTCAAGCTTTACATTTTGGTCTTCAAAATATTGGTTATAGGGGCCCTGCTGATTCTTTTACTTTTCTTAAGGCACATTTTTCTCCTAAATGGAAATACCTTGTGCACATTATTCAGCAATGTTTAAGCCCCAAAAGAACTGGTTGGTCTGAGTTTTCTTCAAATATTGCCACTGCCTTAGTGTGCTTTTCTACTGGCCAACAGTTCAATTTTTCTAACATGATTTTTCAGGGGATGTTAAGGCATCATTCCCTAAAGAATGGGAAATTTTTGATGTATCCCAGGTTTTTGGCAGAAATTATTGCACACACCTGCACAACTCCACATTTACATAAACGGATACATGTTTCCCATAGGCACTCATTGTCATCAATCAAAAGGCTGATAAAGCCAAGTGCCAATTTTGTCAGTGTAGATGTTCCATTGCCCTCTGCAATGATGAACATCATTTCAGGAAACAGAGGAGAGGATCCTGAGCAGACACAGCCCAACATTCCTGCTTCACCCCCAGGATCCCAACCCACTCCTCATGATACACAAACTCCCACTGATCCTTTTGTACAGCCAACACGCCCACTCAGAAACATATACAAAAGAAAAAGGGGACCAGGAGCTCCTTCCTCCTCCTCCCTCAGACAAGAGCCATATATCCCTGTGCAGGAGGATACTCCTGCACAGCATATCCAAAGGGAACCACTAGAGGAAACTCCCATCCTCACTCAGGAGGTGAACATCTCTTCAGAGATGGTTCATATGGGTTCTGTGGCTGGCACTACTGATGTCTCTGCACAAGAGGCACTAACAGTGCCAACATAGCTAAGACCACGCCCATGGCAACAGCAAGTGTGCAAACACAAGCTGGAAGTCCCCAGTACAAAGAACAGAGGGGCCCAGAGGTTTCTACTTCTGGTATTAATGTCAGTGATAGATCACAAGCACCACAGGTGTTTTCTGATCTTGAGACTAGTCTGCAACTCATGCTTTTGACGGATCCCAAGCTGAAACCTGTTGTAGCTATGTTGGAATACCAAATGTCCATCATTGCTGCACAGGGTGCACAAATAATGGCCCTAAAGCAATCAGAAATGACTCAAAATCAGAGGATGGATTATCTTCATAAGGGGTTTACCCTTTGTGGAAATAAGCTCATTCAATTAGAGCGTTTGATTCAAACCCAAGGGGCAAAGGTTGTAGGTCCTTCTGACCAAACCAATGCTTCCAAAAAGGGGGAGAATCAGGAGGTTCCTACAACAGTCCAAGCAGCTCCATCAACAACAACAGTCCAAGTAGCACCAACAGTCCCAGTTTCTAGGCTAGCAGTCCCAACAGCTTCTCAAGCTGTTCGCCTAGAAACTCAAGCTGCTGCCTCAAAAGCAACTGGAGTTGTTATAAAGGAAAGGGTTCAAGCTCCATCCACTACAGTCCAAGCAACATCCTCTTCTGTAAAAGACAAAGGCAAGGGCATTCTTATTGAATCTCCAAAGCACAAATTCTCCTCCAAAGAAGCCCAGATTGCCTTTGATGCTGAAGTTGCCAAAAGGTTAGCAGAAGAACAGGATAAAGAATTAGATCAGCAAGCCCAGCCCCCAATAGATGATGATGAGACATTAGGTGATTACCTAAAGGGGTTTGTGGGTAAACAAGGTGAAAAGAAGAGAAAGATGCCAACAGGGCACACCAAGGCTGAGCACAGAAGATTCTTAATCAATTTTGCCTTTGCTGCAGGTATTCCAAAGAAAATGGCTCAGTCCATGACTACTGAAAGGCTGCAGGAAATACATGATAAAGAAATGGAGAAAAGAAAGAAAGCAAAAACCTCCCAAGAAGTCCAATCATCACAAGAACCAGCTCAACCTACTACAAGTCATATTCAAGCTGCTGCCAGTACACCTGTTCCCACTGATCAAGCTGCTCTCTCTATTCCTTCATCGGTTAAAAGGGTGCTCTTTGAGCAACAACTACAAAAGGCCATGGAGATAGAGAAGTTGATTGATCAACATGATTTTACAAAGCCTCAAATCAACTACTGGTTTGCTAAGTCACTGGATGACCGTGACTTGAGAATTAAATTTGTGATAAGAATAGAGTCTGGTCCTGAAGAAGAATATGATACATTTTGGCAGATGGTTCAGAAGTTGACCAGAGATGAGCTTATCAGAATGCACAACATTGGGTCTGTATCACAAGTTAGATCTTCTCTACCACAAGTGAAGCAAGTAATTAAAGATCTAAAATCAATTGTTGACCCTGAATCTGCAAGGAAAAAATAGAGGATGCTGTGAAGAAGGGGAAGAAGGTCAAGCAAGTTGATCTGTTTGTCAAGTCAAGGACATACAGAATCAAATTTTCAGATGGACCTGGTATATTCTTCAATCTCGAATTTTAAAATTTACCAAAAGATATGCTACTTCAGATAAAATCTGTTAGGGTATCTTGTGATAGAGATGAGTTGAAGAAAGAATTTTTGAAGGCTATAGATCAGAAACTTGCATAGTTGTAAGTTTTTGAAAGCCTTGGTTTGTAAATAACAGTTTACTTATTCATTTCCATTTTTGTATAGAACTTAAAGTCTTGTGTAAAGAATTTAAGTTAGGGGGAGATTGTTGGGAAATAGTTTAAGTACATTCAAGCTGTTAGTTAGATTTCTCAGACTGTTAGTAGATTTTTTATGTAAATACAAAGTTCATGCTGCTAGTTGAAGAAACTCGAGCTGCCAGTGTAAAAGTTCAAGCTGCCAGAGTAAAACAACTCAAGCTGCTCAGTTCATGCTGTCAAGAGATTCAAGCTGCTCAACAGTTTCATAAACAGAAAGTGCTGATTTTCTGGAAAGATATCTACACGAAGATTCAAGCATATCTACTATCAGAGAAGTCATAGTCCTTCAAGGAAACAAGTCCAAAAAGCAATATAAATATAGAGAATAGGTCATTCTATTGTACAGTATCATATAGAAGTTTTCTGCATATTTTTGAGTCTGTAATTGCTTTGTTGATTAAGTTTTCTTAAGCCTCTAAGGTTGTAAAACCCTAAGAACAGTCTGTGTTCTTCGTCTAATCAAACAGATTAGAGGTGATTGTAATCATTGAATTCAGCAATACAAACAGTCTTGATTACTTCTTATGTTTTATGCTTCATTGGTCCTGAAAGTTTTTGTCAAAATAATTAAGTGTTATTCCGCAAACTTCTTAATTAAACTTTGATTCAAAGCAAGATTATTGATTTATACTCTGAAAAATTTCAAATCAGTTAATCTTGGTTATTCAGTTTTAGATCCTGACAGATCTCTTCAGTATGGCTGATCCAATCCATCGCCTGAATTGGATTAACTGTACCCTCAAAGTTCAGGGCAGTGCTAGCTTTGAAATCTTTGAACTTACAGCCTTTTGGCTGTGCAATTTGGGTTTCAGGGTTCGAGTTATCATAATCAGATTCAGCATTCTGGACTTGTTTTTCTTTTCTCTTATTCATTTTTATCATCACGTCTCTTAGCTTCGGCCTCATCTCTGGCCTGAAACTGTTCTTGCATAATCTTATTTTGTTGTTCAGAATGTTGGGCTAATAATTGTTGCATCATTTCAAACATCTGTTGTGGAGTCATGTTGTTGGGAATGTCACCTGATCCTGACATCTTTACTGAAAATTAAAATCATTTAACTATCAGATTATAGACTTAGATCTATGTACCCTTTTTCCCATCCTAATAGTCTGTACATCCTATCTCAGTTCAAACCACCTAAATGATTGATACATATGTATTGCTTCAGTTTGAGACCAAGTATTACTTGTGATTTACAGTTTCATATCAATCAAATAACAATTCAAGAACAATAACAATTCAGTAATCAAAACTAACCGAGTGATTTAATTGCAAGAATATCGATTACAAGATGATGAGAGAATGATCCAAATGCCAGTAACCGCTTTTCCGTACAAAAAGTGAAATGTCAGAGATATTCTCTTTGAAAGTCAAACCTACTATATTTATACATAATTTTCACAACTATGAAAGATTTACAAAACAAACCCTATACTTTGATTTCCATCAATTATAATACATTCTAACAATCTCCTCCTTTGATGGAAAATGCAAAGTCTTTAAATCGACAATCCAAGCTTTTGTTCAAATCTTCTTATGCTTTTACGATCCGAGAGCCTTCATTCAATCTTTGAGATGAATTCAACCATGAGTCTTCGATCATTCACAGATAAAGCTCCTTTCTTCGTTTTTCTCTTTTTATCAGCTGCAAGCTTTCTCTTTAAACCACTCAAAACTTTGTTCAGAGTCCCATCTGAAAATTTGTTCAGTTCTACACTTCTCATAGCCCTTACATTCTTATATCTATCTCTGTACATAACAGCTGGATGCTTTACCATGATAACTTGGAAGTCTTTCAATTCTCCAGCGAACTTGATATCTCTGTGAGGAGCTGTCATGTTTATCTTCCTTATACCTCATTCAACACCTATCTGTAGATCTTGCACTGACATCAATACCAATTTGGTACGCATGAAGTGAAAAAGTGTCTTAAGTGCAAATCTGCAGTGTTCATTTCTTTTATTTCTGCACAATTCATCAAATAGATTTTCAATGTCGACCAGGTGCATATTTAACATCTCCGCTTCTGTGAACGTATAAGTGTTTTCATCAGCTCCAGTAATAGTGAACGTCGGATAGAAAATCTTAACAAATCTATCCTTTTCTATTTTCACCAGATCAACTATCCTGAATTCACTCTTAACTTTCTCAACTTCTTGTGTCTTATTTCTCAGAAAGCTGGCATAGTTGACCAGTTGTGGCATGTTCGGCTCTAAAACCCTAAATAACTTGAGAAAAGAACACGGTGCTTGTTTCTTGCAAAATATTCGTTTTTCCAGAATATCTTCGATATACGACATCTTGTTCCTTTTCCTGATAAATTCTGCTGATCGATTCTCTGGAAGCTCAAGTTTCTTCACTTTCTTCTTACTAATCTCATCTTTATTCAACAGAGTAAGCATGTCTTGAATTCCCTTTGAACGACTTGTTGTGCTTCAAATCTGAGTCTATGTTGCTTTTGAGACTCATCTGCCAGCACAAATTCATTAAAGAATCTTTCCATTACTGTGAAGACCACCCCTTGCGAGGCAGTCCTCAGAGTCTAGGTCCCACAAAATAGCAATACGATATCAACCATACTAAGATAGGGTAATTAATTGCGGAATTAAAAATTACAGTACAAACAAGTTAGGATTAAATTCATTACAGATTACAGTTTTCAAATTTAAGCTATAAAAGGGTAACATCTAATCTAGTCATAACATCATAAGTCACATCAAGTCTACCCAAAACCACCACATTTGCTGTCTTCCAATCAGTACCAGAAAGTTTGTTGAGTAGTGGTCTTAAGAAAGCTTCAAAACTTGGATCTTGAATGACCTAAGTACTAGGTCTTGCAGGTGATTTTCCTTTGGCTTTTCCTGTAAAATATTAATGCAACATCTGTAAGCAAAGCTTAGTGAGTTTATAGATTTTCAACATCAACATGCGTGTCAAGCGGAGTCATTAGTCTTAGCGTGATATATCTAGCCTGCCGCTACAGCCCTCATGATTGAGATATAGTATCATAAGATCGGATGATGTTCAAGCCACACTCACGCTTGAATCGTGGGGATCAGCCACATACTGGGCTAGCTACCAGTAAGTCAATATGGCGGAACATCGGAGGTCATTACCAAGTTCATAAGAACTGGTGAAATAGACGGGTCTAGAACAATAGACCATAAGGCTAGTCAAGCTGAATCAATCTATCAAATGTCTGATCAATGATGGATGCATATGTCTTAGAAGTCATGATAGCAATGAATCATAAAGCAAAGTCTGAAGCAATATTAAATGCAATATGAAAAGATAACCAAATAGCTATCATGATCCACTGGGCAACACCCAACCATGGTGTGCACAGGTTTCAATCCAGCTGATAAATGAATGTCAATAAATCTAACAGCAGCAATATATCTCAACTGGAATCTATGCATGTTCAATCTGAATATCTATAACTCACTGGTCTGGGTCTTTATCAAACAGATATAAAAATCTGCCACCTGAGTTATCTCAGGATTTTATCTTTGTGAATCTATTCTGTCAATCAAATCTCTGATCCGCTTTTAAATCTTTAAGTCTTTAAATCTTTGTTCAGAATATACTGAACCTGTTCAAAGTCAGATTGTATAATTCTCATATCAATATCATCATCATTATCATGGAATTTCATCATCTTTTTGTTATTAAAAATCTGTAATTCTATCTGATTCTGATAATCTTATAAATCTTTCATTTGTTCAAATTCTTTGTTTCATAATATCTTCAAAAGCTTTCTATAAATATATATCATATGCATATAAATCATTTATGTAATTGAAATGTCAAAATCCATAAAATTTTGGGTTTCGGATCATCCGGATTCGGATCATCCGGATCCGGATCAATCCGAATTGGAGACCCGAATTGGCTTTATCCGAAATATAGTACACCCGAATTCGGATCATGACCCAACCGAAGTTGCAATATCCGAATTTTGAGCATAAGTCCGAATTAGGATAAAATAGAATTGGTACCGAATTCGGATCTTTCAAGATCCGAAATACTATATCCGAATTAGGACCGAAGTAGTACCCGAAAATAGGAGCACCATCCGAAAATTAGAGAACCATCCGAATTCGGATATATCCGAATTCGGATCCTTTACTTGGTATTTTCCCAGAATTTGTTCTTGGTGTTCTTCACATATACATACGGATTTTGACAATTTTATTCTAAAAATACATTTTAATAACATTCAATGTATTCTATTGTTGTAATATCATTATTTGAGTGTTTTTATACATTTTTCCCTATTAATAACATCATATATTAATCAAGATCATTCAAAATATGAAATTTTGTCAAGAACATTATTTTTCATCAAAAATTCCGATTTCTACATAATTTGGATGATCCATCCTCTGATTTTTGTTTCTTTAACAACAATTAACTTAAATTCATCATAATCTCCTAAATTTATACACATGCAACACATAATTTCCACATTTTAATCTCTTGGTTTCGGTTTCTCACAAAACCGAACCAAACACTTATAAGAATCGAAATAAAATGAATTTTACCTCAAATTCTTTGTAATTTGATGTTGATTGTTGCTAATTTTAACTCCCTTTGAATTGAATCTTCAATCAATTGCAATTTAATGAGAATTCTTGATGTTTTGTGTATTTGGCCGAGAGTTTTAGTGAGAGATTAGAGAGAGAGAATTTTTTGATTAATGGCATTAAGAACCATTAAATTGGTTTTTATATATTTCATTTATCAATTGAGTATTTAACCCACTAAACTTTTGTATTTTACATATCTTTTATTTTAATCATCATTAATAATTAAAAATCATAAATATATTTTACTTAATATTTTCATATTCAAAATAATTAATGTAATAAAATTACATTATTTTTCTCAAAGTACAAAGATTATAACCGGATCAAAAGCTGGGTTGTTACATAATGGGCTCCACCACGCACAAACTTCGTCCCCGAAGTTAGCTATGTTCGAACAGACTGGGATAAGTTGCTTTCATTACATCTCTCGATTCCCAAGACTGATGCGAACCTTTATGGTGTTTCCACTGGACGAGCACCATCTGTATATCTTTATTTCGAAGTTTTTTGGTCTTCGAGTCCAGAATACACTCCGGCTCTTCAACCACTCTAAGCTTCTCATCAATCTGCAGGTTAACATGTGGTATCTGCACTTCTCTTTCATCTGCTAAGCTCTTACTCAAGTGACTAACATGGAATAAAGAATGTATTCTGGATAAGTCCGCTGGGAGTTCAAGTCGATAAGATTGATTTTCTATCTTTTCGACAATCTTGAACGGACCAATGAATCTCGGAGCTAGCTTGTTTCTTTTAATAAACCGCACCACATTCTTCATTGGAGATACTTTCAGCATCACCCAATCGTTAACTGCAAAACTGATTGATCTGTGACGATTATCATAGTATGACTTCTGCCTGCTCTGAGCTTCAAGAATATTTCTTCTAACCAGCTGAATCTTTTCGTGAGTCAACTGTAGAAGGGCAGGTCCTGCTATTGGCGATTCACCTGTTTCACGCCAACAGGTGGGAGTTCTGCACTTTCTTCCGTACAAAGCTTCAAATGGAGCCATCTTAATCGTAGAATGATAACTGTTATTATATGAGAATTCGACCAGAGGCAAGTGGTCATCCCAGTTACCACCTAGATCAAGAACGCAGGCACGAAGCATATCTTCGAGAGTTAGGATAGTACGCTCACTCTTGCCATCTGCATTAGGATGATAAGCAGTACTCATAGAGATCCGAGTACCCATCCCATCTTGTAGTGCTTGCCAGAATCTGGATGTGAAACGACTATCACGATCAGAAACGATAGATTTTGGCACACCATGACGTGAAATAATTTCAGTGATGTACATTTGTGCCAATCTATCGAGAGAGTATGTTTCCTTCATCGGTATGAAATGAGCTGACTTCGTTAATCGATCCACGACTACCCAGATGGAGTCGTGTTGTCTTTTGGTTTTCGGCAGCTTCGTAATGAAATCCATAGTTATATGCTCCCACTTCCATTCAGGAACTGGCAGTGGTTGCATATCCCCGAAGGGTTTCTGGTGTTCTGCCTTAACCATCTGACATACTCTGCAGCTTTCAACATATCGACCGATGTCTTTCTTCATTCTTGGCCACCAGTAATCGGCTTTTAGATCAAAATACATCTTTGAGCTGCCAGGATGAACAGATAATTTGGATTGATGAGCTTCAGATAGAAGAGTGCTGCGAATAGAACCATATTTAGGAACCCAAATTCGGTTTCCTTTGAGACAATGAAGCCCCAAATGATTCAGAGTTAGAAATTGTAATTGCCCTTTAAGATTTTCAGAACCGATATTCTCTTCTTTCAGGGCTTCAACTTGAGCGGATCTAATGTCTTCAATAAGATCCGAAGAGAATAAGACAGGAGTCAGGGCATAGCAGCACTTTTCTGGATAGACTTTCCTACTCAAAGCATCCGCGACAACATTAGCTTTGCCGGGATGATATAGGATCTCGCAATCATTGTCCTTAATAAGCTCCAAGGACCGTCGCTGTTTCATATTCAGATCCTTCTGAGTGAAAAGATGTTTGAGACTCTTGTGATCGGTGTAGAGCTGACACCGAGTCCCATAAAGATAGTGACGCCAGATCTTCAGTGCAAAGGTAGCGGCAGCCAACTCAAGATCATGAGTTGGTGCACTTTTCTCATAATCTTTTAATTACCTTGAAGCGTAGGCAATAACCTTTCCTCTTTGCATGAGAACACATCCTAAACCAGTACCAGATGCGTCGCTGTAAACGACGAAATCGTCATTTCCTTCTGGAAAGGCTAGGATCGGCGCTTGGATAAGTTTCTGTTTCAGAACGTCAAATGCCTCTTTCTGTTTATCGGTCCAAACGAAAAGAGTATTCTTTCGTGTTAGCATCGTTAGAGGTACAGCAATCTTCGAGAAGTCCTTTATGAATCGCCGATAATAACCGGCCAATCCAAGGAAACTTCGGATTTCCGAGGCATTACGAGGCGTTTGCCATTTCTGAACGGCCTCGACTTTAGAAGGATCAACTGAAATCCCTTCGCCAGAAACAACATGGCCAAGGAACTGAATCTATAAGAATCAAAGTAGAAATTCAAGTTCTGATGAAAATCAGGGAATACTTAGGAAATAACTCAAGACATATATATAATAGAAATTATACCTGTCTGAGCCAAAATTCGCACTTAGAGAATTTTGCGTGGAGTCTTTCTTTTCTTAATAACTCTAGCAATTGCCGCAGATGAATAGAGTGATCAGCCTCCGTTTTGGAGTAAATCAGAATATCGTCTATGAACACGATAACTGATTTATCCAACATTGGTTTGCACACGCGATTCATGAGATCCATGAACGCTGCTGGTGCATTTGTTAAGCCGAACGGCATCACGAGAAATTCGTAATGACCGTATCTTGTATGGAAGGCTGTCTTTGGAACATCCTCATCTCTGACTTTTAACTGATGATACCCAGAACGGAGATCTATTTTCGAGAAGTAACTGGCTCCTTGTAACTGATCAAACAGATCATCAATCCTGGGCAGATGATACTTATTCTTTATTATGACTTTGTTCAACTCGCGGTAGTCGATGCACATACGGAAGGTTCCATCTTTCTTTTTGACAAATAGAACAGGTGCACCCCACGGAGATGAACTCGGTCGGATGAACCCCTTCTCCAACAGCTCTTGCAATTGTTTTGACATTTCCTGCATTTCTGCAGGTGCAAGTCTGTAAGGAGCTTTTGCGATAGGAGCCGCACCAGGAACCAAGTCAATACTGAACTCGACTTGACGTTCCGGTGGCACTCCGGAAATGTCATCAGGAAATACGTCTGGGAACTCACAGACGATAGGAATATCGGACAAAGATTTCTTTTCAGAGCTGGACTTGGATAGAGCATAACAAAGATAGGAGTCGTGACCTCTAGACAAGTATTTATGAGCCTTTTCTATAGATATGAAACAATGTGCACCTTTCCTCTTCTCGCCCTTGATCTCCAATACTCGGCCGTCTGAAGACTTGATTCTGATGACTCGACGATTGCAGATAATTGTTGCCTCGTTGTTCATTAACCAGTCCATGCCGATGATGACGTCGAATTCTTTCAACGGAATCGGGATGAGGTCGAGGTTGAATACGATATTATCAACAAGTAGTGTGCAGTTTCGATAAACAGAATCAGCCATAACAAAATTGTTACTGGCCGTCTCAATGTCTAGTATCACAGAAAGCTTTGATGGAGACTTATGTAATCTTTGTGCAAAAGATGTTGATATGAAAGAACGACTCGCGCCGGAATCAAATAGTACTCGGGCAGGAATAGAGTTAAGCAGGAACATACCGGTAACTACGTCAGGTGTTTCTTTTGCTTCCTCGGCTGTTATTTGAAAAGCTCGAGTCTTTGCAGTCGGCGTTGCAGCAGAACTCTTAACTGTAGACCCTCCAGCTGATGACTGAGACTGATAACGCGGCCCGCTACGACACTGATACATAAAGTGTCCCCTTTTTCCACATTTTGCGCATCCACGTCCCTGCTGTGGACATTCTTCACTACTGTGACCGATCATGTTGCACGCAAAGCAAGTAACATCATCTGGATTGCATAATCCCATGTGTGATCTTCTGCATCGCTTGCAGAATCGTGGTTCGTTCGTGAGGGAGTAAACTTGTGCTTTCTGCTGTGAACTATGCTGATAGGATTGCTGAGATTGCGACTTATTTGGCTTGAAAAATCTACCAAATCTTTGTTTCTTCGGAGGAGACGGATTCATTGGGTTAGTCGTTGGAGCGTATAGCTGATCGCCGTACTCTAGATATCCTCTCTCAATCTGTCTGGCTGCTTCTACCATTTCCAAGTAACTTTTTTATTTGATCGCGCTCATCGGATGTCGATATTTAGGATTGAGTCCTACACGGAATCTATTCATCTTCCTTTCTTCGGTAGCCACTTGGTATGAGGAGTAACCGCATAGTCGTGAAAACTCGTGTTCGTATTCGTCAACTGTCTTCGTTCCCTGAGTCAGCTACATCAGTTGTACTTCCATCTTATCTTGTTGGTCAATCGGGCAGTACTTCGCATTGAACATATCAAGAAATTGATTCCACTCTAGAGTCTGAATTACTTCTTCACCATAAATACTCCTCTGAGTTTTCCACCAAGCACGGGCTGCACCGACGAATAACGCAGACGCATAGCTCACTTTCTTAGAGTCTAAGCAATCAGAAATCCTGAAGATTTCTTCGGTATGGCTAATCCAATCCATCGCCTGAATTGGATTAACTGTTCCTTCAAAATTCAAAGCACCGCTAGCTTTGAAATCTTTAAACTTGCAGCCTTTTGGCTGAGCAGTTTGGGTTTCTGGATTAGATTTATCAGAATCAGATTCATTAGTCTGAACTTGCTTTTCTTTTCTTTTATTTTTCTTTTCCTCACGTCTTTTAGCTTCGGCCTCATCTCTGGCCTGAAACTGTTCTTGCATTGTCTTATTTTGTTGTTCTGAATGTTGGGCTAAAAGTTGTTGCATCATTTCAAACATTTGTTGTGGGTTCATGTTGCTGGGAATATCACCTGATCCTGATCCTGATCCTGACATCTTCTACTGAAAATTACAAGCATTTAAATATCAGTTTATAGACTTAGATCTATGTACCGTTTTTTTTCCATCCTAACAGTCTGTACATCCTATCTCAGTTCAAACCACCTAAATGATTGATACATATGTATTGCTTCAGTTTGAGACCAAGTATACTCACGTAATACTTGATTCACTCAAACTAGTGCTCTGATACCATCCTGTGAAGACCACCCCTTGCGAGGCAGTCCTCATAGTCTAGGTCCCACAAAATAGCAATACGATATCAACCATACTAAGATAGGGTAATTAATTGCGGAATTAAAAATTACAGTACAAACAAGTTAGGATTAAATTCATTACAGATTACAGTTTTCAAATTTAAGCTATAAAAGGGTAACATCTAATCTAGTCATAACATCATAAGTCACATCAAGTCTACCCAAAACCACCACATTTGCTGTCTTCCAATCAGTACCAGAAAGTTTGTTGAGTAGTGGTCTTAAGAAAGCTTCAAAACTTGGATCTTGAATGACCTAAGTACTAGGTCTTGCAGGTGATTTTCCTTTGGCTTTTCCTGTAAAATATTAATGCAACATTTGTAAGCAAAGCTTAGTGAGTTTATAGATTTTCAATATCAACATGCGTGTCAAGCGGAGTCATTAGTCTTAGCGTGATATATCTTGGCTGCCGCTACAGCCCTCATTATTGAGATATAGTATCATAAGATCGGATGATGTTCAAGCCACACTCACGCTTGAATCGTGGGGATCAGCCACATACTGGGCTAGCTATCAGTAAGTCAATATGGCGGAACATCGGAGGTCATTACCAAGTTCATAAGAACTGCTGAAATAGCCGGGTCTAGAACAATAGACCATAAGGCTAGTCAAGCTGAATCAATCTATCAAATGTCTGATCAATGATGGAAGCATATGTCTTAGAAGTCATGATAGCAATGAATCATAAAGCAAAGTCTGAAGCAATATTAAATGCAATATGAAAAGATAACCAAATAGCTATCATGATCCACTGGGCAACACCCAACCATGGTGTGCACAGGTTTCAATCCAGCTGATAAATGAATGTCAATAAATCTAACAGTAGCAATATATCTCAACCGGAATCTATGCATGTTCAATCTGAATATCTATAACTCACTGGTCAGGGTCTTTATCAAACAGATATAAAAATCTGCCACCTGAGTTATCTTAGGATTTTATCTTTGTCAATCTGTTCTGTCAATCAAATCTCTGATCCGCTTTTAAATCTTTAAGTCTTTAAATCTTTGTTCAGAATATACTGAACCTGTTCAAAGTCAGATTGTATAATTCTCATATCAATATCATCATCATTATCATGGAATTTCATCATCTTTTGGTTATTAAAAATCTGTAATTCTATCTGATTCTGATAATCTTATAAATCTTTCATTTGTTCAAATTCTTTGTTTCATAATATCTTCAAAAGCTTTCTATAAATATATATCATATGCATATAAATCATTTATGTAATTGAAATGTCAAAATCCATAAAATTTTGGGTTTCGGATCATCCGGATTCGGATCATCCGGATCCGGATCAATCCGAATTGGGGACCCGAATTGGCTTTATCCGAAATATAGTACACCCGAATTCGGATCATGACCCAACCGAAGTTGCAATATCCGAATTTTGAGCATAAGTCCGAATTAGGATAAAATAGAATTGGTACCGAATTCGGATCTTTCAAGATCCGAAATACTATATCTGAATTAGGACCGAAGTAGTACCCGAAAATAGGAGCACCATCCGAAAAATAGAGAACCATCCGAATTCGGATATATCCGAATTCGGATCCTTTACTTGGTATTTTCCCAGAATTTGTTCGTGGTGTTCTTCACATATACATACGGATTTTGACAATTTTATTCTAAAAATACATTTTAATAACATTCAATGTATTCTATTGTTGTAATATCATTATTTGAGTGTTTTTATATATTTTTCCCTATTAATAACATCATATATTAATCAAGATCATCCAAAATATGAAATTTTGTCAAGAACATTATTTTTCATCAAAAATTCCGATTTCTACATAATTTGGATGATCCATCCTCTGATTTTTGTTTCTTTAACAACAATTAACTTAAATTCATCATAATCTCCTAAATTTATACACATGCAACCCATAATTTCCACATTTTAATCTCTTGGTTTTGGTTTCTCACAAAACCGAACCAAACACTTATAAGAATCGAAATAAAATGAATTTTACCTCAAATTCTTTGTAATTTGATGTTGATTGTTGCTAATTGTAACTCCCTTTGAATTGAATCTTCAATCAATTGCAATTTACTGAGAATTCTTGATGTTTTGTGTATTTGGCCGGGAGTTTTAGTGAGAGATTAGAGAGAGAGAATTTTGTGATTAATGGCATTAAGAACCATTAAATTGGTTTATATATATTTCATTTATCAATTGAGTATTTAACCCACTAAACTTTTGTATTTTACATATCTTTTATTTTAATCATCATTAATAATTAAAAATCATAAATATATTTTACTTAATATTTTCATATTCAAAATAATTAATGTAATAAAATTACATTATTTTTCTCAAAGTACAAAGATTATAACCGGATCAAAAGCTGGGTTGTTACAATTACCTCAACCTCATTTAATACAACTCTTTCTTGACTAACCACGTTTTCCACAGGAAATTATTCTGCTTCTTCTTTAACTTGAATTATAACCTAAGGCTTTTCAACCATTGGTGTCATTATCGTATCCTTCAAAATCTCCTGAACTAATCCTTCCTCCTCTTCAATCCTTTCTGCTCGGAAATCAATATCAGTTAATGTGATTACATCATCATCTTCAGAAACTTCAATGTATTCATCTCTCTCTTCTTCTACACCTTGAATTCTTAATTCATGTTCCTTAACTTGAACATCATCATCAGAATCATTATATTCTTCAAAATTGTTAATATCAGACTGAATGTTCAAAGGAACTGGAACATCTTCATAAAGAGTCATTCTCAGCTCACTTTGTTCACCAGCCGATTCTTTTGTGCCCCCGGCTTCTCTCTCTTTAACTTCAGCTTCTTTCTCTGGGTACGTTATCATCAAAACCCCAGATGTAGATTCATCAAGCTTTCTCCTCTTCTCCCCCTCATGACGAGCATCATCGGAGTCCTCATCATGTTTCCTTTTGGGTGAGGAAGCTTGAGCCTTACAAGTTTCTTCAACTGCTGCAACTCTTTCTGATAAATTGCCCAACGCAAATATCACTGTGCTTTCCAAGCTTATCATGCGCTCTCTCATTTCATCAAATTGTTCAAACACAAACTCTTTCAACTCTTCATTTAATTCATCGATTGCTTGATTTGACTCAGATTGTTTCATCGATTCTTCTGCAACAGACTTTCCCTTTAAAACCTTGTGAATATTCGACATCTGTGCCATCACCTCAGACAACTGAGCAAATACATGTGTATTGACCCCTGCAACAGCTGCAGATAACGCTTGATTTAATGTAGATTCGGTAACAAAAGGAGATAAAGTCACCACTGGGTCACGTAGACTTCCAGTTGTCACGACAGTCGAACTTGTGAAAAGCACGTCTGTGTGGCTAGTACTCAGAGTTGGCAATGTAGTTGCTCTGACTGGACTTCCACCCTCTTCAAGCGACGGAGCAACAAATGCTTCCGTTGCTGAGGATGTTCCGGTGGGAACACGAAGTTCAACCACACTGACTTCAACAGACGAAGTTGACTCTAGCGTCCTAAGCTGTATAGGATCTATACTCAGTGATTGAATTGATGTTGTACACTCGGGCAGTTGTGTACTTATTTCAAAATCCATCAAGTCCAAATGACTCTCGGATAGACTATATGGTTCATCCCGGTGCTCAACTGAAACAATCTCCTGTTGAGAGGAGAATGAGTGGATGGTTGGGTGTGCTTTCGTCAGTGGGATACTGACTTCTTCAACGCTAACTCTCATAGGAGAGCTAACAGCAGATGTGGTTATACCCTGGATTTCTAGGTTTAAGGTATCCCTCACACCCTCTTCTGCAATACTTACTATATCTATCATCACACTTCCTCCCTCATGATGATCACCACCATCAGCACCATCATCATCATCATCATTAACATCACCTTCACCTTCTTCTTCTTGAATATCCGATAACGTTCTCTCAGAATCAGACTTCTGAACTTCTTCCTCACCACCCCTTACAACATCCTCTTCCTCACTCACTGGTTGGTCACCCTGAACTTCAGCCCCGTGCTGAGGTTCCTCTCGTCCTAAGACTCCTTGGGTAAGAGATCCCGGTTCCTGGGTCTCTATTGGAGCATGATCTATCCTGTATAATCTCACATGCTCACTCTCTTGATCTGCATATTTTAACAACGACTCCGGGATCGGCATGATATTTGCATTTGGAGAATCCGGCACTTCGTGTAAACTCATCATCACATAATCAGGACATCGCTGTGAATTTGTTCGCTTCGGAATATTCTCATTCGCTCGTAGAATTTCTCGGATTAGAATTTGTATGAACCTCTGGAGCGGAACAAACTTTCTTGCTCTATTTGTTGTTTTGGCAAGAACAATCTCCTTTAAGTCTTCCCAGATGCACTGAGCATAGTCATAATGTTTGTTAAACGCGATTCCATGAAATATCCGTAGACAATGAATGCTACATCTGTCGATGCCTGTGTGCTTAGAAGTCATACACCTATTGATAATCCCAAATAGCGTGTACCATTCCCCATTCAAACCATTTCTATGAAATTTGGAACTCTTTGGAAGTGGCTTTGAGTAGCCCAGACATATCAAATCATGAACAAGTTCCTCATCTGATACAAAATCTTCAAAATCAGCCAACTCAGGAAAGGTAACTGTATCTATACGTCTTGGAAGAAATAGGTTGTGACGAAGTCTGGCAAGAGTGATTTTGGTTTTGAAATTGGTCTATGGTTACTTTGAAGTGGTGATTGCCATCAGCAGGAACAAATTTGACAGTGTGCCAAAATTGTTGTAGGTAGACCTGTGGGATAGATGGTTTATATTGAAGAAGATAACCTAACGGATGGCCTTTGAGAATGTCAACTAATATAGGATGACTGACTTTAATAACCTTGGTATCCAAACGATGATTATTGTCTCTAAAGGGTAGGCAATGTTTGGGTTTGATTAATTGATTATCTGGGATGATAGTTGAAGGTGAGGGACGGGCAACAGAGGTTGAACGAACAGGTGTGGATACGAGTGTATGATTAGATGAAGAATGAGAAGCAGATGAATTGGAATTCTGAGACTGCACTGGAGATGCCATTTGAACACCTATAAACAAATAAAAATCATGTTAGTCAGAACAGGTAAACAAATGACAATCCTTCAAATGTAGAAAAATTGTAACATTTCATCAGAAATTATAAAAACTTGTGATTTTCTGTTTAAGGCATCGGGATTGCAGACAATAATAAAGTATTATTGACAGGACTCCAGAGTCAATCGTTTAGAGACCAATGTTAGAAAATTACAAATTTATAATAATTTCTTGAAAAATGTGACATTTTTCTTAAAACATTAAAAATTCAACACTTTGAAAAAAATTTCCTTTGAAACTCGAATGAAAGTACAACACTCTCGAATGACTCTTTATTGGTCTCGAATAATACATGACCCAACTCGAGTAAGTCTATGAAGCAACTCGAATGACATGTAGACTATCTCGAATATAATTGGAATAAACTCGAACATAACATGAAATAACTCGAATAGTTCTTGATACAACTCGAATAAGTCTTGATGTTTCTCGAATGATCAATTTGTCCAACTTGAATGAAATACATGTTAAACTCGAAGAAAACAAGAGGGTATATGGACCATCTCTATAATGACTAACACACAACTCGTATGAAGATTATTACAACTCGAATAAATCATAAGTGTTCTCGGACTGTGTATCAATCGAGACTTAAATTCTGAAATTTTCTAAGTCCAACAAACTTAGTCAACTCGAATCACATATAAAGATTCTCGAATAACTTTTCATTCAACTCTATTTATTCTTGATGGTTCTCGATTAACATTGTACTCAACTTGAATGACCCTTGGTCTTTCTCGAGTATCATAATACTCAATTCGCATGAATCACAGAACTTTCTCGAGTATTATGTTAATCAACTCGATTGATTCTTGAACTTTCTCGAATGTCTTTTGAGTCAACTCGATTAACTCTTGTGGTTTCTCGAACATACCCTTTAATCGAGAAGTTCCTTGTGTTTTTATTACAAGTCCAATATACACCGAATTTTCGAAATTGAGTTTAAAGTAGTTTTTCAGTGATTTAAAACTTGTATCCTCTTCGAAAATACATTTTAACCACTTTTGTTTTACTGAACTTCGATTAAAAACAACATTTAAGTTGTTAAAAATGCGAATTTCAGAAAAACCTTTAACTCGAAGCTTTTTGATATGGAAATCCAAATTTCTGTTTGTGTGGATTGTTTTGAACCATAAAATTTCAGATTCATGTTCATAATCATACAACGCATCATACCACACATTTAATTTGAGTTTTATGAAGAAAAATCATGAATCACCATTAACACACAAAACACGAAAACACGTACAGATATACATATGAAGTCTGATATTGAAATACACTATGTAAAACACGATACACGAACAGATTTAATCACAATCTATAGTAAACTTGCTTGAGTCTTTCGAAGATGTTTGTGGGTTAAGGTTTCTTAAAGATGAAGAAATGTTTTGTAGAAGATGATGACTATTCAGAGTTTCGAAAAAGTCATTTTATGATTTGAATTTCAAATTTATAGAGAAAAATTTGAAATCTTAACCGGCCCATGTTTTTAAAAAAAGAAATTTGACCGGCCCACTTTTAAGAAACCCAAGACCTAATATCTTTCAAAAAACATTTCAACCAAATAAAAAAATAACAAAATAAAATTTGATTTTCAAAAGAACTTTAAAACCAGTCTTTAAAGAAAGAAAGAAAAAATTTTGAAAATACACACAAAAAAATAAAACATTACACAAAACAACAAAAAAAAAATATTAAACTAAAAAAAAATATTAAAATGCTCAATTGCTCCCCCTTTAATTTCTGAAAGCTGCTCCCCCTCAAATGTATATCATATTTATCAACTCAGCTTCCCCTACAAAATAAGAGATAAATTTTATCAGATTTATTCAAAATCAGATAAATTTATTTTCTGCTCCCCCTGCACATGACAATCCAGATCTTGTTAAATTCCAATGAAATTAAACTTTTAAAGTACAAGAATTTAACATCAGATTAGAATAAAAAATGTAAATTTAAAATTATAAATTGAACCTACTGAATTATTAAATCTTAACGATTCAACATACCTAATTTGTATACCAAAAAATTAAACCTTTTTTCATCTAACGCTTTGGTAAACAAATCAGCTAGTTGATATTCAGTAGGCACAAAATATAATTCTATATTTTCATTTTCTACATGATCCTTTACACTCACGTAATACTTGATTCACTCAAACTATGGGCTCTGATACCATCCTGTGAAGACCACCCCTCACGGGGCGGTAGTCACGAGTCTAGGTCCCACATCATGCAACACGATATCAATCATAACTAAGATAGAGTAATTAAGTTGCGGAATTATAAATTACCGGTACAAACATATTAAGATTAAGTTTAATATAGATTACAATTTTCAAATTAAACATATAAAGGGTACCATCTAATCTAATACATTACATCATACAATCATATCAAGTCTACCCAAAACCACCACAATTGTCATCTTCCAATCAGTACCGAAAAGTTTGTTGAGTAGTGGTCTGTGAAAGCTTCAAAACTTGGATCTTGAATGACCTAAGAACTAGGTCCAACAGACTTCCCTTTATCTTTTCCTGTAAAAATTGTAAAGTAGCAACTGTAAGCAATGCTTAGTGAGATTATAGATTTTCAGATTTCACACATTATCAAGCGGATCATGGGTCTAGCGTGATATATCTTGACTGCCGCCACAGCCACTCATGATTGAGATATAGTAGTCATAGAGTCGGATGATGTTCAAGCCACGCTCACGCTTAAATTGTGGGGATCAGCCACATACTGGGCTAGCTACCAGTATATCAACATGGGGGAACATCGTAGGGTCATTACCAAGTTCAATAGAACTGGTGAAATAGCATGGTCTAGAACAATAGACCGACAAGGCTAATCAAGCTGAATCAATAAGTCAAATGTCTGAGCAATAATGAAAGCTTAAGTCATCAAAGTCATGAAAGCAATAAATCCCATAGCAGTATCTGAAATGATCTATAATGCAATGTCATGTAAAATGATAATCAAATAGCTATCATGATACACTGGGCATCACCGAACCATAGTGAGCACAGGTCTCAGTTCAGCTGATCATATATGAATGTCAAGTAATCTATCATCAACAATATGTCTCAACCGGAAATCTCGCATGAAATGCTGAATATCTATAACTCACAATTTGGGGTCTTTATCAAGCTGATATAAAATCCACCACCTGAGTTATCTCAGGATTTTATCTTTAAATCTTTGTCTTTCTGATCTCTGTAAATTCCTTTCAATCAAAGACCCGTTTTCAATCTCTTTATTCTTTAAATCTTTGTTCAGAATATAACTGAACCTGTCCAGAATCATTTCATGTCACATCATTAGCTTTTAGCTTTTAAAATCATTATTTTATCTGATTCTGATAACTGATAATTCATCAATCATATCGTTTGTTCTTTTCTTTGTTTCTTTGGATTCGCAAAAGATATATATATATATATATATATATATATATATATATATATATATATATATATATATATATATATATATATATAATCATGTTGCTTTGTTGATCTTTAATCCTCATTTAAAAATATCAAAATAAAATATTCGGATCTGGATTCCCCAAGTTCGGACCATCCGGATTGGTCCTCCGGATTCGGACCTAACCGAAATGGGTCAACCGGATTCGGACCGGCTTAACCATCCGAAATAGCATCCAATTTCAAGGTGAGTCCGAATTTAGCATATCATCTGAAATATATAAGGACCGAAATTAAGGCATCCGAATTGAACATGTGGTCCGGAATAGGCTTCATCCGAAAATGGGACCAAAGCAAGATCCGAGATTGGGATCCGAATTGGGTACCATCCGAAGTGAGCCACTCATCCGAATTCGGTTTCAACCGAATTCGGATCCATACCTTCATAATTTTCCCAGAAAATGTTCTTGGTTTTCTTGGTCATATTCATACGGATTTTACATAAAAATTCACAAAACTCAATTTTAATAACATACATTATAATTTAATGTTGTATTTTCATATTTGGGTTGATTTTATACTATTTTCCCTATCAATAACATCATAATTTGATCAAGATTGTCCAAAAACTCATTATTTCGTCAAGAACACATTTAATAACAAAATTCTGATTTTTATTCATTTTTGGACAATCTAACCACCAATTCTTGTTTCTATCAATTTTATATACTTAATTTCATCATTATCTACTAAAATCTTAGACATGCAACATCTAATTTTAAATTCTTGGTTTCGGTTTTTAACTAATCCGAAGCAAACCATAAAAATTTAGAAATTTAAATAGATTTTTACCTTAAAATCTTGTAGATTGTTGTTCCTTGATGTTGTATGTAACTCCTCCTTGTCTTAAATTCCAATTTGATTGCAAATTTATGGAATTCTTGTTGAAATTTTGGAAGAACTGTATGTAGAGTGAGAGAGTAGAGAGAGAGAGAGAGAGTATGAATCTTTAATTGCAATTAAATGGTATTAAACCATTATTTATGTATATATATATTTAACTTAGTTACATTTGCAATTTAATCCACTTCCACTTTTGTAATTTTCATCTTTTAAAATTTGATCACTTAAATACTTTATATATTTTAATTAAATATTTTCATTTCTTAATTAAATTACAATTCAAATAATGTAATAAAATTACATTATTGGCTCAAAATACTGAAATTACGACTGGACCAAAAGTTAGGTTGTTACAACTGTTAACCATGTTAAATTTCTTTAACATGTCTTGTATATATTTTGACTGATTGATAAAATTACCATCAGCCAGTTGTTTTACTTGTAATCCTAAGAAAAAATTTATTTCTCCCTTCATGCTCATTTCGAATTTTTGGGACATTAAAAATGCGAATTTTTTACAAAATTCTAGATTTGTAGACCCAAATATTATGTCATCCACATATATTTGTATTACTATGATATCCAGCCCCTGACGTTTTATAAACAGGGTTGTGTCAACTGCACCTTTGTTGAATCCACATTTCAACAGATATGTTGAAAGTGCATCATACCAAGCACGCGGTGCTTGGTTAAGGCCATACAATGACTTATCTAAAATATATACATGATCAGGTTTCAAAGGATCAGTAAAACCTTCGGGCTGATATGTATATACTTCATCGGTTAGTTCCCCGTTTAAAAACGCAGTTTTAACATCCATCTGATAAACAGTAAAGTTTTTGTGAGCGACAAAAGATAAAAACATTCTAATCGCTTTGATTCGTGCAACCGGTGCAAACGTTTCATCGTAGTCAATTCCTTCTTGTTGACTGTATCCTTTGGAAACGAGGCGAGCTTTATTGCGAATGATTACTCCATGTTCGTCCTTCTTGTTTTTTAAAGATCCACTTCGTGCCTATGATGGATTTGTCTTTAGGGCGCTCAACAAGTCTCCAGACCTTTAACCGTTCGAACTGATTCAGTTCTTCTTGCATCGCAACAATCCAATCAGCGTCCAGAAGTGCTTCTTTCACATTCTTAGGCACTATTTTACTTAGAAAATTTGAAAATAGGCACTCGTTTATGGTGGCTCTTCTGGTTTGGACTGAAGCGGATGGATCACCAATAATGTTTTCTATTGGGTGATTTCTCGTCCACTTAAAAGTATGTGGAAACGATTCTATGTGGTCTTGATTGGGATTACGATCTAAATATGTTGGTCGGGGGGTTACTTCAGATGTAGTAGGTAGGATATCTGAGTTAGGAGCTTCTGAATGTTCGGATGCTAAGGGGGTTTCTGTAACATCCGTCATTTCGACCTGGTACGTGGAATTATTTTAGTGGATAAATATTCTATTATTATTGGGTTGGTCCAATTATATCCCGTTTCATGGATTTATACGTTTCGGGATTGGGGCTTGTGTGTCATCGGGTTATAATTTTAATGAACGGATTATGTTTTTGGGATCGCGGGATTAAATGGGCTAAATGGCCATTAATAGTGAAAATGTGATATCGGGTTCGAGTTATTGGGTTCGGGACCGATTAATATTTGAAACGTATAAGTGCTCCTCCCTTATCCTCCTTCCATATCCATTGTGAGAATCCCTAAAGTGTATATGTGTGTGTTTGTGCAAAACCCTCCAGCAGGAAACCAAATTTCAGCTTCAAATTCGGTGTGAAAATCTTGGATTCAGCTTCACAATCTCCTTGTGTGGTGTTCTTGAGCCTCAAGAGGTAAGCCTCTTTGAATTGATGGATTAATTTGGGTTGTGTATTGTAAAGGATGTGTGTAATAGTTTCTACGCTGCTAGAAGTTGATATGTGATAATTTTGTGTGTTAATTGAGGCTGAAAACGAATTGAAAGGGGGTTTGATACTCCTGGGCAACCATGGCAATCGCAGGTCAGGGGTTCAGGTTTTCGCGGGGTCGCGGCGCGACCACCAGGGTCTCCGCAGCGCGACCAAGGGCCTACAGTGAAAATCCGAAGCTGAGTCTTATTTAGGGGTTTTGGGTTGAATTGTGTCGGGTTCCTTCGGGATTGCTTGGGGTGGGTTTTGTTTGGGTTTGGGGTCTCGTTGGGATTTCATTGAGTCGAGTTTGGGTCGGGTTTCGGGTATTGATCGGGTTTCGGTTCCGTGGGGTTGTCGGGTTTGAATTGAGTCCGGATTATTGTGATCATGTGATTGATGCTATTCGGGAATTGTGTTTAATCATTGGGATATCAGTGTGATTACAGGGACTAGTGGACATTGGGCCGTATTCGATCAGGGTGCTCAGACTTCGAGAAATCAATCTGGTGAGTACTCGAGTTGTTTTCTAAACGCACGCCATCTTTTACGTAATAATTGCGTAGCTACATTGTGCGTGTTTATACATATGAGACAGGGACATGAACCTCAGGTATACTCTATTTCCATATACGTGTTATGTATGAGATGTGAGATCGATTCCAGGGGTCCGTGATGTGTTCCATACGGACAGTGAGTCGCGAAAGGGATCGCGCGGGTTGACTGTCCTTAACAGTCCTTGGGGCGTATATATACGGCAGGGCTTGTAGCCGGGTCGCTCCTGTGCTACAGGTTTATTGTGTCGGTCGGGGAAGGTTCCCCACAGGGCTAGTGTGTTATTCCGATCTCATATTTGTGCTTTATACCTGAGATGCGTGTTGGGCTATCGGGACAGGGACAGGGACTGTATGCTACGTGTTAGGTGTTTATGTGCAGTGTCAACCCTCGTGTGCTCACGGGCTTATTAGCTCATGTATTTGAGTCTAACATGTTTCGGGAATCAGAAGGGACCTCTGCCGCAGCCGAGGTAGATCTGAGATGGATTGAAGATCTGTAATAGTTTATGTATTTGTATAGAACTCTTGTAATAGTTGTTTTGGGAATAGTGTATCCAGTGACCAGGATTATTATGTTATGTTAATTTGGGATTATGACGGTATTGACTGTGTTTGACTTCACGTATAAAGTTTTAAATTAGCCGTAATCTGCATTATCCTATGACACGTGTGTTATAGATCCGTTGCGTTATTGCCACCTATGATATTATGTTGACGTGGCATTTCCGGGAACGGGAGGGGTGTTACAGCATGGTATCAGAGCTTGTGGTTTGAAGTTTGAGTATCATTAGTGGATGCTTAACTTAGACCTTGTTCCGGTCCATGGGGGGTCGTTTTGCGATTATATAGTGGATTAACCGACCTGGCTTAGTGTATAACGCTAGGTGATGTATCCCCTGTGCTTAATCGTTTTGTTTTGTGAAGATTATTATGGCAGATCAGGGGGAGGGTTCGGGCGCGGGTAAGCCGCCCAGTGATGAGTATATCCGTAAATCCGAGCTGTTAGAGGTTTTGACAGAATTTTATAGATAGCAGAAAGACAAAGAGCGCGAGCAGGGTCAGAGTTTGGGGCCAGTTGTTCGGTCTACTAAGACAGAGTCTGGGGCTGGGCCTTTTTCGTCTTCTCAGCAGGGTGGGTCTTTCAAGGATTTTATGACAGGGGCCCCACCGCAGTTTCGGGGTGACGGTGAGCCGGGGGCGGCCATCGCCTGGGAGCGAGAGATCGAGGCCGCATTCCGAGTGGCCGATGTGGACCCTAGAGATATGGTTGGTTATGCCGCTTATCAGTTACGGGGCGGTGCTTCGCAATGGTGGAAATCGATTGAGTCATCGATGATTGAGTCCGCCGCTTACGCCATGACTTGGGAGCAGTTCAGGGCTATGTTCGAGCTCCAGTACATTCCGAGGGATGAGAGAAGGGAAATGGAGCATCGATTTCTCCATTTGCAGCAGGGTAATATGTCCGTTCAGCAGTATGTTGACCGCTTTAATGAGTTTTCCTTGTTCGCGCCTCAGCACGTCGACACCGAGAGTCGTAAGGCTGATGCGTTTATTGATGGGCTTTGATCGGATATCCGGGAGTTTGTAGGGCTACACGATACTCCGACATTTGCTAGAGCTCTTGAGATGGCCCGCATGAAGGAGCGGGAGATTCTCAAGCAGGGGGAGCAGCCCTCTTCTCTGAGACAGCGTACCGGGACGGGTCAGAGACGTGATAGGGACCGGGGCCGAGATCGTTGGTCGAGACGACAGGGCTAGAGTCAGGGGTCTGGAGCTCAGAGCCAGAGCAGTGTGGGACAGGGGTCCCAGGCGTCCGGTAGACGTGTTGAGAGTTCGTATGGGGATCAGGAGTGCCCGAAATGTCACCGACGCAATTCAGGTCAGTGTCTATCAGAGCAGCCGCGTTGCTTCCGGTGCCGCCAACGGGGCCACGCCGCATCTGTGTGTACGGTTCCCGAGCCGCTATGTTTCAGATGTGGGAGGCTGGGGCATCGTGTCAGGGATTGTCCAGAGCCGGGGCCGGCAGTACAGTGAGCTAGCTCGAGTGGGGCCAGGGCCGAGCCATCGTCATCTAGCCGCCGTGATTCTGTACCGAGCGGACGAGAATTTCACGCAACAGCAGAGGAGGCACGGGATGCTACCGATGTTGTTTCGGGTACGTACATTCTTAACAGACTTCGAGCTCGTGTGTTGTTTGATTCCGGGGCAGATCGCTCCTATGTGTCTGTTAATTTTTGTGCATATTTTAGTGTGTCTCCTTCATCTTTGTCTGTTCCGTTGATTGTCGAGAGAGTTGATGGTAGTTCGATGTTAGTTAGTCGGTATATCGGGATTGTGTGTTAGAGATAGATTCCCATCAGTTTGAGATTGATTTGCTGCCGATTGAGATAAGTAGCTTCGATATGATTGTGGGTATGGACTGGTTGACTACCAGACGGGCTTATATTCTGTGTGCTAAGAAGATCATCCGTATACCAATTTCTGACAGTGAAAGTGTTATTGTCTATAGGGAGCGATGTAAGGGAGATATCGGAGTCGTGTCTATGACCAGGGCTCAGAGATATGTTTCTAAGGGGTGCGAGACCTTCCTAGCATATGTGGTTGACGCGAGGAAGGAAAAGAAGACCTTAGAGGATATTCCGGTGATTCGTGAGTTCCCTGAGGTATTCCCAGAGGAGTTGCCTGGGTTACCGCCAGATCGCCAAGTGGAGTTTCGCATAGATCTTGTTCCTGGGGCGGTGCCGATTGCTAAGACGCCTTATAGGCTGGCACCGACAGAGATGCGAGAGTTGATGTCTCAGCTACAGGAGCTTTTGGATCGTGGGTTTATCCGTCCTAGTTCGTCGCCGTGGGGTGCGCCGGTGTTGTTTGTGAAAAAGAAGGACTGCAGCATGCGCATGTGTATCGACTACAGGGAGTTGAACAAAGTGACCGTGAAGAATCGTTATCCGCTTCCACGTATCGACGACCTGTTTGATCAGCTTCTGGGCGAGTTTCTTCTCCAAGATCGACTTGCGGTCTGGTTATCATCAGTTGAGGGTCAGGGACGAACATGTGCCGAAGACAGCGTTACGGACTCGTTATGGGCACTACTAGTTCCTAGTGTTGCTGTTCGGTTTGACTAACGCACCCGCCGCTTTTATGGATCTCATGAACAGGGTGTGTAGAGCCATGTTGGATAGATTCGTGATCGTGTTCATCGATGATATCCTAATCTATTCGCGGAGTGCCGAGGACCACGAGCAGCACCTAAGAGAGGTTTTGACAGTGCTGCGCAGGGAGAACTTATTCGCGAAGTTCTTCAAATGTGAGTTTTGGCTTCGGGAAGTGCAGTTTTTGGGTCATGTGGTCAGTGCCGAGGGTATAAAAGTGGATCCAGCCAAGATTGAGGCCGTAATGAGTTGGGAGCCTCCGAGATCAGTGCCAGAGATTCGTAGTTTTCTGGGCCTCGCCGGGTATTACAGGCGTTTTATCCAGGATTTTTCGAGGATTGCCTTGTCATTGACGAGATTGACACGGCAGTCTGTTCTGTTTGAGTGGTCCGAGGAGCAGGAGCGTGCATTCAGAGAGCTGAAGACCCGGTTATGTCAGGCTCCAGTGTAGGCCTTGCCGGAGGGAACTGACGATTTTGTGGTTTATTGTGATGCTTCAGGGTCGGGTTTGGGCTGTGTTTTGATGCAGCGGGGAAAGGTGATCGCCTATGCTTCGCGCCAGCTGAAGACTTATGAGGAAAACCATATCGTGCATGACTTAGAGTTGGACGCCATTGTGTTCGCGTTGAAGATTTGGCGCCATTATCTGTAGGGGTCTCGGTTCATTGTGTATACCGACCATAAGAGTCTTCAGTATCTGTTTAGCCAGAAAGATCTGAATATGCGACAGCGCCGTAGCCTTGAGTTACTTAAGGACTACGATTGTGAAATTCAGTACCACCCGGGCCGGGCTAATGTGGTAGCTGACGCGCTGAGCCATAGGGCATGCAGCCAGACTATGATTTCCGGGGCTTCGAGGCTTGAGATTACCTCGACATTGACCGATAGTCTGAGACTAGCGCAGCAGGAGGGCCTGCGAGGGGATAATGTGAAGCGGGAGCGTCTGACCGGGCAGCTTGAGTCATTGATCAGGGACGATCGCGGGCTGTTTGTGTTCCATGATAGGGTCTGGGTTCCAAGGGTTGGGAATTTGCGGCAGTTGATTCTTGATGAGTCGCATCAGTCGAGGTTATCTGTTCATCCGGGGAGTACTAAGATGTATCATGATCTCCGTGACATCTACTGGTGGCCAGGAATGAAAAGGGATGTGGGCCGATATGTTGAGCAGTGCATGACGTGTCTCAGGGTCAAAGCCGAGCACCAGAAGCCGCACGGGCATCTTTAGCCGTTAGAGATCCCCGAGTGGAAGTGGTACCACATCACGATGGATTTCATTGTGAGACTTCCACGCACGGTCCGAGGAAACGATATGATCTAGGTTATAGTGGATCGACTAACGAAGAGTGCGCACTTCTTAGCCGTTCGTGGTACTATCACCGTGGATCAGTTAGCGAGACTGTATATCAATGAGGTGGTATCGCGGCATGGGATTCCGATGTCGATTACTCCAGATAGGGATATGCAGTTTACATCTTGATTCTGGCAGAGCTTCCAGCGAGAATTGGGCACCAGGGTTCAGCTAAGCACGGCGTATAGACCGCAAACTGACGGGCAGACCGAGCGCACCAATCAGACCCTCGAGGATATGTTGCGGGCGTGAGCTATCGACTTCAGTGGTAATTGGGACGTGCATCTGCCATTGGTCGAGTTCGCGTATAATAACAGTTATCACGCCACGATAAGAATGGCTCCGTTTGAGGCACTATATGGGCGCAAGTGCCTGACCCCAGTGTGCTGGGGCGTGGTCGGCGAGCGACCTATTAGTGGGCCGGAGCTACTTCAAGAGACCAGTGACAAGGTGGCTGTGATTAGGGAGCATATGAGGGTCGCCCAGAGCCGTCAGAAAAGCTATGCCGACCGCCGTTTAAAAGAGTTGGAGTTCAGCATTGGGGAACGGGTCATGCTAAAGGTGTCACCGTGGAAAGGGGTTATCCGGTTCAGACATCGTGGAAAGCTGAGTCCGCGTTATATCGGGCCATTCGAGATTGTTGAGAGAATTCGGGATCAGGCCTATCGACTACGATTGCCTTCAGAGTTGGACGATGTGAACGATACGTTTCACGTGAGTCATCTCCGGAAGTGTATGGCTACAGATGATCAGTATGTGCCCTTATCTAAGATTACAGTCGACGATCAGCTGCGATATGTGGAGCAGCCCGATGCCGTTACAGACCGAAAGATCAAGAAGCTGAGGAAAAAAGAGATTGCCTTGGTACTCGTTCAGTGGAGACACCATAAGGGTACCAACGCTACCTGGGAGCCCGAGTCAGAGATGCGATCGGAATATCCTCACCTATTCCAGAGTTCGAGTTAGATTCCGGGACGGAATCACTTTAAGAGAGGTGGATTTGTAACATCCGTCATTTTGACCTGGTACGTGGAATTATTTTAGTGGATAAATATTCTATTAATATTGGGTTGGTCCAATTATATCCCGTTTCGTGGATTGATACGTGGCGGGATCTGGGCTTGCGTGTCATCGGGTTATAATTTTAATGAACATATTATGTTTTTGGGATCGCAGGATTAAATGGGCTAAATGGGCATTAATAGTGAAAATGTGATATCGGGTTCGAGTTATTGGGTTCGAGACCGATTAAAATTTAAAATATAAGTGTTGCTCCCTTATCCTCCTTCCTTATCTGTTGTGAGAATCCCTAAAGTGTATATGTGTGTGTTTGTGCAAAACCCTGCAGCAGGAAACCAATTTTCAGCTTCAAATTGGGTGTGAAAATCTTGGATTCAGCTTCATCATCTCCTTGTGTGGTGTTATTGAGCCTCAAGAGGCGAGCCTCTTTGAATTGATGGATTAATTTGGGTTGTGTATTGTGAAGGATGTGTGTAATAGTTTCTATGCTACTAGAAGTTGATATGTGATAATTTTGTGTGTTTATTGAGGCTAAAAACGAATTGAAAGGGGGTTTGATACTCCTGAGCAACCATGGAAATCGCAGGTCAGGGGTTCAGATTTTCGCGGGGTCGCGGCGCGACCACCAGGGTCTCCGCGGCGCGACCAAGGGCCTGCAGTGAAAATCCGTAGCTGAGTCTTATTTAGGGGTTTTGGGTCGAATTGTGTCGGGTTCCTTCGGGATTGCTCGGGTTGGGTTTTGTTAGGGTTTGGGGTCTCGTTGGGATTTCATTGAGTCGAGTTTGGCTCGGGTTTCGGGTATTGATCGGGTGTCGGTTCCGTGGGGTTGTCGGGTTTGAATTGAGTCCGGATTATTGTGATCATGTGATTGATGCTATTCGGGAATTGTGTTTAATCATTAGGATATCTGTGTGATTACTGGGACTAGTGGACATCGGGCCGGATTCGATCAGGGTGCTCAGACTTCGAGAAATCAATCAGGTGTGTACTCGAGTCGTTTTCTAAACGCGCGCCATCTTTTACGTTATAATTGCGTAGCTATATTGTGCGTGTTTATATATATGAGACAGGGACATGAACCTCAGGTATACTCTATATCCTTATACGTGTTATGTATGAGATGTGAGATCGATTCCAGGGGTCCGTGATGTGTTCCATAGTACAGTGAGTCGCGAAAGGGATCGCGCGGGTTGACTGTCCTTAACAGTCCTTGGGGCGTATATATACGGCAGGGCCTGTAGCCGGGTCGCTCCTGTGCTACAGGGTTATTGCCGCTCACTGCTGTGTGCGGTGTGTCGGCCGGGGAAGGGTCCCCACAAGGCCAGTGTGTTAATCCGATCTCATATTTGTGCTTTATACATGAGATGCGTGTTGGGCTATCGGGACAGGGACAGGGACTGTATGCTACGTGTTAGGTGTTTATGTGCAGTGTCAACCCTCGTGTGCTCACGAGCTTATTAGCTCATGTATTCGAGTCTAACATGTTCAGGGAATCAGAAGGGACCTCAGCCGCAGCCGAGGTAGATCTGAGATGGTATGAAGATCCGTAATAGTTTTGGTATTTATATAGAAATCTTGTAATAGTTGTTTTGGGAATAGTGTATCCAGTGACCTGGATTATTATGTTATGTTAATCTGGGATTATGACGGAATTGACTGTGTTTGACTACATGTATAAAGTTTTAAATTAGCCGTAATCTGCATTATCCTATGACACGTGTGTTATAGATCCATTGCGTTATTGCCACCTATGATATTATGTTGACGTGACATTTTCGGGATCGGGAGGGGTGTTACAGTTTCAGAAGAATCTGGAGGTTCAATGGGTTGTGCACTTTCAGTTGGCAAGTGCACATTTGTTGTTGAGGCTTCTCCAGTTTCTTCTGACACTTGTTGATGAGAAAGATCAGAGACTACGATGGGATCTTCAGTAATCCTGTCAGGCACAAAATTTAGAACATTAGTTTTGGGCTTCTCAAAGTAGTCTTCATAAAAAATCTCAAACAACTTATGTAATTCAGAATCTTCAGCATTCTGTTCAGGTGACTCCATTGAAGTCGGCTTGTTAGGTTCGGGTCCTGAACTGGTGTGTTCAGAAGCCATTACCACTCCTTCATCAAATTTGACATTGACACTTTCGTTGACAGTCTTGGTTCGCTTGTTGTAGACACGGAAAGCGACCGATTCCTTTGAATATCCGATGAATATACCTTCATCTACCTTTTGATTAATCTTTCCAAGATTGTCTTTGTCGTTTAGAATAAAGCATCTGCATCCAAAGACATGGAAAAATTTAATATTATGTATTCGTTTATTTATTAATTCATAAGGAGTCTTTCCGAATCTTTTATTAATGATTGAACGATTCTGTGTGAAACAAGCTGTTGCAACTGCTTCGGCCCATAAGAATAACGGTAAATTTGAATACGCCAGCATCATCCTAGTTGATTCCACTAGTGTCTAGCAGCTGAAAACTGATGTGTGATTCCTACAGAATTCAAAAATGATTCAAGCGATTTGTTCTTGAATTCTGTTCCGTTATCTGAGCGGATTGATTGAATTGTGAGTTGCAACTTCACTTGTATTTTCCGGATGAAGTCTATGATAATTTCGGTGGCATCTGATTTGACCTCAGGAAGAAAACCCATGTGTATCGTGGATAGTCATCAACTATCACCAATACATATAGTTTCTTATTAATGCTTTGTACTCTCATTGGTCCACACAAATCCATATGTGGTAATTCCAGTGCTCTCGTGGATGAGTGTTCGGATTTGGATTTGTGTGAAGTTCTTGTCATCTTTCCTTTTTTACATGCGGCACACAACTGCCCCTCTTGGAATTTGAGATTTGGCAGCCCTTTAACTAACCCTCCTTTCGCTAGGTTGGTTAATGCATTGAAGTTCAGATGTGAAAGACGACGATGCCATAGCCATGCTGTTTTAGATGTAGCTTTTGACAGTAAGCAGACATCTTTCTTCAGATTAATAGAGGCTAAGTCAATGGAGTACAAATTGGTTTTCCTGTTTCCTGCCAGTATTTCTTTACCTTCCCCTGATTTGATGCTGCACCGATTGGCTTTGAATATTACTTTCAATCCTTTATCACACAACTGTCCAATACTAAACAAATTATGTCCAAGACCATCAACGTAGAAAACCTTTAGAATGGTAATTTTGTCGTATGTGAGACTCCCGTATCCTCTGATCGGACAAAACTGATCATTTCCAAATCTGACCGTCCCATAGAACTTTTCTACAAAGTTCGTGAGTGTGTCTCTTTGTCCGGTCATATGCTTGGAACATCCGTAGTCAAGATACCAAACATGGTTTACCTATAAGACGAAATAGCACATGAGGTACCCACTTGTAGTTGGGTACTTTTGTTTTAGGTAAATCATGCAAAGTATTATTTGTTTTCACAACAGATATGGCTTTTAGCTTAACATTTGATGTTGATTTAGGTACCCACTTTTGAACAAATCTTTTAGGTATCCACTTTTGTTCAATTCGTGGTGGAACTGTTTTTGAAATAATTTTCTATGGAACCTTATTCTGTTTATAAAATGGGTCCTTTTTCTTCGGTTGCAAGACGAGCTTATCAGATTTTACAATTAAAGGTTTACAAGCACTAGAATTCAAAGCAATTAAGTCTGTTCTAGGGAATTTTATACAAGAATTATTAACAAATTTATTATTACAGACTGAGTTTTTAATGTTGCTATTTCTATCTGTAACAATATTGTTCTTCACGCGCCACTCTTGTTTTATATTCTTGTTTTTCTGTTCTCTCTTCTTCTTTCTCCAAACTTGTTTTCTTGAACCGTTCACAATGATATCTGTAACTTTTGTTTTCTCCTTCTTTTGTTGTAATGTTGGTGAATTTTCAGATGATTTTATTGAATCTGTAGAAATTCTTTGCAGAATTTTATCAGGTTCTTTTTGATCATCTGATTGTTTGTTATATAAAAGTTTGACAAATTCATCAATTTTAACAATCATTTCCTCTAAGGAATTAAAGTCAAAGTTCATAAACAGATCAAATTCCTTTTCTGAATTGATAGAATCTAGAGAAGTTGAAGATGATGGATCAGACAACTTTTTGTTCTTAGGCTGATTTTGTAACTTTTGTTCCATAGTTTTTAGTTCAGCCTTGAGAGTTCTATTTTCTGTCTCAAAATTTTAATTTTCAATTCTAGATCAAAATTTATCTTTTCTAGAATTGAAGATGGCAGGTATAAGTTTTGAGATTGAGTAGGTGATTCAGGCAAATCCTTTTCAGAATATGTTTGAATGTACTCTTCTTTAATCTCAGTATTATTGCTTGCTTCATTTATTCTGTAAAAATCAACAGAATTTTGCATTTTGTCTGATCGTAATCTTTTTGTTTCTTCACTAGATTCTACTTCATCAGATGCTTTCATAAACGTCATTTTTAATCCTAAGTTCATGTATCTAACATCATATAACGTTGGTGAACAAGATATTGCCTTTGTCAGATACTTTGGATTTTCCCAACCAATACCAGATTTAGAATTATAAAATTCTGTGTCTTATGGTTGATTTAAATAAATGGTTTGATCTGTTTGTCTTGTTTTGATAAATTCATCTTCCATCTTCTTTATTTTCTCATAAAGTTTAGTTCGTTCTTCAAAAATAGCATGATATTTTACAGAAAAATTTGAAGCTTCTAATTCTGCTATTCTCAGTCTTTCTTATAGTTCAGATATATTATGATTAAGATCTAGTATTTTGCTTTGAAGTTCTCTTTCTTTATCTTGTAAATCTGAAACTGCTCGTAAGGCTAATGCTTTATCTTTGGAAAAATCTACAACTAAGTTATGTTCATTACGAAGTTTGTTTTCCAAAGAGTGAGCATTTTTCTTTTCAGCCTTTAATGATTTTTCAAACTTTTTAAGCATAAAGGCCATATGAGATAATTTCTCTTCTAGCTCACGAGATTCATCAATATCAGAGTCAGAGTTAGAATGTACCTCCGGCTTGTCTGAACCATCTGATCTGTCTGACTCTGAATCTTCATTATCCTCAACATCAGTGTTTCCAGTAGCCATCAACGCAACTTCTTCTGTCTCTTCCTCCTCAGACTCTTGTCTTTCTTCATCCTCTTCATCTGTTAAACCAACCCATACTTCATCCTCAGCTATCATGGCTGATTCACTTAATTCTGACTCATTGAGAACTTCTGGTTTCAGGCAAATATGAGCATCCTCATCTAGAATATCTTCATATTCAGATAACTGCAGCCAGTGGTCATCCTCCGCCATAAGAGCTTTTCCAGACTCCTTTTCTTTGGCTAAAAGAGCCTTTCTTGTATAGTAGTCAGAGTTTTTCACTACTGGAAGTCAACATTCACGGGCCTGATGACCTGGTTTTCCACAGTTATAACTTTTCTGCTCTGAATCTTTCTTTGCTGACTTGTTTGATTTTTCATATCAGCCTTTCTTCCACTGCTTTCTCCAGATTTTTCATATTTGTTTTTCTTCTCAATTTTTCTCGAGCCAGTCTTGTAGCGCATCTTATTGTTGGTTGGCTTTCTGTAGAACTTCTTTTGAAATGCTTTGGTTAGCAGTGCCATCTGCTTTTTCATTTCTTCAATCTCAGAATCTGCAGATGAATCGGAGGATTCTGATTCGGAAGAGGTAATGCTGACTACCTCTTTTCTCCTTTTTCAATTTATAATTGTACTTCTTTTCTGCCAGTAGAGCCAATGGGTCAGCAGTTTCTTTCTCGGCTTTCTTCTTGCCTGATAATTTCCTCAACACAACTTCTTGGTAGTTATTGAGGTTCTCAAATATCATATGAAAATCCATTTCTTCTATGTCCTTTGTCTGCTGGATAATCATGGCATATTTCTCCCATTCAGGATTCAGGACTTTTAAGAATTTGACATTTATGTCTAGATTGGACTTTGTCACTCCATTTCTTTTCATTTCACTTACCAAACTCACAAACCTCAGGTAAGTGTTTTCTAGTAGTTCTCCTTCACGAGCTTTAAAATTTTCAAATGTCATCAGGCTGTTTCTAGCTCTATTTGTTGCAGCTCTATCGGATCCCCTCATAAGTTTACACACTTCATCCCATATGGATTTGGCAGTTTTTGTGTTTGTGAGACATGTGTAAATATCATTGGGGATAGAGATCAGTAGTAATTTCCTGGCAGTTTTATCCCCTAGTTTTCTTTTCTTTTGAGCCTCAGTCAGGTTGGTAACCTCGACTGTCCTTGGTGGAATTGGGGGATTACCGGTAGGTACTCCAGGGATTGTTTCCATCAATGTGGCTGGTCCTTCTGTTAAGGATTTCAACATCTCTTCAGACAGATCATGAAAGCTTATGAATTCTAGAAACCGTTCCGTCCATTGGACGTATTCTCCTCTGTAAAGAATTGGGGGTTTGGTTTCTGATCCCATTGCTAGAGCGTCTTTTGACATTCTGATTGATGTTTTGGAAATTGTCCAAGATCTGATGAACTTTGATTGAAATTGAAATTGTTGATCAACTGTTGAAAGGTGATCCACCTTTGAAACAATGATTAGCTAGTATCAAATGATCAACTTGAATCTATAACAAAGTAACTTGTTAGTAGCAATACTCAACTTGAATCAAACACTGAATAGACTTGAATGATGTTTTGTAAAACTCGAATGATGTGTTGCAAAACTCGAATTATGTGTAGTAAAACTCGAATAATGCTTGTATGAAACTCGAATTACTCTTCGTTAAAACTCGAATTTCCTTATTTAAAACTCGAATGAGCTTTCTGTGAAACTCGAATTAGGCTCTTGTGAAACTCATATTAGTTTGAGAAACTTGAATGTTAGAGTGACACTCGAATTACTCTTATGTGAAACTCGAATTGGTCCATTGTAAAACTTGATTTTTACTAGTGTAAAACTCGAATGTAATTGAGAGTAAACTCGAATTGACTAAGATCCAACTCGATTGATTAATCAAGTCAACTCGAATCAAATTAGATCCAACTCGATTGATTAATTAAGTCAACTCGAATCAACTAATATCCAACTCGATTGATTATTCAAGTCAACTCGAATCAAATTAGATCCAACTGGATTAATTAATCAAGTCAACTCGAATCAAATTAGATCCAACTCGATTGATAAGGATTCAACTCGAATTGCACATAAGCTATGTGTATTTCGAGTTTCTTAGTTTTTCAGATTATTCAAGCTGAAATTCAAATTAATTCAAAAAATTTAGCCATTTTCACTCAAATTGAAATCGAAGGTGAGGATTTTGATTACAAACACTTTTTGTGAAACACTTTTGTCCAAAAATAGATCTAGACTTGACTTTTTCAATAGAACAGTGAAAAACTTTGAGTTTTTCAAAATTTTACAAAAATCTCTAGATCTTTTGCTGTGTTTTATGAATCAAATCAAGTTTATAGTCAATTGAATTGACTACTGATCCTATTCCTTCGATCCAAATTTCAGAGTTTATGATCAACAGATTAAAAAACCTTTGGTGATTTTATGGTTTTCGAAGAAAAAAATGAAGAACAGTTCGTGAATTTCAATTTCAGATTCAAAGTTTCACCCCTAGAAGCTCTGATACCTATTGTGATTTACAGTTTCTTATCAATCAAACAAGAATTCAACAATCAATAACAATAATAGGAATCAAAACTAACCGAATGATTATATTCCAAAATGTCGATTACAGAAAGATGAAAATGGATCTTCAATTGCAGTAACCGTTTCTCTGAATTCTATGTGTGCCAAAAGTAAATGTCAGATATATCTATTTTGAAAGTCAAACTTACTATTTTTACACATTTACACAACTATTAACTATTTACAAAATAAACCCTTTACTTTGCATTCCATCAACTAAAATGTATTCTAACAGATACTCTAAAGAGTCTGTGGCTTCCAAGTCTACAACAAAAGAACGAACACTGTTAACGAGAGCGTAAACGTTAAATTAGACGAAGGAGTTGTGATGGCTTCTGAACACACCAGTTCAGGACCCAAGCATAAATAGTCGACTTCAATGAAGTCAACATAAATTAACGATGAAAAGAGTGATCTACGTAAACCAAGACTACTTTGAGAAGACCAAATCTAATGTTCCAATTTTGGTTCCTGACAGGATTACTAAAGATCCGGTCGTAGTCTCTGATCATTCGCATCAACTGATTTATGAAGATACTGGAGAAGTTTCAATGACCGAGGTACACTTACCTGTTGATAGTGTACAACCAACTCAAGCTCCAGAATCTTTTGAAACCCTTCTGAATTCTTAAAACTCAGAAACCCCAAACTCAGTTGATATCCCATCAACTTCTGAAGCAAATACAGAAATTCCCTACCTGGACTTGAATCCCAATCAAGACCAACTTCAACCTTACCCACATATATCCAAATGGATAAGGAATCACCCACCTGAAAACATAATTGGTGATCATTCTGCCTCAGTTAAAACCCGAAGAGCTACCATGAACGAGTGTCTCTTCTCAAATTTTTTGAGCAAGATTGAGCCAAAGACAGTGAAAGAGGCTCTTCTGATGCAGACTGGATTGTGGCTATGCTAGAAGAGCTAAAACATATTGAAAGGTTGAAGGTCTGGCGATTGGTGGATCGACCAAAGGACAAGTCTATCATTGGCACAAAGTGGAGAACAATAAAGATGAACACGGAGTTATCATTCGAAATAAAGCACGCCTCGTCGCCAAAGGATACAGCTAACAACAGGGAATCGATTACGACGAAACATTTTCCCCAGTTGCCAGGATTGAAGCAATTCGAAAGTTTTTAGCATTTGCTGCACATAAAAACTTTACAATATATCAAATGGATGTGAAAACTTCTTTTTTAAATGTGGAATTACCTGACGAAGTATATACATATCTGTCCAAACGATTTACAGGTCCTTTGAAGCATGATCAAGTATATATTTTGGACAAATCACTGTATGGCCTTAAACAAGCACCTAGAGCTTGGTATGATGCACTTTCAAATTATCTTTTGAAATGTGGATTTAACAAAGGTGCAGTGGATTACAAGCTTATTTATAAAATGTCAGGGTCCCGATATCATAGTCATTCATATATATGTGGATGATATAATATTTGGGTCTACAAATACTGAGTTTTACAAAAGGTTTGCATTTTTAATGTCCCAAAAGTTTGAAAGGAGCATGATGGGAGAAATTAACTTTTCTTGGGTCTATAAGTAAAACAACTAAGCGATGAAATTTTCATCAATCAGTCTAAATACATTCAGGACATGTTAAAGAAATTTAACGTGGTCAATAGTACACCCATGAAAACTCCCATGGCTCTGGATTCTAAATCTAAACTCGATGAGGACATTTCAGGGAAACCTATTGATGTAACTCATTATCGAGGGATAATTAGGTCATTGATGTATTTACCTGCCATTAGACCGGATATTATGTTTGCTACGTGTGTCTGTGCTAGATATCAGACACATCCTAAAGAATCACATTTGGCTGCTGCCAAACGCATTTTAAGATATCTGAAGGGAACTCCAAAGTTAGCTTTGTGGTATCCCAGGGAATCATCTTTTACATTAACTGCTTTCTCTGATGCTGATTATGCAGGTGACAAAATGGATCGGAAAAACACATCAGGAGTAGTACAATTTCTTGGTGACAAACCCGTCTGCTGGTCATCCAAAAATCAACATTGTGTATCTCTGACAACAGCAAGTTGAATATGTTGCAGTATCATTATGCTGTTCAAAAGTGTTGTGGATGATGAGCCAACTCAGATATTACGGGTATACACCTCAAAAATTCCCATTTACTGTGATTCACAAAGTGCAATAGCAATAGCTTCAAATCCGGTGCAACATTCAAAAACCAAGCACATTGATATCCGGTATCATTTTATAAAAGATCATGTAGAATATTGTAATGTAGAATTATATTTTGTACCCACTGAATATTAACTAGCTGATTTGTTTACCAAAGCCTTAGATGAAAAACGATTTAATTTTATGGTATACAAATTGGGTATGTTGAATCGTTAGATTTAAACATTCAGTAGTTACACAATATAATTCTAAATTTACATTTTTTACTTGATTAAAATTGTTGTTAATCTCATGTGATTTAAAAGTTTAGTTTTTCTAAGTTTAACATATTCGGATTGTGATGTGCAGGGGGAGCAGACAGAAATTTTATCTAATATTTTAAATATCTGATAATTTTTTTATCTGATTTTTTGTAGGGGGGCTGTGTAAGGTCTGCTCTCTACGGATCTATCTTGACGCGACACCTTCCAACGAGTGCGGAATCCTCGTTAGTGGCTTGACGGTAAGACCACGCACAACGAAACACGGAGACTAGCACGGTGATAGACGAGCAACTGATCGTCCCAACACTGTGATTCTCTCCACACAAAATTCTCCGAATACTTGCAAGTTCGAGATCGCCTTTTGCTTTAACTCTCTGATACCTTCGAAAGTCTCTGCTAAAAAGTCTCTTAATTAATCGAATTAACCCTTAATTATACTGACAGGTTCGACTTTTTCTAGGACAAATTCGAACTTGGTCCAAGCCCTATTCGAACTTGGCCTGCTAGACAAATTCGAACTTAGGCCTAAACTCGAACCTTATCTTTCAAACTTATGTTTGAACTTATGTTTTAACTTATGATTGAATTTATCTTTGTACTTTATGTTTGAACTTATTGCAATACGTTCCCCTAAGTTCAAACACACAATCAATCAATATCAAACATACATAATCAAACATATATATCAAACACTTGTTAATATTCAATATCAAGTAAATTGACTTACACAAAATGCTATCTAAACTTAGACTGCTATCGTCACACAAGATGTACTAACAGACTCCCCCTTGACGATAGCTTCTAAGTTTTTACATTTTGTTTAACTACTTGAACCATATAAACTACTACCTGCATATAAGCCTATATCGATACATACTCTAACTATCTTTTGGAATTTCCTAGCTTCAGATCTCCATCCTTCGTGAAAGAAGATAGGCTGATCGTGTAGCTTCTTTAAATCATCCTTAGATAGGTTTATTAGATGCAACGGATCATATACTCGCAAAATAACTTTGTCTTCTGAATATTCCATCACACCTTCAGCAGTATCATTATCTATGTACCACCACTTCATGTTACTGAGAACATCTTGTGGCATAGACTTTATAGGCACCTTCTTCAAACACTTGACGGGCTTATACATCATTCTAGCCCATGGCCTTCCTGTGTGTGGATCTATTCTTGTCTCATCTTCTACTCTCTTGCCTGATCTTGGCTTTAGCCTTTCGAACTTTTCGGACCGACCTCTTTTCTGATTATCTTCGCGATCACTTCAGCGTAAGGATCGTCACCAATATTGATCAATTCTTTCCAGGATAATTCCATTACTTCTACCTTCAGCAAGGTGTTAAAAACTTTGAGCGTTCGCCTAAGGTATTGAAGTCCATCTCTTCTTTTTAGAATAAATAGCTGCAATTCTTTGTCGAAGAACCAGCTTAGAATTCCACCAGAGGGATTTTCATATCCTGACACTTTCATCTTCTGTTTCCTCTTCGGCTCTCCCTTCTTCTCTTCCTTTCTGAACCATAGATTTAGCAATTCGGATTTGGTTGATTCTTTCTCAGCTTCCTTTAATTCATAGTCTTCTACTGAGGCCAGCTTAATCTCGTCAATATCAATCACATTGTGCTCGTTCTGCACGTATAGTTCTGTGATAGGTTGTGAATTAATGATCACTTCATCAACGTTATCGTCTTCATCATCCATGACCTCATCATCAGACTTCCAATCTACTATGTCTTCAGGAACGAACTCCCCTTCCTCTAAATCTCCAACTTCATCTTCAAAATCAAAATCAAAAAGTGTTTCTTCTTCTTTTATATCCATGAGAGCATCTATCATCTCGCTCTCTACAATCTTAGAAGAACTAGCCTCACCTCCTTCGACTCCAGACTGACTAGGCTCCCCCTGAACTGTTGAATGCTGAGCAGTTGGAAAATTTTCTGGCTCACTTTCTTTTCTAGCTTCGGGATCATTGCCATCGTCATCTTCTCTCATTATCTCTTCACCTTCTCTGCAGCTTGTCTCCCCCTGAGCTTGAAGATTTTTCAATAACTGCTCGAGGAGGGTCTTCATGGTCTTGATCTCTGAGGCTTACAGCAACAAATGTTTTCAGTTCAATATTATCCTGATCAATTCTTGCATTATGCGCTTGAAGCTCGTTGACTGCTTTTGTAAGTTGGAAGATTTGGACTGTCTGGAAGTCTACTTGGCTCCTTAGCTCTGAGAATCCCTGGTTTTAAGTAAATATGGATGACTTGGATGGAATAGATGTGATTGGTGATGGTGTGATTGATGGTTGAACAACATGAATCTCATGCTCTGGCGCGGAAGTAGATGAAGCTCCCTGCATGAATCTGTGCCTTTTCGCCCTTTGTCTAGGCACTAAAGGAGTTGGATCTTCAGCTTCAAAATCAGAATAATCGTCATCTGAATCTCTAGCTGCTCTTTTTCCTTCCTCTTCTCTGAGACTGACCACTATTCTTGAACCATATTGCCCAATACGTACAGATGGGTCAACAGATTCAACGGCTACTTCTTTAACTTCTATCTCTTCAGCATCCTTAGACTCAGATTCTGAGGTGGTCACTGCTTGACCTTCTTCCTCAAGCTGATATTCATCTATATCTCTCATAAGATCATCATAATTAGCTGGCGGCTCCAAGATAGCATCAATAAGCTCAGCAGTAGTATTTTATTGTGCCTCAGAGCCTTGTGCCCAAATTTCCTCCAGAGTCTCTACTCGAGGATCTAATTCTGGGGCCATGCCTGAGGGGCCCGCAGCATCCACCGATGGACCTGCTGCTGCTGGCTGGACTCTACTTGACGAAGGCCTTGATGCCTGAGGCGGTCTTTCCTGAGCTCTTTGTCTTCTTCTCTGTTGTGACTGAGGGCGTTGTTGTTGTGGTGGTTGTTGCTGCTGTTGCTGTACTTGCTGCGGCTGAGGCCCTTCTCCAGCCCATATCTCCCCCTCTGGGGCTACAAACTCCGGATCTACCACTGCATCGAAGGGAGGTGCATCCATTGGTCTAATCTGCTCAGCCCTACGCGCATTATGAGATTGGCAATAAGCAAAAATGCGCTTATCAATCACTGCCACACTTTGAATATCCGGCAGCTGAGGCAGATTCGGCAAAAAGTGAGGGATCAACATCATCACAGAACGCGGATACATCAGAAATCTCTCCCGCGATGGAGCCGTGATCTGGTGCACGAACTCCGCAAAGAACATCTCCGAAAAGCTGAAACTCTTATTATATACCAAGGCAATCATGGCCGATTGCATCTTGGATACGACATAATCAAAACCAGCCTTTTTAGGTGCAAAGCACACCATAATGACGTGTGCCAGGTACCACCATTGGCCTATCAGACCGCTCTTCATATACGAAGGTTTAGCTATATCCAGTCCATAACCCATTCGTAAAAAGGCTACTTGCCTTATGTCCAATGTGAAATCGATTGGCCCAGCTTCCTGTTCTACAGTCCCCAGCTGCAAAATCCGACGGAGCATATCGGCAGAAAACACAATAGGTTACCCGGCAACTCTTGTCCTTAAGACCGTTGGCGTCACTGTACAATCAACCTGCAAATGTTCCCAGAAGCACCTAACATACGGCAATATGATTTGCACATTATGCGATAGTGCATATGACACCCTGGAGTGTGCCAAAAATTCCACCATTGGTCTAAATGCCTGAGCGTCAGGAAGCTCCCTATTTGGCGATATGACCATATTATGCTTCTGAAAGAATGCTCTTTCAGCCATATCTGCACATTAAACAATAACATATAGTAGAAGTGAAAAATAAAAATGAAACTTGTTTAATTTCAAATTTGTTTTATTTTGAACTTACGAAGTCCAAAATCCAACACATTTGAATTTCTACATGTTTGAATTCAAAATTATGTAAATATTTCAACTTTAATACAAAATTCGAAGGACATGTTCGAATTTGACTAGAATTCGAGTTTGCTGACAAATTCGAATTTACTGACAAATTCGAACATGATGAACAAAATCGAATTCGGTCACTTTCGAACACAAATCCATGATCTAAACCCTATTAGACTTAGAAAATAGTATTCACTAGTCCTAGTAGGTTCTAATCAAAGATATATGTAACTAATTTGAGGTTTCACTGGTTAAAACTTGTGATTTTAAGTCACTAAGATTAAAACCCAAAAACTTCAAAAATATGTCGATTTTTGCTATAAATGAGTCCTAGGATACCTAAATCTTGTATAACACTTATGTTTATACCTAGATTATCAAGTAGATTCGAACACACACGAGCAAAACTTCGAGGAATAGTTGAAAAATCGAAATCGGCAAACACGAAGCACAAGTTCGAAATAGCAGGTGATTAAGTTCGAAGCACTAGAATCGAATGTAGGTGATATTAATGAGTCACTGTTGACCTTTATATACTAACCACCTTCGAACTTGCATTAAGTTCGAATTTACTGACAGATTCGAAATTGAATTCGAGTTTGTTTTAAATTCGAACAAAATTTAAAATTTTGAAAATCTTCGAATAAAATTCAACTTATTCAAACTTTTCCAACTATTTCGAGCAACGAAACGAACTTTGCAAAATTATTCACACAGAGCGATAGATTTTCATCTAATGTATGTTTATCCAACTAATAATTCATCATTAGTAACGTTGACCATTTTCTTAAAAAGAAAAATAAAATAAAATAAGATAAAATAAAATAAAGTAAAGTAAAGTAAAATTAAAATTTTGAATAAAATTTAAACCTAAACTACTCAAAAATTCTTTTCAAATTTACATCCTATACTCACACTAGCAGAATATTCTTGGCGTGAAAGTCAGAGAAAGGTTCAATCAGATAGCGGTGTCAAATACGCACTTTCATTATCTTACTTTCACACTTAGGAATATTTGATTCCTTTGATTGTTTGTCGTGACACACATTTCTAGGAGATTGTTGGTATTATTTTCCCTTTAAACATGTTACACTTTGGAATATCCCTTGGCCTTTACGTGACTCATACTAAGACATACTTTTATGATCAAGACGTACACATAATGATTATAACTTTTCGGTATTGCAAGTTTTCTTTAAAAGGCAAACTTCGGACATACAACAGAGTGTCTTAGTTTGTCTTAAAGTTTATTTTAAAGGTAGCAAGACAGCGGTGACAGGTCTGTACTGACGTACAACAAAGCGACTTATGTTGGTAACTCGAGTCAAACCAGAGGCAACAGGTCTGTACTTACGTATAACAGAGTTACTTGTTTTGACTCTCAATTCACTATCATGATTTTTCTATTCTTTTCTTTTCATTAAGATGTATCCGATGTTGCTATACATCCCCCAGAAAATTTGCATACCTCATTTAGAATCAATGTCTGTGTAATGATGTATTCCCGTATATTTTCAGCACCTTAATGATTTTCTTATCATACACATGAAGAAACAAGCTCAATAAATGTAATATGATGAAGAAGAGACAATATGAATATATTCAGCGCAAAGTGAACAGTGGCGGCTGGTTATAATATTCAAATGTCAACCGTAGGTTACAAAAGCAAACCCTAGGAGCCTTTTCTAGGCTCCTTTAATTAACTTTTACAACATGGCACATTTGGCCCCTAGACTTTTGCATAAACATAAATTACATAGAAATTAAATACAAGACAAATTACAAAGACAATAAATATTACAAAACAACTCCTATGATCGAAAGAATAAATCTAACAATCTCCCCCTTTTCGATCACTTAGGAGGTCCTGGAACTCGGGCGTGGTCAGTCGATTCTCGAAGACCAAGTATGACATCGAAGCGTCTGGTTACTTGTCTCAGATGTAGCCTTTCGTTCAGGTATTCAATGCCGCTGAGGATATCCTGAATCTCCTGTGGTGAGCATCTAAGTTCTGGATTTGGTTGAGCGTCAAAGTCTTGAACTTTCTGAGTAAGCGCTGCTCGAACCAATCTGATAGTGCCGTCGGAGTAACAAGGAAGATCCTCAAAGCGCATGAATCTTTTATATCCTTTCTGGTTCAAAAAGATAACCCCTGGCTGTCCTCGAAGCAGAACTTTGTAAGCCGGATAGTGGTCTAGCAAAAATATATCTTGTTCAGGAGCTTTCAGACCCACTTTGACTAAGGCACTCTCAATCGCCATCTGGAAATCCCTGAGGCACATTATGATTGACCGGCGATTCATGCATCGAACCAGGGCTGCTAGAGCAGTCATGTGTGTCAGACGACCCTTGACTCTATTTTTCATCTTTTTGTGCAGACGCTCTATGTCGTCTATGTTTACGAAGTCAAGGTCGCTTTCATACAATTCTTGAATAGTACCGTCCTCTCTAAGTACCTCGAAGGCTGGAGTGTAGACTCTGGCTCTCTTGTACATATGAATGTTATTGATTTTGACAATTTTAGACTTTAACCAGTATTTGCTCTTGTCTCTCGTTTCTCTTAGCATCATCTGATTGTATTCAGCTTGAACGCATCGAGATGCATCGGTCATTACCATTAGAAGACGTCTACTGTAAGATCCCGGCTTCTTTCTGAAGACCATTTTGAACATTTCTTCCAAGAAAGGATTTTGAAATTGATCAGCTGGGAACTTCTTCAAAAATTCTTTTAAACCCTGGACCGGAGGTTCTTCTAATTCTTTAGGAGGAGCCTCAAGAAGTTTCAATACTCGGTCTCTCCGGTCCTGACATAACTCTTCTTTTGTTTCCGCATCCAAAGTGTGGACTTGTCCTCATGAGTACCACTTTATCCATTCCTCGTCTGTCCTGTCATATGTTGCAGTGACTTCTCTAATATCAAAACAGTCGACAGTTCTTGCTCCGGATGTTTCAGCGATATGGGCATGCGGAGCTGATAGAGTTGAAGGGTTGATTGGACTGATGGAGTAGGTATAGCTGAAGGCAATTCTTTCGGTGTGGGAGTGGGTTGGATTGATGGAGTTTCTGTGGGAGTGAATGAAGGTGATTGGATGGAAGAAGATGTTTGTGGTTGGGGTTCATGGGGTGGAGAATCCAAAATCTCAATTGGAATTGGAGGTTATTTTTGTGGAGATTGGGGTTCAGGCTTTGGTGTGAGAAATGTATAGTCGGTATCAGTATCAGAGTCTGAGTCAGACACTAATATGATTTCGACTTTTTCATATTTAGGCTCATAGGTAACCATTGCTGACATGGGGTCTAACGGAGCTGGGCCCTCAATCTGTAGAGGTTCATATTCAATCATTAGAGCTTCCGTAGCCTCATAAGTCTGATCCCCGGACCCAGACCCTTGAATTTCTGTGGCTTCAGGCTCTGCTCCCCCTACAATGATCATGGAGTCCTCATGATGAACTTTTTGTCGTTTCTCCCCCTCATGACGATCAGGGTCGTCCTGGTCGTCATGCTTTCTTTTTGGGGCCTCGGCCTGAGGGCGGCACTGAAGTTCTATGACCGCCGACTCGAGGCGATCCATTCGCGAATTGAGCTGCTCTTGGACTTGAAGAATTAAACGATTAAGAGCATCGATCTTGTCCGAGAGCTCGGCTATCTGAAGATGGACTGAATGGGAACCTGGTGGGGGGCCAGCTTCGGAGGCGACACCCTTACCCTTGATTAGAGAAAGAAGGGCGGTGTGACGTTCCTCGGCGGCTTCCCTTTTGGCGTCCAGGTCAGCCCGGGTAATTACTCCGGCAGCACGTAATGCTGCCGTTAGCAGCTCCAGATTGATTAGGAGATGGCCTGAAGTGGATGGCGTTGATGGAGCCACTTCAGGTCTTCCTTCCGTCATTTCTGGCTCCACTAAGGGACGCTCAGATCCGGAAGTTTGTTGAGCTGCCACGGAGGCAGCTCTTGGGGATACCACAAAGGCATTGTGCGTTGTGTGAATTTGTGGGGATGGAATTGTGAATGAAGGAAGTTCGGTCACGTGGGGAGGAGTGTGACCTCTTTCAACACCGCCGCTCTCCGAATGAGAGGGCGATGGAGTATGTGGAAGATCCCCGTGGAATGAAGTGGTTTCCCTTTGAGGGGAAACCAAGTGGGTGGTGGGGGTTGTTTCGACCGCTGCACGGGCGGTCTTATGAAGAGGAGTCCGGCTAATAGGGCTTGGTTCACCCTCAGACTGAATTTCCCTCGCTCTTACGACAGAGACGGTTCTTTCGGAATCCGCCGTCTCTGCCGTCTCACCTACATCTCCCTCTCTCACAATCTCAGCCTCCCGCTCACCGAAACCCATAGACTGTTGAACATCCATCCGTTCTCCCTCATGCTCACTCTCTCTTTGCTCACCTTCGGAGTGGTTAGTCTCAGTCGATTCCGACTGAGACTCATCCGGATAACTCTCTCTTATATAAGCCCTTACCCACTCCGTGCCCCTTGACCTCGTTAGAATAGATAGAGGAATTTTCATCACCGGCACCGTCGGGGCCCCCTTTGGCAGAGTTAACTTTTGAATTGCCACTGTGGGGTAGACATCAGCCTCCGGACGCTTATGGATGTCATCGTCTTGATCCATTGCACACTTTATGATGAGTTGTAGGAATCTTTGAAAAGGAACATACTTTCGGCCTTTCTTTGTGCTTCTCTCGACATAGACTCTTCGTAATTCTTCAAAGATGAATGCAGCATAGTCCACGTGTCGGTCAAAGGCAAAGCCGGTGAACATGGCTAGTACCTGTGCCGATGCTGAGTCATGGCCAGAATGCTTTGCGGTGAAGCATTTGTTGAGCACATCGAAGAGAATCCGCCAGTGGGACTGAAGGTTTTCCGTGCGGAAGTCTGATGGTTTGGAAAGAGGACCGTCATACCCTAGAGTTTGTATTTCAGTTAGGGTTTCAGAGACGAATGGGTTTGGGTCGAATAAATCACGGGTGGGAAGGTAGTATTCTGTGGGTAGATGAAGAATGTGACGGATGGCAGAAGTAGTGACTTTGACTGGAACGCAGTCAATGGTGGAGGTGAAGTGAGGTTCGGGGTCGGTTATATATTGTAGCCTGTTCCAGAATTGTTGGAGAAATATCTGGGGAACAGCTATGGCAGTGGATAGTGCATAATAGATGGGATGGCGGGTGAGGATGACGAAAGCAAGGGTTTGGGTTTCTTTTGTAAGGATGGAAACGTCGAGTTGCCAGTTATGTGGGATAAACTCGACAAACTCGGCGCTGGGTAGGATGGATTCCTCGGGTAGCTGAGCATTGTTATTTGGAATGGGAGGATGGGGTACGTTGAGAATGATTGCGGGATCCATTATCCTGCAAAGTGCAACAAAGTTAGAATCAAAAGACTTGAGATGATAATGCATTGATGTGAAGTCCAGATGAGTGTGAAATAGAAATTGTCAGATCTATTTAGCATCGGGTCTTTATTAGCAGAATAAAATTCCACTAATAAAGTCTAAAGTCAATTGTTAAGAGACCGATGTTAGATAAGACCTTTTCACTCAAACACTGATCCTAACTCTAATCAATGGTGCACTTGGATGGAACTATTTTTGTGATTTTTGAATTTATATAAACATGCAGAAATGGAAAAATGAAAAACTAAAAAAAAATCCTAAGTGTTGGATTTCGGATGGTCCGAATTCGGATGAACAGTGTCACCGATTTCGGATCAATCCGAAATTGGATGATGCATGATTGATGAGTGGGTTCGAATTCGGATGTGTTGAAAAACAGGGACCGAATTCGGATGATGTGAAAATGGGGACCGAATTCGGATGATGGTCCGAACTGTAAGTCATGAAATGAATGAAGGTGGTCCGAATTCGGATGTTGACTTATGTAAATGCATGCAATGATATGGATAGGTCCTGATTTCGGATGGTACCCGGAATTCGGATGGGAAATGAATTCGGATATCATCCGAATTCGGATGAACAGTGGTGTACATACTTAGACTAAATTCAAGTTTTGAAAATTTTTGCCTTGCTTTGATGGTCCGAATTCGGATCAACAGTGATCCGAATTCGGATCAACAGTGGTCCGAACTTGGATTTGTGCTTTAAAAATTTTTGAAATTAGTCTAAGTCGGCCATCCGAATTCGGGTGGTGGTCCGAATTCGGACATCCGAAACTGCATGAGTGCAGTTAATGTGTTCATGCAAAAAAATAAACGTGAACAGTTGAAATGTTAACAAAAATGCATGAGATTACAGATCCTAGTTTAAAATTACATGGAGAACAATTTATCTAACTACAACTAAGTAAAACTAACACAATAAACAACCTAAAAAGAGTAAAAACCGAAATGAAAAAACTAAGAAAAAAATGAGAATCAAACTCATAATATAGGAAGATAAATACTTAAATAAAGTGAAAAGAAAGTTACCTGATGATGCTAAAGTAGGAAAATGCAAGAAAATGGAAAGATTATGATGTTCCAAAAGCTTGAAGTGGTAACAATGGTGGTTTGGGGCGGTGGTGTCGACGAGAGCAAGTGAGGAAGAAGAAGAAAATATCTTGAAGAAGAAGAAAGTGAGAGGTTGACTGTTGACCGCCCCCTTTTAAGTGCGCGCGGGTCGGGTACCGGGTCAGAGAATCCGCGCCCAAATGGAGTGTGGGCCGCCGGATTGGACTCAACACACACACAGAAAATTAAATAAAATGGGCCTTGAAAGAAATTAATAAAAACAAAATTAAAAGAAATTTTGGCCCAATATTTATTGCTTCTTTTTGAGTTTTTCTATGAGACTTCAAAATAAAATATTTTTGGTATTTTCTTTAATTTTGAGATTAAAATAAAATAAAATGAAGTAAACTAAAATCTTTTTGGCTTTTTGATAAATTTGAAAGATAAAATCTTTTTGTGATTTTCTGACATATTAACTTTAAGCTTAAAATTGAATTGAAAAATTAAGACCAACCTAAAATTTAAAATTTAACTAAAAAAGAAATAAAGAGAAACACAGAATTATAAAATTTAAGATCCTAACTCTACTCCCCCTCAAATACATACCGGTTCTTTTCCTTTTTCTTTTTCCGATTTAAACTCGACAACCCTTTTTAGCCTTACAAACACAGACAAACCTGGATATTGTTTGCATCCCACTCCAAGATAAACAATTCACACAGCAATTTGTCAGAATCATTGATTATTAAAATATACGCAGATAAGGAAATAATGAGTTTCAATCTTGTGACACAATCCTTAAATTTAAATAACAGATATTTTCTAAAATAAAGGAATTTCAATCATTATAGATTGAAATAGAATTATTTAAGACAATATCTGATATTAAATTGGAAGGCGGATTCAACATGCCGATATGGGATACTAAAAACTGAAAACGAGGTTCGTCTAAAGCTTTAGTAAATATATCCGCAAGTTGATATTCCGTGCCAACAAAATACAACTCAATGGTTCCCTTTTCAACGTGATCTTTAATAAAATGATACCTGATATCTATGTGTTTTGTTCGAGAGTGCTGCACGGGATTGCAAGAGATGGCAATTGCACTTCGAGAATCACAGTAAATAGGGATATTGGTGAGTGAGAACCCATAATCGCGTAATTGTGTTCTCATCCACAGCACTTGAGAGCAACAGCTTGCAGCTGCTACATACTCAGCCTCAGCTGTAGATGTGGAAACACAATTCTGCTTTTTGGAAGACCAACTCACCGGTGTATCTCCTAAAAACTGTATTCCTCCCGATGTGCTTTTTCTGTCCACTCTACAACCTGCAAAATCAGCATCTGAAAACGCGGTAAGATCAAAATCGGTTCCCTTTGGATACCATAGACCAAGTTCGGGTGTACCCTTAAGATAACGAAAAATGCGTTTTACCGCAGTTAGGTGTGATTCTTTTGGGTCAGCCTGAAATCTAGCACAAAGACATGTTGAAAACACTATAACCGGCCTACTAGCATTCAAGTATAGTAAGGATCCTATCATCCCTCTGTAAGTTGTATTATCGACACTTTTCCCGGAAGGATCGGTGTCTAACTTACAGTTGGAGGCCATGGGAGTTGCGATACTCGTGCAAGAGTCTAACTTATACTTCTTGAGAATGTCAAGAGTATATTTCGACTGGTTCACAAAAATCCCATCCTCAAGTTGTTTGACTTGTAATCCGAGGAAAAAATTCATTTCCCCCATCATACTCATCTGAAACCTGGACTCCATTAGGGCTGAAAAATCCTTACAAAAATTACTGTCAGTAGATCCAAATATAATATCGTCGACATAAATTTGTACTAGCATTATATGTGGGCCTTCCCTTTTTGTGAACAGAGTTGTGTCCACCACACCTTTATAGAAACCGGCAGAAATAAGGAAATTTGAAAGACTATCATACCATGCTCGAGGTGCTTGTTTTAAACCATAGAGGGCCTTATCTAGCACATAAACATGGTCGGGTTTATGTGCATCAACAAAGCCTTGTGGTTGTTCAACATACACCTCCTCGTTAAGTTCACCGTTTAGAAAGGCAGTCTTGACGTCCATTTGGTACACTTTGAAATCTTTGTGTGCCGCGTACGCCAAGAAGATTCTGATTGCTTCGATCCGTGCAACTGGAGCGAAGGTCTCGTCATAATCTATCCCTTCTTGTTGTCGGTAGCCTTTGGCAATAAGTCTTGCTTTATTCCTTATCACAATGCCGTTTTCATCTCGTTTGTTCTTAAAGATCCACTTCGTTCCGATGACTGTACGGTCTTTTGGCTTGGGAACTAACCGCCATACTCGTAGCTGTTCAAACTGGTTGAGTTCCTCTTGCATTGCAACTATCCAATCTGGATCTGTCAGGGCTTCATCCACACGAGCAGACTCTATCATACTCAAGAATGATGCAAAGAGGCATTCATTAGCAGATGCCCTACGAGTTTGGACTCCTGTTGATACGTCACCAATGATTTGCTCTGTTGGGTGACTTCGGGTCCATTTGATCTCGTGTGGAAGGGGTGCTCGAGATGGAACCTCTGTGGTTAATGTGGGGATGGATGAGGATTCATGGTCAATGGTTTCAAATGAAGGTACCACTGGTTCAGGTTCGATTCCCGAGTGTTCAGGTGAAGGAAGAATTGTTGGTATTAAATGTGAGGGTATTATAGGAGTAGATTCAACTGCGGATGTGTCGGTGGATGATGTGGATGGATGAGGGTATGTTGAAGAAGATGGAGCGGAGAAACTTTGTGGCGCAGTTGAACTGGAAGGATCACCTACATTATTGACAACATTAGACACACTAGCGTTAGGACCGAAAAATTCAACATAAAAAGGATCAAATAAATTAACCAAATCAGAAGAAGAAAAAGAAATGGGGTTATTTGGAGAGTCTCCAGGCATTTGAGTAATGCGTGGTCCTGATTGATCAACTTCGGGTGCCAGTTCAGCCAACTCATCAAATGTGACGTGCACACTTTCATTGACTGTTCTGGTTCGGGTATTGAACGCGCGATATGCCTTCGAGTTGGATGAGTATCCAATGAAGATCGCTTCATCTGCTTTTTCGTTAAATTTCCCGAGGTTGTCTTTGTCATTCAGCACATAGCACCTGCAACCAAATACACGTAAGTACTTATTAAATGGTACTTTATTCAAAAAGAGTTGATAAGGAGTTTTGTTAAAGCGCTTATGGATGATGGAACAATTTTGTGTATAGCATGTTGTTGATACGGCTTCGGCTCACAAGAACGGAGGTAGCTTTGAGTATGTGAGCATTGTACGAGCGGCTTCCACTAGCGTACGGTTACGCCTTTCCACGACCCCATTTTGTTGAGGTGTTCGAGCAGTAGAGTATTGATGCTGAACACCTTTGGATCGAAGGAAGCCCTCCACTACTGAGTTCTTGAACTCCGTGCCGTTATCTGATCTGATTGATTACACTGACAGCTGCTGTTGGGTCTCGACACTCTTGATAAAATCAATGATTTCTTGTGCTGTCTCGTCCTTGGAACGCAAGAACCTGACCCAGGTGTATCGAGAATAATCATCAACGATAACCAACACATATCGTTTTCCATTTATGCTTTGAGTTCTCATTGGTCTGCATAAATCAATATGAAGTAACTCCAATACTCTTTTTGTTGATGGTTCGGGCTTTGGTTTGTGAGATGATCGTTTCATTTTTCCTTTCTCACACGCTCCACACAGATGGTCCTTTTCATAGCACAATTCAGGAAGTCCTTTGACCAATTGTTTCGCAGCCAGCTTGTTGATATTATCAAAATTCAAATGGGATAATCTTCGATGCCACAACCAAGAGTCTTTTGACGAGGCTTTTGATAGTAGGCAAATGTTATCCTTCACTATTAGCTTAGCTACGTCAATGGTGTAAAGGTTAGAGTTTCGGGACCCAGTTAAGATTTCTTTTCCATCCACGCTCTTAACACTGCAGTTCTTAGCCCTAAACGTTACTTCTAGTCCTTTGTCGCAGAGCTGTCCTATGCTAAAAAGATTATGAGATAACCCCTCAACATAGTCAACGTCCTTGATGACCAGATTATTTAGAACTAAGTCCCCGTATCCTTTTATGTGAGCCTGATGGTTGTTCCCGAATTTCACAGTTCCGCAATACTGTTCAACAACGTTGGACAGCAATTCTCTTCTTCCAGTCATGTGCTTGGAGCAACCCGAATCCATATACCAAATGGACTTAGCCTGAAAAACACATAAATTCATATAATGAAAAACTATATGCATTCAAACACATCCATTTTTAATTCACAATCAAACCGTGTTCTGAACCGAGATGTTCAGAAAACATGATGAGTTAAGACCGGGTCCTGGGCTGTGTGCACAGAAGCCAAACGTGTCGGTTTAAGCACAACCGACAAGCAAAAGAACGGGTCCTAGTCTAAGGTAACTAGAAGCCATTTCTTTGAAGCATGGGTCTTGATCAGAAGTAACCAAGAACCATCTGCATTAAGATCACACAACCTTGGGTACCCACCTCAATATGGGTCCCTTTTTGTTAGGGTTTCCAGATTTATATGGCACGTGTACAGTTTTAGAATCCCAATTAGCACTTGTGTGTGGTCCGAATGCACAACCCTTTGGAATCCATTGAAAATTGGATTTATTGGGTTTTGGAACCTTAGGCGCTGAAATTGCCTTCGGTTTTTGTCTTTCTGAGACCTTTTTGACCGTTGCTTTGGTTTTGGGCCTTGGCGACGGACAATTCTCAACTTTGTTTGAGGCCGATGATGCACTATTTTTAGTTTTCTTTTTCCGAATACGTTTAACAGGATAAGGCACAAAAGCATTCATTTCAGGAACTTGTCGTCTATATTTAGTTGGACATAGATTAAACAAATCACTGAAAGAGTACTTTAATGGAATAGTAGAATTCGGTTCAACATTACAGATATTGTCACACACATTGTTACATAAATTGTCTTTAGAGATTACAGACATCCTATCTCTAGTAACAAATTCACTTGGCATTAAAGCCTTCTTCACAAAAAAACTTGTAAAATCCTGCATGGTGGTTTTTGGGACTCTCCTTACATGATCTGTAGGAACAAAACGATTAGAGTCAGTAAGCATGGAAGATTTAGACTTGACAGACTGTTCTTTTTGGTGGTGAGTGGGTTTCTTAAAATACTTGGATTTAATCTGAGTCTATTGAGGAACCTCACTTTTGAAAAATTTTGAGCACTCACCTTTGACAATGAAAGAAGAAGATTCAGCTTTAGCCTTACCTTTATCAGATGACACACATGAAATTTTTATGGAATGAGAAAGTGTTTGTTCTTTTGAAAGATCTTTCAATTGTTGTGAAACCATTTCAAAATTTTCTCTGTAGACAGTGACTTCCACAGTTTGTTGAAAAGATTGATTTACCAACTCTTCTTCTCTCTTAAGAAGAGCATCTTGAAGATCAAGTGCTTTCTCTTGAGACGACTTCAATTCCTTTTCTAAAACAATGATTTGTTGTTGAAGAACTTTTGCAGGAATATAAAGTTGAGGAGTTGATTTTACAATTTCAGTTTTCAATTCAGCTTCTGAATAAGTTGACGAGAGATCTTCCTCTAAAGTGGGTACTCTAGAAGAATAACTCTCGTTAGGTTCTTCATATTGAAAAGAAATTTCTTTATCTTTACGCGCAACACGTTTCTCATTTTCTTGGTTTAAAACTTCTTTTGATGACTCAAAAAAGAATGATTTAAGACCGGCTCCCATATAATTCATGTCATAAAATACAGGTAAAACATTTTGTGCTTTTTCCAAATATTTAGGATTTTTAAAACCAATTCCTTGTTTAGAATGGTAAAACCTAGTTTCTTTGGGCTGATTTAAATGGATAGTTTGTTCTGTTTGACCCCTATTTAAAAATGCATCGTCAAGGGTCTTTATTCTTGAGTACAAACTTATCCTTTCTTCTTCAATCATTTTGTATTTTTCTAAACTGTATATATTTTCCTTATTTACCGCATCTAATTGTTTTGTAAGAACAGAAATTTCCTCTTTTAAAGAGAGTTTATCTTTTGAAAGCGTTTCCATGCAAGATTCAAGGTATATAGTCCTATTCTGAACATCTACTTTTTCTATTAACATCTGTTTTATAACATTATGATTAGTTAACCACTTTGAATGATATAATTCAGATGATTCTTTAAGAAGATGAGCTTGATGTTCAGCCTGTACACACATTGCAGTTTCAGCATTTAATCTATCTTGTAGATCAAGTATTTGTGTGTGCAGTGTACATTCATTATCTACAAATAATTTATTTACATGTGCAGGAATATAATAGGAATATACCTCATTGGACTCAGAACCGGATGTGGAGCATTCGGGATCGTTGGTTGTAGCTATCAGACATGCTGGTGGATTTTTCAGTGTCTCCCCCTCAGCAGCATGATCTGGATTATCAGCAGTGAAATCAGCACATGTCTCCAACCCCATACGATCAACCATGTAGCAATTCTTGCCCTTGTCATCCTCGTCTTCAGAATCTTCAGCATCCCAGTAGTCTTCCTGGGCGACGAGGGCTAATGCATCCGTTCTCTTTTTGGTGGCCTCGAGCTTTCTCTGGTAGTACGCAACGTCTCTATCGAAATTGTTCTTGCATTCCCTAGCAAAGTGGCCCGGTTTGCCACATTTGTAGCAGAAACGTTCATCTGCGGCCTTTGGCTCTTCTGCTCTTGGCCTGTCCTCTCTTCTTTCTGCCGGCCTCTTATCGGCCCGGCGATGCTCACGGCTATCATCACGCCTCCTATCCCTTCTTTCGGGCTCTCGTCTCTCTTCCCTGCGGTCATCCCAACGATCATCCCTTCGATCGTCCCGCCTGTCATCCCTGCGATCATCGCGCCTATCATCTCGCCTTTCATAATGGCGATCATCTCGATAGTCGCGTCTATCGTCATATCGGCGATCATCCCTGTCATCCCTTCGGTAGTCATCCCTGCGATAGTCATCGCGGCGGTCATCCCTCCTATCATCTGAGTACCTCCATGGACCGGTGTCATAACGGAGTTGGTTGTTAGTCTTGTTTGAGAAACGTCGCTGTTGGAGACGGTTGGTCCACAAGGCTATCTGTTCTGGTATCGAGGCTTCCTCCTCATCGTAGACCTCACGCGGAGGAGAAGCATACCTGTACTGAGACGATGAAGAACCAGGAGCAAAAGATGGTGTCGGAATCTGCGTGTTGGTGATCCAGGCTAGCGAATCATTCGGTTTCAACCCTGTGTTTGCTGATAGCAGTAGAGAGGCCAATTGGTTTGCCATCAGCTTCTGTTGATCGACATCCCCTTGATACTTTTTAAGCTCCTGAAAGACGACATTAATGGAGACCTCAGGAATGTTCAGGACTCTTTTTGTTGCCCGACATGCAAGCTGCCACTCGGGGGCTAAGGCCGCAAAGAATTGGATGTTGATATCATCCCTATCCTTCTTGATGTGCAGTTTGTTCAACTCGTTAAGGACTGCACAGAACTTGGTGAATGTGGCTTGTAGAGATTCCCCGTCTTTGGCACGGAATTCCGTAAACTTTGCCTTTGCCTCCTCAATTTTGGCACGATCATCTAGATCTGCCCCCAGCATTTGGACTTCCAGCTCGTCCCACATTTCTTTTGCAGACATTTTACTGTCTACACCGACCAAAATATCAGTGGGGAGGGCTTGATAATTTACATATTCTGCCCTCTTGTCAGCGTGCTGTCGGTCTCTCTCGACGTCATTTGCCGGGTCTCTTTCAACTTTAGAGGGTTGGACAGGGGGGTCAGCCTCAGGTCTGGCAGCTATTTCACGATAGTAGATGACGGGTCCTTCGGATATAGATTGAAGCATCAGGTTCCCGAGAGGTTGCATTCCAACGAACTTAAGGAACCGGGATTTCCAGTTCGTACTCATCGGGATAGAGAACTGGTGGTCTGTTCTCAGATCCGAGTACTAGAGCTTCGCGAGATATTATGATTATGGGTGCTGATTAAGAATATGAAGATGTTAGAGGTGGAAACTTGACATGGATGGGTTGGACTGAAAACAGAGGGTTCTGAATTCGGATGGAGTGACTTCGGATGAACAGTGATTCGGATGAGGGAACCGAATTCGGATTGGGTGATTTCGGATGGGTTGGTTTCGGATGGATTGACTTCGGAGGTATGAACAGTAATTCGGATGGCTATGGTTCGGATGATGTGCTACTTCGGATGGGATCCTAAAGCGGGTGTAGCCTAATTTCGGATGAACAGGGATTCGGATGGGGACAGAATTCGGGTGAACCTAAATGCGGATGGACCTAAGGGACCGAATTCGGATGAACCGAGTCCGGATGAACAGTGGAAGGACCGAAATGGGGATTGTCCGAATTTGGAACAGTGCAAGGACCGAATTCAGATGGACCGAAATGGGTGAGGTCTGAGATTGTATAAATTTAAGTATAAGTCCCAACAGTGAAAATGGAAAGCCTGACCAGAACTTCGGATGGTCCGAAGTTCGGATTGGACCGAAGTAGGGTCCGAAATGTGCTTATGGGGGGGGGGGGTCCGAAATGCACCTACGGATGGTCCGAAATAGGGTCCGAATTAGGATGATGTGAGGTCCGAAATTGGTGCCTAGGTGGTCCGAAATGCTACAGTAGTGATCCGAAATACAACAGGTTTTTTACGATTTCTAAAAATAGTTCTAAATGATTTATAAACTATTTTAAACACTTTTGGTGATTTAAAATAACCTAAAAAACACTTAAAAACAGCATGAACACGTTAAAAACTACTTTAAAAACCCATATTTTCAAACTTATAATGGCCGATTCTTGATGATTTTAACAAAGATATGGAACTAAATGAGCTTAAAATCAGTAGAGAATAGTAATGTGATGTTTATATGACCATTATAACACAAGAAACACGAAAAAAACAAAGGAAAAGGAAGATCTAACCGGTTGGAATGGAAGAACACGAAGAACACTCAAGAAAACCCAGCAGAATCCGTATAAGTCAGTTTAAATCCACCCCTCTGTGCTCTGATACCAATTGTAATGATGTATTCCCGTATATTTTCAGCACCTTAATGATTTTCTTATCATACACATGAAGAAACAAGCTCAATAAATGTAATATGATGAAGAAGAGACAATATGAATATATTCAGAGCAAAGTGAACAGTGGAGGCTGGTTATAATATTCAAATGTCAACCGTAGGTTACAAAAGCAAACCCTAGGAGCCTTTTCTAGGCTCCTTTAATTAACTTTTACAACATGGCACATTTGGCCCCTAGACTTTTGCATAAACATAAATTACATAGAAATTAAATACAAGACAAATTACAAAGACAATAAATATTACAAAACAACTCCTATGATCGAAATAATAAATCTAACAGTCTGTATGTCTCTAACATAAAAATTAAGACCTTTTGGTCATACATCTAAGTTAGTGACACGTCTGACTTTTTCTTGAATATTTTATTAGCCTTGAGATTCCCTATGTGTATTATGCCTACCAACACATCAAACTAGAAAATGTATATCACTTAGAGTTTTAGGAGCATTATGTGTGAAAGCTTAACACTTAGAGATTGTATCGACTGTGCTAATTTTCGTCACTTTGAACCTAAGTATCTAAGACTTGGCTCATTTTCTAATATTCTCTTTTTTTGAGCTTTTTATGGTTTTCTCTCTTTTTTCTTTTGTTTTTCATAAATAAGAATACGCTAATAAAATAACCTACTATCTTACTATAAAAGGAAAGAAATTCTACTTAGCTACTAAACTTACTATAAAAAGAAAGAAAAACTTACTGCTATAAAAAGAAATAAATTCTACTAAGGTCAAGCTACTCTGGATTACGCATGTCATTTAGTTGAACTAACAACTCAAAACATGACTTATCAAAAGCTTTGGTAAATATATCAGCATTATTATCTTCCGTTGCCACTTTTACCAGCTTAATTAAATTATTTTCAGCACAATTACGTATAAAATGGTGTCTTATGTCTACGTGCTTCGTTTTACTGTGTTTAACTGGATTATTGGTTATTGCAATAGTTGACTGGTTATCTATCCTAATAGGTTTATGAGTATAAGTCAAACCATAATCCCGCAATTGTTGGTGTATCCACAAAACCTGTGAACAGCAACTACCAGCAGCAACATATTCGGCCTCGCATGTTGACACGACTACCGAAGTCTGTTTCTTGCATTGCCAGGAAACGAGTCTCCCTCTAAGGAACTAACAACCTCCAGTTGTTGACTTGCGATTCAAGCTGCATCCTCCATAGTCTGAATCCATGAATGCCTCCAATTCCAGATCACCATCCGCGTGATACCAAAGTCCTAGCTTTGGTTTTGACGTGAGGTATCTCAGAATTCGCTTCACAGCTTTCATGTGCATCTCTTTTGGATTAGCTTGAAACCTAGCACAAATACGCACAGCAAACATTATGTCAGGTATAGAAGCAGTTAAATACATGAGTGATCCAATCATGGCCCGATATAACGTCGGATCCACAACGGTATCACTTTCTGTACCCGGTCCGAGATTATGATTCACTTGAATCGGCGTGCTAAAGTGAGCTATCAGCTTGGTTCCTTCCATCCTGGAGCGCTCTAGAATATCGTAGACATACTTCGTCTGATGGATAAACATGCCCTCCTTCCTCTGTTCGACTTGCAAACCCAGAAAGAAGTTTAACTCACCCATAGCACTCATCTCAAACTTAGACTTCATCATCTTCTCAAAGTCTTTGCACATCTGCTCGTCTAATGACCCGAAAATGATATCATCGACGTACACTTGTACCAAGATGAAATGTTCACCTTTCCACTTCCCAAACAGCGTACTATCAATCCTCCCTCTTTCAAACTCGTTGTCTAAAAGATGAGTAGATAGCGTCTCGTACCACGCCCTTGGTGCTTGATGTAGTCCATACAAAGCCTTATCTAAGCGATACACTCTGTGTGGATACTTCAGATCTGTAAACCCGGGCGGTTGTTCCACGTACACCAGTTCCTTCACCTTCCCATAAAGAAAAGCACTTTTTATGTCAAGTTAATAAACCTTAAAACCTTTGAAGGAAGCAAAAGCTAGAAACAAACGGATTGCTTCAAGCCTTGCCACTGGCGCAAATACTTCATTGTAATCGATTCCTTCCTCTTGGTTGAAACCCTTTACCACAAGCCTTGCCTTGTTGCGAGTCACTATACCCTGATCATCTCTCTTGCACTTAAAAACCCACTTCGTTCCTATTGCAACTTCTCCTCGAGGTAATCGAACTAACTCCCACACTTCAAGTTTCCTGAATTGTGACAGTTCTTCCTGCATTGCTTCAACCCAAGAGTTGTCTTTCAGTGCCATTTGCACATTCTTCGGCTCTACTTGCTAGATGAAACACGAATAGAGACAAGTATGAAAGGCCTCAGAGTCATTGATCATCGATAACAACACTGTGTTGTTATTCAAACTACTCCTAGTCCTCACATCAGCATTTGGATTTCCTATGATACTATCAACTGGATGATCCTTATTAATCCTTGATGTTTCTATCTCATCAACCCTAAGATTATCTCCTAAATTTGATCCTATCTCACCTAACGGGGGAACGACTTCAGATTGAACATTTTCTTCCTCATGACTACTGTCTTCAGAGTTAGAATTTGTTGTATGATTTTTGTTTGTAGGTAACTCAGAATCATTCTCTACTGGAGATCTATCTTCAGCTGTTGTAGGCTCAGATGTTGATGGAAAGGTCGTCCTCGGAAAACTTTGACCCTCGTCATTCAGATTTAATGACGACAAGTCCTGTTCGATTGTACCAGCATTTCCATCCAAAGGAATGTTAAATGATTCAAACAGTTTGTCATAATCAAAAATCCATTCCGAACCAGTTTGAGGTTTGTGTGTATAACTTGTTACATCAATGTTATACACAATCTCTACTGTACCAGTAGTTTTATTAAAAACCCTCTTGTTTGGCGAGTTAGGCACATAACCTAGGAAATAACCTTCGTCAGCCTTTACACCAAACTTAGGTTGATGTTTTGTTTTCATTAACGTACATGGTACCCTAAACGGTTCGAAGCCAGTTAAATTTGGTGGCCTGATATTCAAAATAGTATAACAAGTTTTGTTCAATGATTTGACAGTAATGACCCGGTTTAAAACATGACACGCGGTATTTACTGCCTCCCCCCAAAACATGGTAGGAAGCTTTGAATCCGAGAGCATGGTCCTTGCTGCCTCAATCAAAGTCCTGTTTTTCCGTTCTGCCACCCCATTTTGTTGTGGCTCATATGATGCACTAAATTGATGCACTATGCCCTTTGATAGGCAATATGCACCAATAACCATGTTTTAAAATTCCGTTCCGTTATCACTCCTGATACGTTTTACCCTCTTTCCGTAAGAGTTTTCCACTTGGTCTAAGAACCCGATTAGCTTGGCAGTTGTCTCGTCCTTCGTACCTAAACAGAAAACCCCTGAAAATTGTGAGTAATCATCAGTAATAACTAAACAATACCAACTACCACCTATACTCCTTTTGTTGATTGGTCCGAACAGGTCCATATGCAACAAATCGAACGTGGCAGCTATAGAGTTCTGAGTCTTGGACTTGTGTGCCTTCTTGTGTTATTTTCTTTTCTTGCATGGTAGACACTTGTCCTCAAACTGAAAACTCTTCATTGGAACACCTTGCACCAATCCATTTTTCGTAATATAATTCATTTTCCTTAGGTGCAAGTGTGTCATGCGTTTGTGCCACAAAACTGATTCAGTCTCTGAAACTTTTGATAGTAGACAAATTGGTCCCATCGAAGATTCCGTCCTGTTCATGTCTAGCATGTACATGTCATTCTTCCTTGGAGCCCTCATCAGTATCCACTCTTCAGGTACTTTGAATCCCGGTTTCAGCACTAACGCCTCAGTATCAGTGAAAAGTACTGAGTTCTTCTTATCACAAATTTGAGATACACTAATGAGATTGTGAACCAGTTTATCGATGAGATAGTCCCATTAGTGACCACTCCAGTACCGGTGATATTTCCTCCTTTATTTCCAGCGAACGATACAAATCCCCTATTCCCTCCCTTGAAGTCTGCGAGTAGACTTCTTTCCCCAGTCATGTGTCTGGAGCAACCACTGTCAACGAACCACTTGTTGATTGGACCTGTAGTTATCTCCTGCACATGAAAGAAAAGAGGTTAGTTATCACAGGGAACCCAAGCCATGACTGACTTGGTAATACCATTCTCGTCCACATACTTGAACACTTTCAAATACCCATCTCTCCTTTTCAGGTGACTTGGGTTTTTGATTTAGAGCCTGTTGTGGTGCATAGTGATTTAAGTTCACTCTCGGCCTTTGTGTAGGCATTTGATGTGGAGCTCTTGAATAATTTCGATTATAAGGCATTTCCGATTGATATCCTTGAGCTCTACCTGGTGTTTGATGTCTTACAAGAGTGTGTGACCTAACTGGAGTGTAAGCTCGTCTAGGTGTAGTACTCCTATAATTAAGTTGTGGTCCTGACCTTGGTTGATTAGGGACTTTATTCGGGGAATTTGTCCTAATCACTTCGTTTGGTCGACCAGACACAGGTGTTTGTTTCACAGCAGATTTTGGTGTGGCTTGCACAATTTTCTCGGTATTTTGAGAACCACTTGTGCTTGCAACACTTGTAGAAGGTTTATGTTGTTCCGGCTTTCCAGTTTTAGGTGTAGTGTCTACCTTCCTATGTGGACAACTAGAATCAACTTGTCCGTTTTCATGACATCTAAAGCAAGACATTTTGTCAATAGACTTCTTATGTGTGCCCTTTGACTTAGGTGTCTCACTAGTGTCTTGTTCTTTCGTCTCAACTATAGTGACTGGTTCCTCCTCTTGATCATTAAAGTCAATTTTGGTTGCTCCTACAGGCTTATCCCTAGAAGATGGCACAAATTTGACCTTCTTAATCTTGACATTATTACTAGTCACCCTAGCTTCTTTATCCTTAACTGGTTCAGACAGAGGTTCAGGTGCTACCTCTGATTCAACTGGTTTATTAGTCTTATCCTGAGGCTGAGGTACATAATTATCATTGAAAGGTGGAGGACTCACATTATAACCTAAACCTACAGGTTTCTTAGACTGACGTTGTGCATCTAAGATCTTCCCTAGGTTGAGTGATGAGTTCCTAAACTTTTCCAGTTTAATATTCACCTCGGCTAACTTAACCTTAGATTCATCTAGTTCTATCTCTTTAATCTTAAGCTCTTTGGTCAATGCCTCAACATGTTCATACATCAGTTCTATTCTAACACACTGCTCACTCAGCTTGTCTTTTAGAACTATGACATCTTGTGCATCTGCCTTATGTTTATTCCTAAGGTCTTCCTTTATATCTAATAGGCTAGCTCTAACATCCGGCACTAAACTAGGTTAGCAACTATGATTTAATCAGTTTTTATTAGCAATTTACAACCTAATCAGTGGTCATTAGCAATTAATCAAGGTGATTAACAATTTACATAAAGAATTCAACTCAATTAGAATCAATTTTATCGGTGCGATGAATCTGCAAATCAATTAATCCGGTCGATTTACGATATGATGGATTAATCAACTAAGTACAAGTAGTCTTTGAATAAATGTTAGGCACAAAAAGGCCTCAGTCAAACCTGCTCTGCATCTGAGGGGGAGATTATTAATCAAACCTGTCAATGTTTTTGAAGGTTGAACTTAAGGCCTGTTATATGTCTTATTAAAACCTGAAAATGATTTGCAATATCAGCCTAAAGCTGTTCTACGTGTTGCATACGTTGCAATAAAGACAGTTTTGCCCAAGCTGTTCAGTCTGCTGAACAGGCTGAACATAAACTGTCTACGCTGCTCTACACTGATGAGCAGCTTGGGTAGTTTACAAGTGTTCTGTTCTTTGTGAACAGAACCTGTTCTTTGTGAACAGGCTAAACACTTTATGGAATGTCTTTCCAAGTCCTCATGTATTGTATTTGACTACAAGATCAGTTTACAAAGTCGAAGACAAAGTGGAAATCAGAACTGCTCAGCCTGCCCAACCTGTTCTGTTACATGAAGACAAAAGGTTATTTGAAAAAGGGTGACAGACCTTTTTCTTATATCAAAATAGGCCTTTACAAGGAAGAAAAACACAAACTTGACATTCCTTATTTGTTTAAAGGCAATGCAACAGTAGACAAAGTGAAAAGACAAAAGTTCTGCACATGTGAAGACAAGTCTGCTTTTCAGAAAGGTGCAGAAAAGGTTATGTTGTCTTTTCAAGAAGACTTCTCCTTTTTCATTCCGTCCAATGAAGAAGCTACACTTAGATCCTCTGAGTGGGTATATAAAGAAACTTCCAAGGATTGATCGATTAAGACAAAAAGCTAAGTGCTGAAAACAAGAGTGAACGTGCATTCAAAGTGTGTCTTTCATGCATGCAAGTCTGCTTGAATAAAACAATACTCAGTGTCTAAGCTATTCTTGTTCAAGCTGTTCTTCAGAGTCTTGTAAACACAGTGAGTGATTCTTAGTGAGTGTATTCATTGTAATTAGTTTAAGTCAGTCTTAGACTAGTTAGATATACTGTTGTATCTGTCATCTCAGCTTGAACCTTTCCGCATTCAAGCTTGTTTGTAATTAACATTTGTTAATAATACATACAAACATTGAGAAAATTGTGTGTAGTTTTTAAAGTGCTGTATTCACCCCCTCTACAGCTTAGAGCTATACACTTGGGATATCTTTTGGGACCTACAACTGGTATCAGAGCAGTTTAGAATGTGTGTCATTCTAGATATCTCATTCTCCCAAAATTTCCATGGACAACAGTGCTGCAAATTCCTCATACTATGACAATGGCTCAATGGGCAAACCTCCAACGTTCAATCATCATAACTTTTCTGGTTGGAAGTGCAGAATGATGCTCTACTTTGAGAATCTGGATGTACAACTACCAAAGATTGTAATGGAGGGTCCCTATGTGCCAACCTCTGTTACAACAATAACTCCTGCTGTTGAAGGAGCTGCTCCTGAGATCATAACATTTGAGAAAGCAAAAGCGCAATGGTCTGATGAAGACAAAAGACTGGTGGCTCTTGATGCAAAGGCCAGAAACAATCTGGTCATCTCTCTACCTGATGATGTGTTCAAACAAGTTGAGAAGATGAAGACTGCCAAGGAGATGTGGGATACTTTGTGTACCGTCTATGATGGACCCACAATCACACTTGACAACAGGGTTAACAATCTTGTTAGACAGTATGAACTCTTCTTTGCAAAACCAAAGGAGACTCTCACTGAAACCTACACCAGGTTTACTGCTCTTGTAAATGATCTCAAAGCTGTTGGGATCACCAAGGACAGCCTGACTTTGGTAAACAAATTCTTAGATGTTCTGCCTGAAGAATGGAATTATTTTTCTACAATTTTAAGGAACTCAGGTACCATCAAAAGTATGGATCTTGTTAACTTATATGGATCCTTACTAAATGATGAGCAATCAAGGCAACAGAAGAGAAATGCCTTGTAAATATCTAAGAAAGGTGCAGCCTTTGTGGCTAGTGTGACAACCTGTAAATCAAGTGAGTGATGTGTTCATTCAACCTGATCAACAGGCTGATGATAAGGAGGAAATATCTGATGAGGAAGACAATGCAGATACTGCTGAACTGGATGATGAGCAGATGATAGCCATGCTTGTCAAAAGGATCAACAGGAAAAGGTTTGGAAGAAACATGCTACAGGGAAGCTCAAATGCTGTCAGAAAGAAAGCATTTGACAAGACCAAAGCTGAGTGCTTCAAATGTGGCAAAACTGGCCATATAGCTGCCGACTGTGTGTCAAAAGCTGTTGGTCAGACATCCAAACCACACAAGACAAACAAGGATGATGGCTACAGGGTTAAGTACCTTATGGCCATGGCTAAGCTGAGGAAGTTAGAAAACTCAGTGGTTTCTAACAGGCAAAAGGGACTAATGGCTGAAACTTGTGACTGGGAAGAGTCTGATTCATCATCTGATGAAGAAGACAACAACTGTCTGATGGCCAACACTGATTTCCCATCAACAAGCAACTTCAAACAGGATCTGGCTGAAGCTGAAGCTTTCAGCAGCTTGGAGAATTGGAACCCTACAATGATGTATAAGGTACAAAATTTTATGGATTACAGTTCTGAAGAAAAAGTTAAAATGTTTGAATATATGCTTGTTGATCTAAAAGCTGCTGTTGAGAAGCATGTTGTTTTATTAAAATAGAAATCTCTAAGCTTAAAACTGATATTGAAACAAAGTCTAGTAAACTGGACAGCTTCCATAAGTTGGAAGCTGAGCTTGATGAATTAAAACACATTAATTCCATTTTACTGGAAGAAAAGAGAGAAACATATATAAAACATGCTAAGCTTCAAAAGATAGTTGACTCTTGGTGCCAATCTGCACAAAAAGTCAGCCACTGCATAAGTCAGCAGATTCCTGCACAAATCCAAGCCTATCTTGGAGGGGATCTTGACACAGCAGCTTCCATTGTTGAGGTTAATAATTTAAAAGAAGACTTGTCCACTCTTGGTGAGCTTCCAAACACTTTTATTCAAAGAGTGAATGGTAAATTAATCTCAACAAACAGGTTTGTCAGGCCTCAAATCACTGACAGCTTGTGTGAACCCAGCTCAAAAGCTGTTGATGAAATCAGTCTTTCATCTAATAAGCTTGCTAAGTGTTCTGCTGATTCACACAAGCAAAAGAAAGGAAAGCATGTCCAAACTGCAGCTGTGGACACCAAACCTGTTGACAAAACAGACTTTGGGTCTAAAGCTGGTGTAAAAAGGCATACTAATCCTTTTAATGCTGAACACTTTGAAAATAAGTTTTCAAAGGGAAAGCAGTCTGCCTTTAACAAGAGTAAGTCTCAGGTTGAAGGCAAAACTGTTGTGATTTCAAATAAGTTTTCTAATCATAGTGGTAAACTGGTTTTAAATGAGAATAAGTATTTAAAAACCTGAAATAATGATTATGTTGATAGGCAACATCAATCTCATCTCAGGAAGAGCAAAGGCAATGCCATTGCTCAGCCTGAGAGATCTGGGAATAAGTTTCCTAAACATGTGGAAGGTCAAAAGCCAATCAAGCTTCCTATCTTTGATATCTGCCCTCCTAAAAAGAGGAAAGAAGAGACATGCAAAGCTGTGGTTATTGAACTTTCCACTCAAGCTGTTGATTCGTCAAAAAGTAATAAGTTTGCTAAATCTACTGATGGAATCAATAGAAATAACCCAGAATGTGTTTCTGAAAAGTCTTCTTCCAAAAATGCTAAAAGAAGAAAATGTTATAAATGTGGAATGAAGACACATTTGGCCAAAGACTGTCGTGATATTGAGGACATGAGGCCTGCTGACTCTGATGGTTCTCTCACTGCCAACATAAACAGTGTTGGAAACATCTCAGTCAATGAGAGTGGTATTCAAACTGATACCATTCAAATAGGGAATATTAGTGTTGACATCACAAGTCCATCAACAAATGTTGATGAAGTAGGAGAACTCATCTCTGTGATGAGTTCCCCTAAAAGTATCTAATATTCTTCTTATCACTCTGCAGGAAAAACAACCATCCCAGGTTTGGTACTTGGATAGTGGCTGCTCAGAGCATATGACAGGTTGTAAGGACCTGCTGAGTGATCTCAGGCCTGAAAAAGGGCCAAAAGTCACATTTGGTGACAATGTACAGGGATCCACTGAGGGATATGGAACTCTTAAAGCTGGTGCTGCAGTGTTCAAAAGAGTAGCCTATGTGGTTGGGCTAAAACATAACCTTGTTAGCATAAGCCAACTGTGTGATGCTGGCTATAAGGTTAACTTTGATGAGCACCTGGGTTACATATTGGATCCCCAAGGCAAAGTTGTGTTGTGTGCTCAACGAAAGAAAGGTGTATATGTTGTGGACATGCAATCTGCTGATCCCACAACTGAAATCTGCTTTCTCACAAGAACAAATGCAGACTTAAACTGGTTATGGCACAAAAGGGTATCACATCTGAACTTCAAGAACATCAACAAACTCTGTAAGAAAGAGTTGGTGACAGGTTTGCCTTCTATGACCTTTGTTAAAGATAAACTCTGCACAGCTTGTGAGAAAGGCAAGCAGAGAAAATCATCATTTAAATCCAAACATAACTTCTCTATTGATACTCCTCTCTTCATAATCCATATGGATTTGTTTGGACCTGTTAATGTCCCAAGTCTAGGAGGAAGAAGATACACTCTAGTAATGGTTGATGAGTTCTCCAGGTACACATGGGTTATCTTCTTGAAGAGCAAAGGAGAGGCTGCTAGAGAAATTATTGGATTTGTGAAAAAGATGGAAATGCTGAACTCTGCCCAAGTAAAGCAGCTTAGAAGTGATCACGGTACTGAATTCAGAAACAGTACTCTTGAAGACTTCTTTGAAGAGAAAGGACTTACTCAAAACTTTTCAGCTGTAAGAACTCCACAACAAAATGGAGTTGCTGAAAGGAGAAACAAAACTCTCATTGAAGCTGCTAGAACCATGCTGTGTGCATCTGGTTTACCTTTATCATTCTGGGTTGAAGCTGTTAACACTGCCTGCTTCACCCAACACAGATCCTTAGTGGTCAAAAGGTTCAACAAGACTCCTTATGAGCTGCTCAAAGGGAGGAAACCAAATGTCAGTTACTTCCATGTATTTGGTTGTCCCTGCTTCATTTTGAATCAAAGGGATCAACTGGCAAAGTTTGAATCAAAAGCTGATGAAGGTGTGCTTGTTGGCTACACTGCTATCTCTAAAGCCTACAGAGTGTACAACAACAAAAGAAAGGTGATAGATGAATCTATCAATGTCACCTTTGAAGAGTCCAAGAATGCTACCACCAAAGCTGTTCCTGAATCAGTTTCAGGAGAATTAAACTTTGATGATCTGATGCATTCAAACAATGAAGGGGACTCAAAAGCTTCCACAACACCCAGTGTGGAACCTGCTAATAATGATGGGCATGATGGTGATTATGTCAATACACACTGTGTGAATAAGTGTACTGATCTAAATACAACTCCATGTCCTGAACCTATCAATGCTGATTTTCCTGGTTCCTCTGCTGATATGTTCAACAGTGGTCAGTCATGTTCAACAAGTGAGCAGGCTCAAGACAACAGTGTGTCTGAAAATCTTGAGAGCTGTTCAACAGGACCTGCTGAAGCTGCTGATAACTCAGGAGAATCATCATTGAAGAATGATCCTAAGTGGATCAGATGTCACCCCAATGATCAAATAATTGGTGACATCAACAAAGGGGTACAAACAAGGTGGGACAGCTTAGGGAACTTCTGTATGTTCTCTAGTTTTGTTTCACTAATGGAGCCAAAGAAAGTGGATGAAGCACTAAAAGATGCCAATTGGATCACTGCCATGCAAGAAGAACTCAATCAGTTTGAGAGAAACAAGGTATGGAAGCTGGTTCCTGCACCTAAAGGCAAAACTATAATTGGCACTAAATGGGTTTTCAGAAATAAGATGGATGAGCAAGGTCATGTCATAAGAAATAAGGCAAGACTGGTTGCTCAAGGTTATAGACAGGAGGAAGGAATTGACTATGATGAGACATTTGCTCCTGTGGCCAGACTAGAAGCAATTCGTTTGTATCTAGCCTACGCTGCTCATAAGAGCATTAAGGTGTTTCAAATGGATGTGAAGAGTCCATTTTTAAATGGAAAGCTGCAAGAAGAAGTTTATGTCAAGCAACCTCCAGGTTTTGAAAATGAACATCATCCAGGTTTTGTCTATAATTTGGACAAAGCTCTCTATGGTCTCAAACAAGCCCCTAGAGCCTGGTATGACACTCTTACTGAGTTCCTTATGAGCAATGGGTATTCCAGAGGTAAAGTGGATAATACACTGTTCATAAAGAAGGTGAAATCTGATATTATGCTTGTTCAAATTTATGTGGATGATATAATATTTGGTTTTACCAATGAGCAGTTATGCAAGAATTTTTCATTACTCATGAAATCTAAATATGAAATGAGTATGATGGGAGAACTTACATTCTTTTTAGGATTACAGGTTAAACAAACCTCAACTGGAATTTTCATAAATCAAAGAAAGTATACCTTAGATCTCTTGAAAAAGTTTAAATTTGATCAAAGTTCTCCTATTAAAACCCCAATGGCAACCAATGTAAAATTGGATGCTGATACCAGTGGCAAAGCTGTTTCAGTAACAGCTTACAGAGGTATGATTGGGAGCTTGCTATATCTAACTGCTAGTAGACCTGATATTATGTTTGCCACCTGTCTGTGTGCTAGGTTCCAAGCTGATCCAAAGGAATATCATCTAGCTGCAGTTAAGAGAATCTTCAGATACCTGAAGGGTACACCTAGTTTGGGTCTTTGGTATCCCAAAGACTCCAGCCTTGAACTAACAGGTTATTCATATTCTGATTTTGCAGGCTGCAGGCTAGATAGGAAAAGCACAACAGGTGGATGTCAACTCATTGGTGGTAAGTTGATAAGTTGGTGCAGCAAGAAGCAGAACTCAATGTCTACTTCTACTGCTGAAGCTGAGTACATTGCTGCTGGAAGCTGCTGTGGGCAGATTCTGTGGATGCAGCATCAGCTTGAAGATTATGGGCTTGTGTATAGGAAAATTCCTATTCTGTGTGATAACACAAGTGCCGTAGCCATTTCCAACAATCCAGTTTTTCATTCAAGAACAAAACATATTGAAGTCAGACATCATTTCATCAGGGATCACATCCAGAAAGGTAATGTGGAGGTAAGTTTTATTTCCACAAATGAACAGCTTGCAGACATTTTCACCAAACCTCTGGATGAAACAAGGTTTAATTACCTTGTCAGCAAGCTGGGCATGTTAAACAAAAGTGACTAAGTGTCCTCAAAGGTCTAAAACTGTGTATGTCTCACACTGATCAAGTTTCTCAGAACAGCTTAGACAGACCAGGCTCTGCGTGTTATGTACTTAGCCATTTTTCTGAAATCCTTGATCAGCTTGAACATACAACAGGCTGAACACAAACAGTTTACTCGTCCAGCCTGATCTGCTGGTCCATTCTTCACTCTCATTCCCTCACACTGACTTACAAGATATTATCTTGTAACCTGCTCAGCTATTGGACACAACCTGTTCCTACATAGTTGGACAGGCTGAGGGAACAGCTTGAAGAATGAATGGCTTGTGATGACTCTTCTCATCACAGGTTTGACCAACAGCTTATACCAACAGTTTTAATTACCTTTCTTCAAACTTAAGTTACTTAATTAATATTTTTATTTAACTTAATTACTGCGGATAATGTGGGTTACGTGTGTTAGTGATTAAAAAGGGCTCAAGTGGTCTGACAAACGGCCTGACATGGACAACCGTTCCGTTTTCCGTTAACGACCTTTTCAAATCAACCGCCCAAATCTTTCTCTCTCATACATACTCACATTCAAATCCTATAAATACCTCATACTGTTACATCTTCGGCTTCCTCACTACTATCATCTGCCTTCTAAGAACCCTAAACATTCGACTAAGTGTCTTGTGCTTCTGCTACTTTTTCTACTCCCAAAATGGCTCACAGAAATAACCCCTTCCTACCAGTGTTTGTTGGTGATGATGTGCAGAAGCATCCATCAGTCACCACAATGCTAACCCTCAAACCCACAAACTACATTGCCAACCTTACAATCCCCAAAAACTATGTGGGGAAAGGTTATGATCAAATGGTGGAGTTTTTGACAGTTCATCCGTTGAACTATGCTATGACTGCAACTCCTGGTGTCCTGTACCAGGAGATGGTGTACGAGTTCTGGTACACTTGTGCCTACAACCCCAACACCAAATTCATCAAGGGGACTATTCTCAATGGGACTCAGACCATTGAGATTACTGCTGATCCTCTCAGGGAGGTTCTTCATTTACCCATTGCTGATTCATATGATATGCCTCAGCCTGAAAATGAGCAAATGGGAAATTTGCTACGCTTCTGTGGTGTAGCAGAACCAAAAATTGGAGCAACGCTGTACAGGAAGGATTTGTCTCCTACCTACAGCTTTCTATTTGCTTCTGTGACGATGAGCTTCAGTAGCAAAGTTGGTTCATTTGACCAACTGAGCCGTGATGAAGTCCCAATAGTCCTACAGCTGGTGGATGGGACTACAATTGATATGGCTAAGTGGATATTTCTAAACTTGAGGAACCTGGTGCAGCAAGAGCCAAGACCAGCTGCTGTTCGATACCCCAGGTTTCTAAGCCTCATATTCAGACACATTTGTGGTGAGCATCTGTACAACTCTCAGCCTTTACTTCATACTCCTGCATTCCCTGTAATAGGGAATAGAGTTTTCTACACTGCTGTACTCCCAAATGAGCCTCCTCTATCCACACCAATGAGGAGGTTGTTAGGATTGGTGGAATGACCCTCTGCTGTGAGGGTGGATCCAGAAGCTGCTGCTCCCAAGAGAAAATCCAAAGCCAGGTCCAAACTTGTTAAGAGGACCTTGGCATCCGCTGAAGCTGGGCCTGTGCAAAAGAAGGCCAAAACAGCTAGGTCTGAGTCTGCTCTCTTAGCCTCTGTGGCTGAGGGGGAGCAGGCTCCTCACCCTGAAGCCTCTGTGGCTGGTGCCTTTGTGGCACCTGAGACTATGGAACAGGCCAACCCACCTGTTTCTGACCCAGTCTCAAAACCTGTCCAGTCTGAACCCCTCATCACCTCTCCATAATCTCCCACTTCATCCATTCACTACCAACGAAAATCCCTCTCCAAAAAGAAATCAGCCCAAACAACCACCTCCTCTGTTCCCTCCCAACAGGGTTCAGTTGTAAGAGAAGCAACCCCTGCTGCCTCTCCTATATTGGGAGAAGGTTCAGCACAAATGGAGCATGCTTCACTCCAACCTGAGTCTACCCAGCGTCAGCCTAGACCCTCTGGTTCCTCCCAACAGGAACCAGTTGTACAAAAGGGGATAACCACCTCAACTATTACAGCCTCCCAACAGGCTGAGAATATTGAAAGACAGGAGCCCTCTCCACTCCATACTGAGTCCACACTGTCTCCCACTCAAATTTCTATACACCCTGAGTCTGCACGAGGTGCCCACGCTGCTGGTATAGACCAATCAGCAGCTCAGCCTCAAACTTCTGCTCCCCATGATACAACTGTTCTACACCAAACAGCTGCTGAGGGACCAGCAACACAAGCTGATGAACCTCAGGGATCATACCATCCCTCTGGTGAGGCTGCTCCCTCTATGCAAACTCCATCAGCAGGTTTCAGCACTGCTGATGTTGAAATGCATATCCCATCTCCCCATGATGAGGTGCTTTTACACCAGGGGCTGAAGAGGGAACACCCACTGGCCTTCATGAGGATGATGCAACACAAGCAGCATCTGAAAGGCCCCCAACATCAACCCCTTCTCCTGATGAAGCAGCTACAGCCGCTGTTGAGGGACCCTTTGACCCCTCCAAGCTGGGCCACATTACTTTTGCCCAGGCTATGGAGCTTCTTTCAAATGTTCCTCTTCCCTCTCCATCACATCCTCATACACCAGCCTCCTCATCATCTTCTCCATCTACCCAATCTAAACAGTCCACCCATGCACTTCCATCTCCTAAAGACCTGCCTTTGAAGGATCAGCTTTCTCTACTGACCAACAAAGTTGGTTCTTTAGAAACTATTATGACCTCTCTACCCTCTATTATTTCAGACTCTGTGTCTGAACTGCTTAAGGGGTTCTTTGATTTGTCAAAGACTCCTTCCCTGCCACTTCACAAACAGATAATTCTCCACAGCTGCAAAATGTGTCCACCTCGCTCTCCTCTATTCTTTCACTGCAACAGGACTCTGTGTCCTCAATGATAGCTATTTCTCAACAGCTGCCATCTCTCCTAACTTCTTGTAACACAACTCTTCCTTCTACTCTGGCCAGCTTGAACAACCTCATTGGCTCCCTATCAAATTCTGTGTCATCAAACCTTGCTGATGTGCAAGATTCTCTTGAATTACATCTTGCACAACTTAAAAGTTTGTTGTTCACCGATTCTGATAGGGAAAATATTGTTAAGCTGACCTCCCTTGCTGATACCCAATCCTCTTCTCTTCAGTCTTGTCTTACCCAGCTTGCAGAGGTGAAGGACAACTTGGCATTCTTAGTGAATAGCCTTGTTGGCCCCAGGCCTGCTGCCAAAAGTGCTGGCAAGCCTGATGAGTTTGTGTCTTCAGGCAGACCGGGTGTTGAAGGTGCTAGTCCATCTCCTTCAAAGGGGGAGAAGTCGTCTGCCTCTAGGACTAAGTCTAAGGGGGAGAAAACTTCTTCTCCTAAGGAGAAACCAGTGCCTGCAGCACTAACTGGTCAACAAGTAGGAGCTTCAACAGGTACACTGGAAGGTGCCTCCCATGCTGCTCAGCCTACTCAGGTTGAATCTCCAATCCCTGCTCAATCTAAGGGGGAGGAAACTATTCCTGAGGGCAGGCCACGCAGCAGATGGAGGCATCTGATCTTAGAAGAAGAAGAAGAGGAGGAGGAGGAAAGTACTGAAGCTGCTGTCACTACAGCAGCTAAAGGTAAAGGAATAGCAGCAACTGATCCATAACAGCAGAATGCAGCAGAAATCCAATTTCATAAAGCCAGGGCCAAAGAAATGGGTCTTCCTGTGCATAAGTATTTTGAGTTTAGAGAAGAACAGCTTCAAGCCCTGGAAGCTTTAAGAAAAGAAGAAGAGTCTGCAAAAGTTGCTAAGTCTTTTGCACTTCAAGAGGCAAGGAAAGTTAAGATGTCCTCTCTTGTTGTACAAAAGAAAATTTTGGAAGCTGCTAAGGGATCAGTAAAGGAAAAGGAAGCTGAAAAAGAAAAAGGTGCTCTGGTCTCAGTGGCCAAAACTTCAGTGCCTTCTGCAAGAGCTCAATTTCACTTTGACAACCTGGCAAGAAGAAAATTTCAAGATGTTGCTGATAGAAGGCTTGCTAAGGAGGCAATTGTCAAAGCTGTGCCAATTTCAAGAAAAGGCAGTCAGTGGAAGTTGAAAATAACCAGAATGGGTGCAGCAGGCCCAGAACTAGAAACATATGACTTCACTAATGTTGCACAAATGGGGTACAGAGAATGGATTGAGCTGGCAGTTGCTCTGAGTGAGTCTAAGTCTGAAACTGCTAAGACTATCAGAGCATATGTAAAGAAGCTGATGGAGAGAGCGAAGAATCTTGGCCTGATCTCCAAAGAAGTTAGTGAAGGTGTCAATGTGACACAACCAAAAATAAAGGCCACGAGGACAAGGAAGGACACTGATATGGAACAACTTCTCATCCTGATAGAACAAGGTGACTATGCTATTGAGATGAAAGGAGTTGATCACAGCCTGCCTAGTGGAATTGAGTTTGAAGATGGCAAGATCATTGAAGAGCCTGAGCTGGGGGCATTTTTTGTAGATCCCTTAACTCAGAAGAAATGCTTTCAGAGAGCATCAGATCTATACAAGGTGGATTTGAGACAGCTTGTAGCCTTCAGACTTGCAGTTTCATTCAGGCAGTCAAGCAGGTGGAGAGCAGCTATCTGGGATCAGCTCAGAAGCTGTTATGAAAGAGGTGAACTTGAGGATCCCAAGTTTATGATAATAAGAAGTGAGATTCAAGAACTTGAGGATACTAGAGAGGAACTAGAGAAGAATTTTGAAGATCCCTCTCCATTGTGATGAAGTCCATCTGCCATCTGGGTAGGTGATGAATGGAAGTTGTCCATCAGTTGGACATGTTTACCATTTTCTGCTCCTAACAAAAACAGTCCAATGTACATTACTTGTACTTTATTTACATATGTTGTAATTTCCTATTACATTAGTTGTAATATACATCAGTACATCAGTTGTACTTTTGAAAGAACATGTGTTGTTCTAATGTAATAAAAAATCAGTGTATATATAAACTGATCTTTTACTTTATGTTGATGTTGTAATTTTATTTCAACAAATGTACTGTAAAAATATATAGTGACTTTTGATAAGACCAGCTTAGACTGGTTATTGCAAATAGGGGGAGATTGTTAGGCACAAAAAGGCCTCAGTCAAACCTGCTCTGCATCTGAGGGGGAGATTATTAATCAAACCTGTCAATGTTTTTGAAGGTTGAAGTTAAGGCCTGTTATATGTCTTATTAAAACCTGAAAATGAATTGCAATATCAGCCTAAAGCTGTTCTATGTGTTGCATATGTTGCAATAAAGGCAGTTTTGCCCAAGCTGTTCAGTCTGCTGAACAGGCTGGACATAAACTGTCTACGCTGCTCTACACTGATGAGCAGCTTGGGCAGTTTACAAGTGTTCTGTTCTTTGGGAACAGGCTAAACACTTTATGGAATGTGTTTCCAAGTCCTCATGTATTGTATTTGACTACAACATCAGTTTACAAAGTCGAATACAAAGTGGAAATCAGAACTGCTCAGCCTGCCCAAGCTGTTCTGTTACACGAAGACAAAAGGTTATTTGAAAAAGGGTGACAGACCTTTTTCTTATATCAAAATAGGCCTTCACAAGGAAGAAAAACACAAAGTTGACATTCCTTATTTGGTTAAAGGCAATGCAACAGTAGACAAAGTGAAAAGACAAAAGTTCTGCACATGTGAAGACAAGTCTGCTTTTCTGAAAGGTGCAGAAAAGGTTATGTTGTCTTTTCAACAAGACTTCTCCTTTTTCATTCCGTCCAATGAAGAAGCTTCACTTAGATCCTCTGAGTGGGTATAAAAAGAAACTTCCAAGGATTGATCGATTAAGTCAAAAAGCTAAGTGCTGAAAACAAGAGTGAACGTGCATTCAAAATGTGTCTTTCATGCATGCAAATCTGCTTGAATAAAACAGTACTCAGTGTCTAAGCTGTTCTTGTTCAAGCTGTTCCTCAGAGTCTTGTAAACACAGTGAGTGATTCTTAGTGAGGGTATTCATTGTAATTAGTTTAAGTCAGTCTTAGACTAGTTAGATATACTGTTGTATCTGTCATCTCAGCTTGAACCTTTCCGCATTCAAGCTTGTTTGTAATTAACATTTGTTAATAATACATACAAACATTGAGAAAATTGTGTGTAGTTTTTAAAGTGCTGTATTCACCCCCCCTCTATAGCTTAGAGCTATACACTTGGGATATCTTTTGGGACCTACATTAAACAACAAGAATCATAAGTTATTTCAAGTTTATAAACTGCGGATTTTCGGCAGAAAATGTATATCGACTTTGAAAAATCATAACTAATTCATAACTTAACGAAATGAGTTGATTCTTGTCTCAAAAGTTAGATCTATGTCTTAACTATAGATCTGGAAGTTTTCATAATTTATTTTGAAGTTTAAGACCTCCAGAAATTATTTGGGAAACTGAAAGTTTGACAGCTCAAAATTGGCCAACATAGGGTTTTCAACAACTTTTTCCCTAACCTAAACATCTCGAAAAATGGCTGTTCTTGATTCTAAAAATCCTTTGTATATAGTAGTTTAATGTCCTAGAAAACCAAAGTCTAAAACGTTTTGGAGCGTGCTCAAAAACAGCCTCAAATAGGCCCAAAAACCTTCGAAAAGCTGGAAAATTATATATATATAAACTTGACGTTTTAAGTGGGTTTTATTTATAAACTTGTAATGTTGGGTGATTTAAGACATAAAAATATATAAATATACATATTACCATATAATAGAGATATTAAGTTTCTATTATCATTTAGGACTCAATTAAGCACATCCGGCTTCATCACCCATCAATCTACGTAATTTTGCATTTTACGCTTGTATTTTCCATCACACTCACGGTGAGTCTTCATAGCCCCTATTTTTACACTGTTATATAATGGGGCTGAAATACATGCTTCGTTTTTATATGGACATGAAAACAACTTCAATTCTATTATGTATTACACATGTGGTTCCATCCGCCCTTATATCATGAACCGTTAATTGCATTTATTTGTAAGCGTGAATATATTGTGGATAGATCTATCGGGAGTCATGTCCCCCATTCGAGTTAGTTCGGGTCGACTAACAGCGAGTGCATATATATTTAACACACGGTATTATGTATGGGAATAATGCACAGGGCAGACTCATTTTAATTAAACTTCGGTTGCATGATGGTTTATATGTAACAAATAACATGGAATTTATGATTTTATAAATTCAAACTCTACTGTTATCGTCCATACAAGTCAGATTTACGTGTAAACCTATGAGCTCACCAACAATTTTTGTTGACGTATTTTAGCGTGTATTTTCAGGAAATTAAGGCAAGTGTGCCTTCGGACGTATTTACTTTCAAGTTTCTGCATCCATGGAGTCGCATGCATATTCAAAACTAACGGATATTTAGCTGCATTATTTTGGATACTTTAATTATGTAATTAAATCTCTGTATTGTGCGAACTTCTTTTCTTCATGTCAGACTATGTAAAACATTGCTATATTTTAAAGTTTTAACGATGTATTTTAAAAATGTCCATACAGTGGTCGTTCGTTATGATTATGGTTATGCTTCCGCGACGTCGCGCTTCGTTGCCAACCGGGGTAACGAGGTGTGACAGATTGGTATCAAAGCCATAGTTATAGTGAACTAGGTTGCATTAGTACCTAGACTATAACTGTTACAAAAACTAAACTTTCTTCAAGAACTGTGAACACATATATGGACCCTGATGACAATAACATGTCGAACAATACGGTTATAATCCTCTTTGACTCAGAGGATGAATTCTCACCCATGGAACAAGGATGCCAAGGTGACACTGAGGTGTACTTCGGATCGGGAACCCACCCAGACCAAATCAATGACGATGTAATGGACCCGTCAAAGCACAAGGAGGGCAACTATGGCTCTGCAACACAAATTGCTCCACCATCACCACCACAAATTCCACCCTACACCCTATTCAGAAACCATCCCAATGGACCATTGAAGAAATTCACCCCTAGGGAAAGGGTGTGACTAGCACAACAGGAGTCTATCCCGGTACCTGCCCATCAGCCAAGCCTGCTTCAGTAGTAACGGGTAAACATAAGATAGTGGGGATGGATGCCTCACACACTCCAAGAGTGGAGAAACGAGGAAGGGATCCAAGGCCTGTTTGAAGTCGAAACACCATCTTCCTCTCAAGTGCCGACACTTACCCAGAAACCTACGTAACAAACGGTGCCTCTGTTGGTGGCAAGGGCCGCCAGACACGACCTCCATTTTCGCCAAAATCCACCAAGAGGTCTGTGAGATCTTTGCAATGATTAAGCAAGAGGCAATACAAACCACCAATAAACCTTGGGCCAACCAGAATACCCAGGCGATTCAACAAGACAGAACCAACGAATTGTGACATCGCCTAAAGCCCGCAGTGCATAACTAACCCAACGACTTAACGTTCTGGAGTACGAGGAAACCCCGGAGGCATCTCATACATAGTACCCTTTTATAGTATTTCTCTAGGCTTTACTATCTGATACATCTTAGGGTGTGTAAGGCTTAAGAATTTATCGGAAAATTCCAACTGTAGCATGTACAAAGATTAAGTTTCCAGCATTTTAATGAAAAACTAAGTTTTATCTATAACTAGGAGCATGAGGATATGTAGTACGACAATCAGCCTAAGAAATTTCAAACCCATAGATTTATCCTCTTACCCCATTAGATACCACTTATGCATTTCTACTATTTGATACCGGTGCTGATAGGAGCTTTATATACTAAGTTCAGTAAGCAAATAAATTCCATTCTTACACCATTAAGTGTCACTTATGCTATTAAGGTTGATGACAGTAAGACGCGTAAGACAAATAATATAAGTCGAGGATGCTCCTTGGAATTTGTAGGCCGACTCTTTGAAACAGACATGATGCCCATCAAACTGTGAAGTTTTGACGTGTCATAGGCATGGATTGACTATCGAAAAATCGTGCAGAAATAGTGTGCAACAAGAAGATGGTTCATATACATTTAGCCAATAAGAAGGTCCTTATTGTCCAAGGCAAAGCAATAAATACCAAAGTAAGCATCATATCTAGCATTAGGACCCTGAAGTGTTGACAGAGAGGGAGCCAAAGGAAAAGCGGCTTGAAAATATTCTTATTATTTATGGTTACCCCAAAGTCATTTTGGGATTAATTGAAGCCTTGATAAAGGATAGGCAACAACATTCTCTGTGCTTTTTTTATCCTTGATTTGTAAATCAAATTCTTGCAATAGAAGGATCCACCGAATCAATCTAGGATTGGCATCCATCTTTGCAAATAAATGTCTTAAAGCACTATGGTCAGTTTACACAATTACTTTTGCCCCCCAAATATGTGATCTGAATTTATCTAAGGCAAACACTACGACTAATAATTCTTTCTCCGTAGTTGTGTAATTGATCTGTCCCTCATTAAAGGTTTTACTTGCGTAGTAAATCACCACTGGCTTTTTCTTAAATCTTTGTCCTAAAACAGCACCAACTGCGTAATCACTCGCATCACACATGATCTCAAATGGTTGAGACCAATCTGGAGATTGCAGAATTGGTGCTTCGGTTAATTTTGATTTAAGCTTCTCAAATGCTTTCATACAAGCACCATCAAATTTAAACTCTACGTCTTTTGATAGAAGATTGCATAATGGCCTTGAGATCACACTGAAATCTTTAATGAAATCGCCGATAAAAAACCGCGTGGCCTTAGAATGATCTTATTCCTTTAACGTTGGTAGGGGGTGGAAGTGAGGAAATTAATTAAACTTTTGCTTTATCTACTTCCATTCCTCTCTCGGACACAATGTGACCTAGGACTACCCCTTCCTTTACCATAAAATGGCTTTTCTCCCAACTTAACACTAAGTTGGTTTCAGTGCATCTCTTTAGGACCTTTTCTAAATGTCCCAGACAATCTTCAAAGTTTTATCAAATATGGAAAAATCATCCATTAATATTTAAAGAGAACCACCCACCATATCTGAAAAGATAGCCATCATACATTGCTGAAATGTGGTAGGTGCATTACGTAGCCCAAATGGCATCCTTCGGTAGGCAAAGGTGCAATAGGGACAAGTAAATGTAGTTTTCTCTTGATCCTCTGGATGGATTGGGATTTGATTATAACCAGAATATCCATCAAGGAAACAGTAAAACTTGTGTCCTGCTAATTTTTCCACTATTTGATCTATAAATGGTAGAGGAAAATGATCTTTTGAAGTAGCGGCATTAAGTTTTCTATAATCTATACAAACTCTCCACCCAGTTATAGGGCGAGTAGTTATCTTCTCTCCTTCTTCAGTATTAATGACTGTAAATCCCGATTTCTTGGGCACAGTTTGGGTTGGACTTACCCACTTACTATCAGATACAGGATATATAATTCCAGCGTCCAACCATTTTAATACTTCCTTCTTAACTACCTCTCTCAAATTAGAATTCAACCTCCTTTGTGCATCCCGAGCTGGTTTAGCTTCTGGAACAGTAATGATTCGATGCTTACACAAAGTGGACTGACTCCTTTTAAATTAGCTATCGTCCACCCTACTGCTTCTTTATATTTGACTAATACTTGCAGTAGAGCTTTCTCTTGCTCTTCAGTCAGATTTGATGAAATAATGATAGGCAACATGTCATTCTGACCTAGGAAAGCATATTTCAAATGAGATGGCAGCTCCTTCAATTCTAGAACAGGTGGTTGCTTTATTGAAGGTTTGGCTGATTTAGATAAATCAGTAGGTAATTTTTCAGTCCTATGGGTCCACGGTGGTTGTTTCGGCTCAAGTGTGGATTCCATGACTACTTCAAGTTTATCACACTCAGTATGATTTAACTTGGTTAGCCCATTTTCAGCAAAGAATAACTCAGTAGCGTCTTTGGTGTTGACTAACGAACTATGCTGCTGCGCAAGTTCATCCACCATGTCCATAACATAACATTCTGAATCAATAGCAGAGACACTTGAAGCATTAAATTCAATCAATCTTAATTTCCTATTACCAAAGGCAATATCCACTGCTCCTGTCCTACAATTAATTTGTGCATTGACTGTTGCTAAGAAAGGTCTGCCTAGTATAATAGCCGGTTGATTATCTCCCATTGAACTTTCGATGTCCAATACTAGGAAATCAACTGGATAGTAAAAATCTTCAACTTTTACTATGACATCCGATAAAATACTTCTTGGGCACTTGGTTGACCGATATGCTAGCTGTAAGATAATATCAGTTGTCTGTAACTGACCTAGATCGTGTTTATCAAACAAGTTTCCAGGTAAAATACTAACACTAGCTCCAAGATCAAGCAATGCCTTTTTAGTCTGCACATTGCCTATTGTCACTAGAATTAATGGTGATCCAGGATCTTTCAGCTTAGGAGGTAGAGAACTAGAAACTACTGCACTCAACTATTCAGTTAGATTGATCTGCTTTGGGAACGAGACCTTATACTTTCTTTTCTAAGTACAGAGATCCTTTTGAAATTTGGCATAAGATGGAACATCTTGAATGGCCTTTATCTGAGGAATATTGATCTTTACTTGATTGAATAAATCCCAAAGATCCTCTGGTTGTGGGCCTCTTTTGAAGTAAGGAGAAGATTTTGGAATTTATAAAGCAACAGGATAAGGAGGAGGAATTGATGTGTCCTGACTCTCATCCGCCTCCCTAACTTTGGGCGTTGGAATATCTGCTCTAATTGGCTCTTTAAAAGAAACCTTCTTAAGAATCTCTTTCTTCTTTGGATCCTCTTTCTCCTCATACACGACTTCAGTGTCGGTATCTTCTTCTACCTATTTCTCTTTAGGCATCTCTATTTTATTGTCTACCTCTCTTCCACTCCTTAATGTGGTTATCTTAGCTACTTCATTAACTTCGTTAATCTCATGTTTCTTATCTTTGTTATGATGATGAGCGTGTGAAGGATTGGGAACAGTATTGCTTGGAAGCTTCCCCTCCTCAAGCCTAACGCCTAGTAATCAACTCAGCTATCTGACCTATCTGGCAAGTTAACATCTCCATGGTCTTAGTACTGATAGCTAATTGTTGTTTCATAAATTCAGCAAACTCTGCGAATAGCGTAGAAGTCATATTTGTTTCTACTTGAAATTGTGGTTGATCACGATGATTTGACTTATAATATCGCTCATCCTTAGCTGCTGAAGTTGAACCATATTGATATTCTCTCTTTGGTGGTTCATATCTTGGTTTAGATTGATGATCGGTAGGTTGATCATTTTTCCATCGAAAGTTGGGATGGTTTCTCCATCCCGGATTGTATGTTTCCGAAAATGGATTATCCCTCTCTCGATGAGCTCAAAATCCGTAAACTTCATTAGCAACTTCCTCAGTGGATTGCACTTGAGGACATGCATCAAAATGATGTGATGGATCTCCGCATGTAACACAATTATTTGATACGCTAGGGTTTGAAAAACCCTTCATCAATTGATCCATTTTCTTTCCTAATTCTGAAATCTTAGTTTTAACCTCACGTTTCCAGGCACTATCTATTCCCATAACTTGAACTCCTATACTATTTTCAGAACCAGCTTGGACTTTAAGACCTTTACCGAGTTGATTAAGCAACTCCCAAGCCTCATCGTCTTCTTTACCTAAAAATGTGCCTCCTGTGGCAGCTAGAATCATATTACGACTTTCTTGACTCACACCATCAAAAAATGTTCTGATAAGCATCCATTTGGGTACCTCGTGGTGTGGACAAGCTCTCAATAATTCGTTCATACGATCGAACGTTTCGTAGAATTGTTCGCCCGGTTTTTGTTTAAATCCGGTAATTTCCTTTCTTTTCTCAGTTGTTTTACTAATGGGGTAATATTCATTAAGGAATTCTTGTTTCATTTGATCCCATATTGTAATACTATTGGTTGGTAAAGACACGAACCAATCCTTCGCTTTCTCTTTTAATGAGAAAGGAAATAATCGAAGTTTTAAACCGTCGGTGGTTATACATTGAACATGGTTTGCTTTACAAATAGCTGTGAACTCAGCTAGATGTTCATAGGGTTCCTCACTTGGCATCCCTCGAATGATCGTAAGAATTTGAAATAATTGAGGACGAACTTCGGGTTCGTTCTCGTTTTCAGGATAACGAATTGGAGACGGGTCGGGAGCATCACCCGGACGGTAATGCAACTCAACCGTACTTCTCGGTTGATTACCCATTCTAGCAACTATGCGCTCGGGTTCTTCTTGGTCACGATGTCGTGGCGAAATCGGAGAGCTTTCTAAATTAGGAATCTCTGAATCGGGAATCTCTAAATCAAAAATTTCTTCCTCTTGTGCGATTAAATTATCCGTGATTAATTGTTGATTTTGAATCCTGACAGTCTTTCGGTTCGATCTCGCTACTTTTTCAATGTCAGGTTCGAATTGTAGTGGCAATCCTTTAGCCGATCGATGTGTGTGCATACACTAAATAAAATACTACTAAAGATTAAATACTTAATTAAACTAATATTTTTTATGGTAAAGTAGAGGACTACAATTACCTTTTTGGATTTTTAAATTTTTATTTAATTTTTTTTATTATAATGATAATGTAAAGACTAAAAATAACCAAAGAAAGGAACTTATACTTAATTACTTAAAACTAAGGCAACAAACTAACTATAAACCTTAACTACCGTTACACTCCCCGGCAACGACGCCAAAAGTCTGACGGGACGTCGTTGTGACCTGCCGATTTAGTTCTTAAATCCACTATTTATCTAGAGAAGTAAGGGTTGAATCCACAACGAGTGTGGTCGTAATTAGGATTATGTTATTAGCCTTATAAGTTTATTGAAAGCATTTAAATTGTGAATTTGTGGATTTGAATGATTTGTTTAAAGTAATGATTTGCTATTGCTTTGTAACTAAAATTAAGAGTGAAGTAACTAACGAAGAAGGTAAGCAATCAAGAGACGAAATACTATTCATGGAATCAACACGGCATAAGTATTACTCACTATAATTTCATGCAATGATCACAAAGACATAATCAATTGCGCGACTAAATTAATCTAACGTGTTTTAACCAATAACTCTCGGCATAGCGTATGCAACATTAATACTCGTCTTAATCCCTAAACTAGTGGACTCAGCACGAATAATAACACCACAATAAACTATCTTGCTTTTACCAATCGCAACACATAATCATAATCATAGCCAAATGTTTATCATTTGCATACACATAATAGATCTAGCTCAATACGAATACATCAATACATAAGAAATTAAAGAAGACTAAACTTAGCCGTAGATCCTCCGCAAACGGCTAATGGGATTAGCCGCTCATCGTATGTTCGTCACAATCACAGATCTTAGCCATCGGGTAGCTTGCGAACCACCGTCTTCATTTTCGTATCGTAGATCCACTCCGGCAGGGCTTCGGCACACTTGCACACACATCTTGACTCTCTTCAAAGCTGCCCCTCCACTTGTATTTATAGGGAAGTCGAGATTAGGGTTTCCAAAATGTGTTTCGCGCCGCACTAGCGCAGGCCAGGCGCCCCCCTGCGCCCGGATACGGCTAGGGTATAGCTGGCGTGTGCTGGAACGTATCTGGACAGTTTGGGCGCTATGTGGAGCGCAGGGTGGTGCAGGCCTGCGCCACCCTCAGCTTGGTTTTTTTCCGAATTCTCTCGGATTGCTTCTTTTTATCATCTTGGCCCTGCAATACAAACTTGGAGTAATAATATGGATTTTACGAAGTATCGGTGCTTAAAATGATCATAATATGACTCAGATGCCATATAAGATATAGACTTTTCATCCTCCAAGCCTTACAAGACAAACAAGGACGATGTCTACAGGGTTAAGTACCTTATGGCCATGGCTAAATTGAAAAGGTTGGAAGACTCTGTGGCTTTCAACAAACAAAAGGGACTGATGGCTATAGCATGTGATTGAGAAGACTCTGTATCATCATCTGATGAAGAAGACAACAACTGGCTAGTAGCCAACACTGATGTCCCTACAACAAGTAACTACAAAGAAGACTTGGCTGAAGTTGAAGCTCTCAGCTGTTTATAAAACTACAATCCCACCATGATGTATAAGGTACAAAACTTTAAGGATTACAGCTCTGAAGAAAAATTTAAAATGTTTGATTACTTACTTGTGGATTTGAAAGCTGCCATTGAGAAGCATGATGCTTTAAGTTCTGAAATCTCTAAGTTAAAAACTGATCTTAACATAAAATCTAATGAACTAGACAATTTTCGTAATTGAAAACTGAACTTGATGAAGTACAACACATCAATACTATTATATTAGAAGAAAAGAGAGAAACAGACTTAAAGCATTCTAAGCTTCAAAAGATTGTTGACTCCTGGCGCCATTCATCTAAAAGAGTCAGTCAATGCATCAATGAGCAAATTCCTGCTCAAATCCAAGCCGACCTTGGAGGAGATCTTGATACAGCAGCTTTAATAGTTGAAATCAAGTATCTGGAAACAAATTTATCCTCTCTTGGTGAGCTTCCAAATACATTTATCCAAAATGTAAATTGAAAGCTACTTTCATCAAACAGGTTTGTCAAGCCTGAAAACACTGACAGTTTATGTGAAAAGGTTGCAAAGACTGGTGATGGAATATGTTCTCCATCTAACCATCCTGCTAAGTACTCAATCAGTTCACATAAACAACAGAATGGAAAACAAGTTAAAACTATAGCTCTGGAAACTAAACCTGTCAAACAGACAGGTTCTGATGTTAAAGCAGTTGGTAAGAAACTTGTTCCTCCATTCAATGCTTAACACTTTGAGAAGAAATTTTCAAAAGGAAAGCAGCTTGCGTCCAACAAGGGTAAGTCTCATGTTGGAAGCAAATCTCCTGTGATTTCAAATAATTTTTTAAATCATTGTGGAAAACTGGTTATAAATGAATGAAAATCTTTTGTTAAAGCCAAGGGTGATGATCATAATACCTTAAGCAGACAAAAATCATCACATCTCAATAAAGGCAAAGGCAAAGCCATTGCTCAACCTGAGAAAACAGGAAATAACTTTTCCGAAACTGTGGAAGGACAAAAGACAATTAAATTACCTGTATTTGATCTCTGAACTCCTAAAAAGAGGAAAGAGGACACAGGCAAAGCTGTTGTTGTTGTTCCTTCCACTAAACCTGTTGACTCTTCTAAAACAAGTGAAACATTTGTAAAACCTGTTGAGAAGTCCAACAGAGATAAACCAGAATGTGTGTCTAGGAGTTCTTCTTTCAGGAAATCGAAAATAAGAAAATGTTATAAATCTGGGAAGAAGACTCACAGGGCCAAGGACTGTCCTGAAACTGAGGACATAAGGCCTGCTGACACTGTTAGCTCCAACATTGCAAAAACCAGCAGTGTTAAAAGTAACCTTGTCATTGAAGAAAGTATCTCATCTGATACAATCCAAATTGGAAATATTAGTGTTGACCTCAGTGGTATGAAGAAGGAGAACTCATCCTTATGATGAGTTCCCCTAAAAACTAATATTTTCCAATGACACTCTGCAGGTTAAACAACCAAGCCAGGTTAGATACTTGGACAATGGCTGCTCTGGCCACATGACAGGTTGCAAAGATTTGTAGAGTGATCTCAAGCTTGAAAAAGGCCCAAAGGTCACATTTGGTGACAATATCCAGAGATCTACAGAAGGATACGGAACCCTTCATGCTAGTGCTGCAATATTCAACAGAGTAGCGTATGTGTCTGGGCTAAAACACAACCTTGTAAGCATTAGTCAACTGTGTGATGCTGGCTATAAGGTTAACTTTGATTAACACCAAGGGTACATACTGGATCCCCAAAGAAAAGTTATGCTGAGTGCACAAAGAAAGAAAGGTGTATATGTTGTAGATTTGAAATCTGCTGATCCAACAACTGAAACCTGTTTCATCTCAAGAAACAATGCAGACCTCAACTGGTTATGGCACAAAAGGCTATCACACCTGAACTTCAAGAACATCAATAAACTCTGTAAGGAAGAGATAGTAACAGGTTTGACTTATATAATTATGTTAAGGATAAACTCTGCACAGCTTGTGAGAAGGGTAAACGAAGATAATAATCTTTTAAATCTATACATAATTTCTCTATTGATACACCTCTCTTCTTAATCCACATGCACTTGTTTGGACCTGTCAGTGTCTCAAGTCTAGGAGGTAGAAGATACACCTTAGTAATGGTTGATGAGTTCTCCAGGTACACTTGGGTGATCTTCTTAAAGACCAAAGGAGAGTCTGCCAAAGAAATTATTGGGTTTATCAAGAAGATGGAAGTTTCGAACTCTGCCCAAGTTAAGAAGCTTAGGAGTGATTATGGTTTCAAATTCAAAACCAGGACTCTTGAGGACTTCTGTGAAGAAAGAGAAATATCTCAAAAGTTTTCAATTGTAAGAACTCCGCAACAAAATGGAGTAGCTGAAAGGAGGAACAAAACCCTTGTTGAAGCTGCTAGAACTATGTTGTGTGCATCAGGTTTGCCTTCTCTTTTCGAGCTGAAGCTTTCAACACCGCTTGCTTTACTCAAAACCGATCCTTAGTTCCGAAAAGGTTCAATAACACTCCCTATGAATTATTTAAAGGGAGAAAGCCAAATATAAGATATTTCCATGTGTTTGGATGCCCTTGCTTCATTCTGGACCAAAGGGATCAGCTGGCCAAATTTGAACACAAAGCTGATGAAGGAGTGTTTGTTAGATACTCAGAAGTTTCTTAAGCCTACAGAGTATACAACTCCAAAAGAAATGTGATAGATGAATCTATCAATGTCAGCTTTGAAGAGTCTACAAATCCTTCTATCAAAGTTGTTCCTGAATCAGTTTTAGGAGATTTCAGCTTTTATGATCTCATGCATTCTAATGCTGAAGAAAAGGACTCAAAAGCTTTCACATCACCCAGAGTGGAACCTGTTAACCAGAATGGACATGATGCTGATTACATTGGTACACCCTGTGTGAATAAGTGTACTGATATAGTCAATGTACCATGATCAATGCTGGTTTCCTTGAATCCTCAATTTACGTGTTCAACAGTAATGATTCATTCTCAATGGGTCACAGTCTCAAGATGTTAGTGTGTCTGAATATCCCGAGAGCTGTTATACGAGGCCTGATGTGATTAAAGTTGATTCAGAAGAATCATCATTGAAACATGATCCTAAGTGGATCAGATGTCATCCTAATGATCAAATCATTGGTGATATCAACAAAGGTGTACAGACAAGGTGGGACAGTCTTGGAAACTTTTGTATGTATTCAAGCTTTGTGTCCCTAATGGAGCCAAAGAGAGTTGACGTTGCACTGAAAGATGCCAATTGATTCACTGCCATGCAAGAAGACCTCAATCAGTTTCAGAAAAATAAAGTATGGCAGCTGGTCCCTATGCCTAAAGGAAAAACAATTATTGGAACAAAATGAGTTTTCAGAAACAAGATGGATGAGCAAGGTGATGTTGTTAGAAACAAGTCAAGACTTGTTGCTCAAGGGTATAGACAAGAAGAAGGTATTGACTATGATGAAACATTTGTTCCAGTGGCCAGGCTAGAGGTAATTCGTTTGTTTCTAGCTTATGCTGCTCACAAGAGCATGAAGGTTATTCAAATGGATGTAAAGAGTGCATTTTTGAAAGGTAAGCTTCAAGAAGAGGTATATGTTAAGCAGCCACCAGGTTTTTAAAATGAAAATTGTCCAGGCTTTGTTTATAAGTTGTACGAAGCCCTCTATGGACTGAAACAAACCCCAAGAGCCTGGTATGACACTCTTACTGATTTTCTTATGAGCAATGGATATTCCATAGGTAAAGTGGGTACTACATTGTTCATAAAGAAAGTGAAAACTGACTTTATGCTTGTTCAAATATATGTGGATGTCATTATATTTGGGTCTACTAATGAACAACTATGCAAGAATTTTTCAATGCTCATGAAATCTAAATATGAAGTGAGCAAGATGGGTGAATTAACTTTCTTTCTAGGATTACAGGTTAAACAAATCTCGAATGGAATTTTTATAAATCAAAGAAAGTATACATTAGATCTCTTGAAAAAGTTTAACTTTGATCAATGTTCTCCCATCAAAACCCCAATGGCAACCAATGTTAAATTGGATGTTGATACCTGTGGCAAGCCTGTTTTAGTACCAGCTTACGGAGGTATGATTGGGAGCTTGCTATACTTAACCGCTAGTAGACTAGATATAATGTTTGCTACCTGTCTTTGTGCTAGGTTTCAAGCTGATCCAATGGAATTTCACCTCGCTGCTGTGAAAAGAATTTTCAGAAACCTAAAGGGTACACCATGTATGGGACTTTGGTACCCCAAAGACTCAAGCCTTGAACTAATTGGCCATTCAGATTCTGATTTTGAAGGCAAGCTAGATAGAAAGAGAACAATAGGTGGATGTCAACTCCTTGGTGGAAAGTTGATCGGTTGGTGCAGCAAGAAGCAGAATTCTGTTTCTACTTCTATAGTTGAAGCTGAATACATTGCCGCTGGAAGCTGCTGTGGGCAGGTTCTATGAATGCAACATCAGCTTGAAGATTATGGTCTTGTATTTAGGAAAGTTCGTATTCTGTGTGATAATACACGTGCCATAGCTATCTCCAACAATCCAACCTTCCACTACAGAACAAAGCATATTGAGGTCAAACGTCACTTCATAAGAGAACACATCCAAATAGGTAATGTAGAGGTAACTTTTGTTCCCACAGCTTGCTGATATTTTTACCAAACCTCTTGATGAAAATAGGTTTAATTCCCTTGTGTGCAAGCTGGGAATGTTAAAAAAAAGTATCCAAGTGTCCTTGATGTTCTAAACCTACTTGCTCCAATCTGATAAAATTTTACAAAACAACTTTGACAGAATAGGTTTCATCTTTTCTACACTTAGCTAGTTTCTTAAAATTTGAACAAGTTTGACAAAATAAGTTTTCTCTCCAACCTGCTCTGTTGTTTAAACCTTAAATCTGCTCACTCTGTATTCTGTCATACAAGGCAAAGTCTTGTAACCTGTTCAGCTACAGAACAGGTTTCACATTGAAACCTGTTCTTATGTAACTGCACAGGTTTGAACAGATAGATTATAGAATGATCAGCTTTTGATGAAATATTTGCATAACAGGTTTGAACAACAGCTTTGAACATCAACTTTTAATTAACAATTCTTCACATTTAAGTTACTTAAATTATGTATTTATTTATCTTAATTACCTGTGGATAATATGTGTTGTGTGTTAGTGGAGAAAAAGGTCAAGTTGCTCTGACAAATGTGCTGACGTGGTAAACTGTTTGGTTTTCCGATAGTAACATTTCAAATCAACCTCCAAAATGTTACTCTCTCCTACTCTATCACATTCAAATTCTATAAATACCCATTTCAGTATTTCATCTTCTTCTTCCTTACTGCTTCCAAAAACACTCTACAAAACCTTAAAATGACTTAGTGTCAAAAACTCGTGCATTCTCTCCTACTCTCAAATATGGCCTCCCAGAACAACCCCTTTGTTCCTGCATTCCTTGGTGATGATGTTGAGAAGCACCCCTCAGTCACCACCATTGTAACTATTATGACATATTTTGTACATATTTTTCAGTCATATTTTGCCTGGTATTTGGGTTATTTTTGCCTCGAATTGTTTAAATATGGCCCTGATTTGTTAATTTATGTGTTTTGCAGTTTTATGGTTGCCTGAATTTGAAAAGAACAGATTCTGGAGCTTAACTGTCGAATTTACGGGCTGAGCCGGTCTCCCTTGGATTTTTGTTAACTTTAACCAGTTGCCCTGATCGCGGCCGCGACCAGCTCATCATGACCGCGCTGACCTACGATCTTTGGATCACGCCCATGCTCCTTATCGCAACCGCGATGGACCCAGCGCGGCCGCAATGCCAAGAAAATATAAAAGTCAAGCAGCCGTTTCGTTTTTTTTGGGATGCTATTTTCATACGAACTTTTACACATTGTTTAGGGTGCGATTGCTAGGTGTTAGTTAGTTTTCAATTTTTAGCTTAGTTTAGAGTAGATTAACCAAGCATTCGGCTAGAAGGTTGGATTCAAGAATTCGGTTGCAAGAGTGTTTCGTATTTCTTAGGGTTTTTGGTACACTGTTTCCGATTTACTTTCTGTTATGACGATTTTTAGCATAGATCTCGTTTATTTTATTGTTTTTAACATGATTAGTGAGTAGTTTAGCTAATCACTTGCTTGGTTACGTTTTTACATGGATTAGTGGAGTATTTGATGGTTTTGGTTGAAAAGTGTTTGATTCATTGATGTATTTTCGATTCATACGATTAATATGTGTAAAATCAGTATTATCATTGATTTTCTAGCATTATTGTGATCATAATTATTGATTATAAATGCTGAATTTTATGAACTTTATCAAATTTAAGTGATTTATTAATTGGTTGTCATTTCTAGCATTATTGTGATTATGAGATAGTGACTAGTTAATAAATTGTGAAATCATTGTATGCAAATTAATTCTTAGCGATATTGTGATTATAGGATTAATTTAATATTCAATTTCTTTAGACTTGATTGATGTTTATGTGGATAAATTGAATATTTAGAGTTATTTCCGAGCGCTTGACGTGTAGACAGTTTTAGTCTCTAAAAGCTAGATTTAGTTGACTTAATTAATCGTAAAAGACTTTTATTGTTGACTTTTAGAAATTGGGGAATACTAGAGAACTCCATACTTGATTTTCTGAAATTAATAAAATATGTAAATGAATCGGTTTTACCTCAAAATTTCAAACTCTTGAGCTTAAAACATTTAAACATTTGGATTTAATTCCAATTTAATTTTCTTTGACCAAAAACATCTTAAGTGTTTTTACACCCTTTTATTCCATTAATTCTAAAAGACGTATCCAAGTGAGTGTTGCTTTTATCATATCTGATTTTATCCTGTTTTATCTTTATAGTTCATAATTTTAGTATTCTCATAGATAGTTTAGTTTAAGGTATTTAGGGTTATAATCATCCTCTTCCCTTATCCATGGCTAGATATTAGTGACAATCCTAGTATCTGTATCTCGATCCTTATTGTCGTTCCCTTAGTTCGATAATCCCCGAGGTCAGCTTCTAGCTATACTAACTACGACTGGTACACTGCCAATGGTATTTGGTATAACATAGGCTTTCTTCTTTCTTTGATTTTAATTGCCAAATCCGCATGAAGATCAAATGGCGCTGTTGCCGGAGATACGACTAGAGATATTGTGAAAGGGTTTTAGCTGGTACATTAGCCAATCCTTCTTTTGGGATTTTATCCCTTGGAAGTTCTTTTATTGTTTTTCCCATCCTATATCTTATTCTATCCACCCTCTCAGTGTTTGTGTATGGTTTATGACTAGGAATTCCAATCCGCATGTTGTAAGCACATACAACGAACCTGAAAGAAGCTTTCACAACCGTCTTCGCCATCCTTGTCATCCTTTCATTAAGATTTTATCTAGCTCTTCTGAATCTACCGACCAACCTGTCCATCCGCTGGCTGATAGAGGTCATATTGATTTAGTTGTTGTGTTACCTCCATTCTCTCCTTCTTCGCCTTCTTCTCCTTCATCTGATTCTTCTTCTTCTTCTTCTTCCTCATCTAATAATTATTTTGAGCCAAACATGGGTGACCGTCGCACCATGCTTGAGCTGAACCGACCGGTCACCAACGACTCGGAAGGTGCCATTGTCATTCCCGGGTTTTATGCATTAAATTTTGAGCTAAAGTCCAGTCTCAACACTTTAGTTCAAAATAATGCTCAATACTGAGGGATAGCATCTGAGGATCCTTATGCACACCTGAAGAAATTCAGGAAAGCGTGCGGTTCGTATAAGGTGAATCAAGTCTTGAAATACATCATTCGATTGATGGTATTCCCATACTCGCTCACTGGAGGTGCTCTCACATGGTATGATGCCCTTCTGTCCAATTCAATTCATACTTGGGATGATTTGGAGACACAGTTCTTATCAAAGTTTTGTCCGCCCTCACATACCACTAAGCTTACGAGTGAAATTCTGGGATTCAGGCAGAATCCTGAAGAGTCCTTACGCGATGCGTGGGAGCGGTACAAAGAATCCATAATGAAGTGTCCAAATCATAATCTGACGCTCAATCATCGAGTCAAAGTCTTCTATTAAGGTGTGCACCCGATGTATTACCCGAGAATGAATGAATTGTGATATAGCGCCATCTTAGAAATTTTGAAATCAAAAATCTTTTCTTTTATCGATTCAGCATGTAGTGGATCAGTCTACAGAAAGACACCTGAGGAGGCGGTTGAGATTTTAGATGATTTGGTGATGAGCCAGCATCAGACACCAAGTGAGTACTTCGGATGGGGAACTTCAGATTCCAAGCAAGTCGCTGCCATAGCCGCACTCACGGCGAAGATAGAGCAGCTCTCACAGAATAGCCAACCACAAGCCATACCAGCTCCCGTGCAAGCTGTGTATCCATCATGTGATGCTTGTGGTGGCCCACATTCGAGCTATGAGTGTCAGACGACTTATTCATACCTCAAACAGGAGGATGTTTACTATTCATCTGGCGATTCTGGAGGTGGCATGTATAAGTATGCTCACCCGAACCGAACTATCCGATCCCTGAATCAGCCACCTCCTGGTTTCATGAATCCGAGACCACATATGCTCCAGAGACCCCAGTTTGCCTCTCACCAAGAGTATAACCAGGGGAAATCTTCTTCTTCCACCCATGGTTATTTTCAGCAGCATACTAGACCATAGCAATTCTATGGCCAGTCTGGTAGCCCTTATCAGAATCCTCCACGTCCTCAGGCTACACGTCAGCTACAAGAGAGGTCAAATTTAGAGGATATGATAATGAAGTTCTTGGCTAAGCAAGAGACTATCACAAGGAACCAACAGGCTGCTATAAAGAATTTAGAAGTCCAAATTGGATAGATAGCTAAAGTGTAGAATGAGCGACAGTCTGGTGGTCTCCTAAGTGATACTGTGCCAAATCCGAAGGGTGAGGCGAAGATGATTGTCACGCGTAGTGGTAAGGAAACTGTAGGTCCATCACTTCCATCCTATTCTGCTTCTTCCCCTCTTGATTCTGTTGTTTATGAGGACGATCCGGAGACTATCACGGAACGAGTGCACATTCCTAGTACACCAAGTATTGCACACGTCCCACCTACGGCGATGCCTACAGTTAGTCCTTACAAGCCTCCTATTCCGTATCTGAGCACATTACAAAAGGAAATCAAGGATAAGCAATACGGCAAGTTCCTTGGATTGTTCAAGCAGTTACATATCAATGTTCCTTTCATCGATGCGATTGCTCAGATGCCGAACTACGCAAAGATTTTAAAGGATCTGCTCTCAAAGCGTAAGAAGCTTGATAATTTGGACACAGTAGAGATGAACGCCAAGTGTTCAGCTTTGCTTCAAAACAAGCAAGATGATCCTGCCAGTTTCACTATACCATGTCATATTGGTAACCTTCATGTTGCGAATGCCCTCGCTGATCTAGGAGCTAGCATCAATCTTATGCCCACATCTCTATATGCTAGACTCGGTCTCATAGAGCCAAAGCCCACTCGTATGAGTATTCAGGTGGCAGACCGATCAGTGAAGTTTCCTAGGGGTATTGCGGAGAACGTGTTGGTGAAAGTTGATAAGTTTGTAATTCCGGTAGACTTTGTCATCATGGATATGCATGAAGACAACTTTGTTCCACTCATTCTAGGGCGTCCATTTTTAGCGACCTCTCGTGCGATGATCGATATTCTGGATAGGAAGTTGACCCTTAGAGTGGGAGATGAGCATGTCAGTTTTGATGTTCACAAAGCTATGCAGAGAGCTGATGATACTGTGAAGTCAATTTGCTTTGTTCGCTCATATAGCTCATCTGATAGAGAAATGCATTCCGAGATTGATGAGGCACTCGTCAAGTCTTTATTGATTGGGTATGAGAGATCCACTTCTTTTGAAGATCGAGAGTATATTGATAATGATATATGTCTGTGCCCATTGTCTCTTCATTCTGATCATTCTGTATGTCTCTGATTCCATTGATCTCTTTCCTTTGTGCACAATAGAGTCATCTCCTGTTCATGAGGAGATTGTTACGTTAGATCCAAAGGAAACTATCAGATCCAAATCCTCGATTGAAGACACTCCGACTCTAGATCTGAAAGAGTTACATGCACATTTAGAGTACGCTTTTCTTGAGGGGTCATCTCAGCTTCCGGTTATTATAGCCAAAGACCTCTCACCTAACAAGAAAGTGAGATTGATTCAGGTCTTGAAATCCCATAAGCAGGCCATCGCATGGAAAATCTCTGATATCAAGGGTATCAGTCTTGCTTATTATACTCATAAGATACTGATGGAAGAGGATATCAAGCTTGTGATTCAACCCCAAAGGAAGGTCAATCCAAAAATTCACGAGGTCATCAAGAAGGAAGTGTTGAAGCTTCTTGATGCTGGTATGATATATCCTATCTCTTATTCGCCTTGCGTTAGTCGTATTCATGTGGTCCAAATGAAAGGGGGAATGACCGTCGTTCTTAATGAAAAGAATGAATTGATTCCATCGAGGACGGTCACAGGATGACGAGTTTGCATCGACTATCGCAAACTCAATGATGCCACCCGTAAGGATCATTTTCCGTTGACCTTCATTGATCAGATGCTCGAGAGATTGTCAGCGAATGAGTTCTATTGTTTCCTTGATGGTTTTTCGGGTTACTTTCAGATCACCATCAGCCCCGAGGTCTAGGACAAGACCACTTTCACATGTCCCTACGGAACGTTCGCATATCGGCGTATGCCTTTCGGCTTATGCAATGCGCCCGCGACGTTCCAGAGATGTATGGTAGCTATCTTTAATGATATGCTTGAGAAGAGTGTGGAAGTGTTCATGGATGATTTTTCGGTGTTTAGTAGTTCCTTTTCATCGTGCCTTTCGAATTTAGAGAGTATGCTTGCCCGATGTAAGGAGGCCAATTTGGTCCTCAATTGGGAAAATGTCACTGAATGGTGCGCGAAGGAATTGTTCTCGAGCACAAAATCTCTGCTAAGGGTATTGAGGTCGATAGAGCTAAAATTGAGGCGATATCTAAGCTGCCTCCCCCTACTTCTGTTCGAGCTGTTAGAAGTTTCCTTGGGCATGCCAGTTTTTACAGGCGCTTTATTAAAGAGTTTACATCAATTGCCCGTCCCAGGACAAGTCTTTTGGAAAAGGATGCCACATATGATTTTGATGATTCATTTGTGCATGCCTTTGATACACTTAAGGAAAAGCTTGTTTCTGCCCCCATCACGATGGCTCCCGACTGGGAGTTACCATTTGAGTTGATGTGTGATGCCAGTGATTATGCTGTGGGGGCAGTGTTGGGACAAAGAAAGGAAAACCGTTTCCATGCTATATACTATGCTAGCAAGACTCTCACTAATGCAAAGCGAAATTATACCACTACTGAGAAAGAGCTGCTAGTTATAGTATATGCATTTGAGAAGTTTAGGTCCTATCTGATCCTCTCGAAGACAGTGGTTTTCACAGATCACTCCGCTTTGAGATATCTTTTTCAGAAGCCGAGATGCCAAGCCCCGTCTGATTCGATGGATTCTGCTCCTACAGGAGTTTGACATCGAAATCAGAGACAAACGTGGGGCCGAGAACATAGCTGCCGATCACTTGAGTCGTTTAGAGAATCCTTCACTTCTTCCTCTTGATGATTCTGCGATTAAGGCGTCTTTCCCAGATGAATCCCTTTGTTCAGCACATACAGTTGACGAATGCCCTTGGTTTGCGAATTACGCAAACTATCTACTGGGTAATGTGCTTGTCAAAGGACTAACTCATCAGCAACGAAAGAAATTCTTCAAGGATGTGAAGATTTATTTTTTGGATGACCCTTACCTCTTCTGAGTTTGTGCTGATCAGATTATTCGGCGTTGTCTTCATGGTGATGAGGCGATGCAGATCTTATATGCATCCCACATCGGTCCCACCGGAGAACACCATGGATGCTACTGGCCCGGAAGGTATTTGATGCAAGATTCTACTGGCTCGGAAGGTATTTGATGCAAGATTCAACTGGCCCACAATCTTCCAGGATGCTAGGGACTATGTGAAAGCATATGATGCTTGTCAGAGAAGTGGAAATATATCGAATCGCCACAAGATGCCCTGTCAGGTCACCTACCTACGGATCCAATCTTGACGCGACATCGTCCAACGAGTGCGGAATCCTCGTTAGGGGTTTAAAGGATTGATCACACACACGAAACACGGAGACCAACACGATGATAGACGTAACGAAGAACGTCCTGACACGTGAATCTCTCCAAGAACTCTCTGCTAATTACTCACAAGTTTGTAATCGCCTTAAAACGCTAAACTTTGCAAAGATTGTTAATCAAAACTGATTAACCCTTAATTATAACACTTAAATTCGAACGTGGCCCAGACAAGTTCGTGAAGGCCCAAGCCCACGAACTTGTCCACCAATAAGTTTAAACTTACCTTTGAACTAATGTTTGAACTTGTCTTTGAACTTATGTTTGAACTTATCTTTGAACTTAAGTAAACATCAATCATAAACAAGATCAAACATATATACAACCAATATCAAACATATATCAAGCATATGTATAACGTGCAATTATGAAGGCCTGAACTATTACAAAAGATTATCTACACTTAGACTGCTATCGTCACACAGGATGCACTAACAGACTCCCCCTTTACGATAGCTTCTAACTAAATATTCAATTTGTCTAAGTACTAGTCCTATTCAAAATGTTGCCTGCATACAATCCCTGCTCTATACAAACCTTTACAACTTTCTGGAACTTCCCGCCTTAAGATGTCCAACCTTCATGAAAGAAAACTGGCTGATTATGAAGCTTTTGCAGGTCATCCTTGGATAGGTTGACAAGGTGCAACGGATCGTATACCTTCAAAATTGTCTTCTCTTCTTGATCCTCCATTACGGCTTCGGTTGTTTCATTATCGACGTACCACCACTTCATATTCTTCAAAACATCCCGTGGCATTGTCTTTAATGGAACCTTTCTCAGGCATCTGACTGACTTGTAAAACATCTTAGCCCATGGCCTTCCAGTAAGTGGATCTATTCTGGTCTCATCCACTACTCTTTTTCCCGATCTCGGCTTAAGTCTTCCAGACCTACCAGACAGACCTCCCTTCTAATTATTCTTGTTAGCACTTCAGCATCTTGGTCGTCTCCTAGGTTGATCAATTCTTTCCAGGCTAGCTCATTCACTTCACACTTCGGCAACGAACTGAAATCTTTCAGCGATCTTCTCAGATATTGCAATCCGTCTCTTCTTTTCGACACGAATAACCGCAATTCTCTGTCAAAGAACCAGCTGATAATTCCTCCAGACAGTTTGTTGCCCTCCGCACCTTTATCTTCCTCTTTATCTCCAAGACTTCCATCTTCGCTTCTTTTCTTAGCCATTGGCATCTTTTCTCCTCATTCGTTATATCCTTGTCAGCTGCCTCAGATTCAGATTCTACATTTAATGCTGAGTTAACCGCGTCAATGTTTATCACATTCTCATCATTATTCACATATTGCTTAGTGACAGGCTGCTTCGGGATCAAGACCTCATCAACATTGTCATCTTCATCTTCCACTACTTCATCATCGGATTTCCAATCCGGAACATCCTCAGGTATGAACTGTCCTTCTTCTAGTTCCTCCTGATCTATGAAGTCTTCTATATCAAATCTGAACTCGTCTTCATCATCTAGATCTATCAGAGCTCCTCTCATCTCTTGTTCAAAAGCCTCTGAGGCTTCAGGAGCCTTTCCTTTCTCTTGAGCTTCACCTTCTCCCATACACGAAGAACAAGGCTCCCCCTGAATATTTGCTTGCTGAGTAGTCTTTTGAGAAAGATCTGCTAGCTCACTTTGTTTCTACATGCCGGGATCATCGCCTTCTTCATCATCTCTCCTGACTCTCCTAAATTCATCACCTCAGTAGCTGCTCTCCCCCTGAGCTTGAAGATCTTTCAATATTTGCTCAACTAAGGTCTGCAGAGTCAAAATTTGAGAATGCTGAGTCGTCAAATCTTATTGTTGAGCCGCAACAGTTGTTTGAAGCTTTGCATTTTCTAACTCCGGGCTTGAATTATGTTGTTGCAGTTCATTGACTGCTGTTGAAAGCTGATATATTTGGACTGTTTGGAAGTCCACTTTGCTCTTCAACTCTGTAAACCGCTGATTTTCGATGAATGGAGTGGAGGTAGATGGAATGGAGGTGGATGTTGATGGAGCGGCGGTTGATGAGGATGGAGCGGCAGTTGACGCAGATGGAATAGCAGAAGTCGATGGAGCTCCCTACATGAAGCGATGCCTATTTGCTCTATGCCTAGTGGGAACTGGAGCTTCTTCTTCTAAATCAAAATCAGATTCTTCGGCTTTTTCATCACGAATTATAGGCCGGGTCATCTTCCTTCGGCTGACAACAATTCCGGATCCAAATCTGCCAACGGTAATAGATGGATCTTTAGCTTCAGTCTCCTTAGAACTTGACTCTGCTTCAGACTCAGAGGCGGTCTCGACATGACCCTCAGCCTGTTCCCTAGCTTCTGATCCTTCAGCATGACCTTCTGTGCCTATAGACTCGGCAACAGGAGGATGGTATTCATCAATCTCCCTGAAGATGTCATCCACATCAGCTGGAGGTTCCAAAATATCTTGAACTAACTCTGCAGCAATATCTTCTTGAGCTGCAGCACTTAGCTCCTAGATCTCTTCCAACGTCTGTTCCCGTTGGTCGAATTGTGGAGCCAAAGTAGATGGCCCAACAGCTTCAGTGGCAGGTTGGGAGCGGGGAATGGTTCTTGCAACCGTTGTGCGTCTTGCCGGTGCTCTCTGAGATTGCTGTTGCTGCTGTAGTTGGGGGGTGCTTCACCAATCCAATTTTCTCCTTCCAGAGCAACAAAATCAGGATCTATCACTGCACCAAACAACGGTGCCACATGAGGCCTGACCTGCTCAGCCGTTCGTGCATTATGGGTCTGTCAGTCAGCAAAAATACGCTTATCAATCAAGGCAACACCACTTTGCTCACCTAGTGATGGAAGATTCGGCAAAATGTGTCGGATAATCATCATTATGAATCAGGGATACATCAAAAATCGTTCTCCGGCCGGAGCAGGTTGGGAGCAGGGAATGGTTCTTGCAACCGGTGTGCGTCTTGCCGGTGCTCTCTGAGATTGCTGCTGCTGCTGTTGTTGGGGGGTGCTTCACTAATCCAATTTTCTCCTTCCAGAGCAACAAAATCAGTATATATCACTGCACCAAACAACGGTGCCACATGAGGGCTGACCTGCTCAGCCCTTCGTGCATTATAGGTCTGTCAGTCAGTAAAAATACGTTTATCAATCAAGGCAACACAACTTTGATCAGGTAGTGGTGGACGATTTAGAAAAAAGTGTCGGATAATCATCATTATGAATCAGGGATACATCAACAATCGTTCTCTGTCCGGAGCTGTAATCTGGTGGACAAATTCCCCAAAAAACATTTCCGAAAAGCTGAACTTTTTGTTGTAGATCTAGGCAATCAGCGCAGACTGCAACTTTGACACCATTGTGTCAAACCTAGCTTTCTTAGGCGCGAAGCACACCATTATAACATGTACCAGATACCTCCATTCTCCAATTAGCCCACTTTCGACGTAGGACTCCTTCGTTATGTCCTGCGCGTAACCCATTTTCTAAAAGGCCACTTGCCTTATGGGCATAGGAAATCAATCGGGCCTGCTTTCTGATCTTCGATGCCCAATTGCAAAATCTGCCTCAACATCTTTGCAGAAAAGACAATAGGTTGACCGCCTACTCTTGTACGTAATACAGTAGGGGTAACCGAGCAATCCACTTGAAGATGATCCCAAAACTGCCTCACATACGTCAGAAGGATCGGCAGATTATGCGTGAGTGTATACGATACTCTGGACTGCGTCAGGAACTCGATCATTTGACAATAGGGCTGAGCCTCCGGCAATTGTAGATCCACAGCCATGACCATATTATGCTTATTATAGAAGGCATGGTCTCCCATATCCGCACACAAAGTCACAAATCAAAAATTAGAAATTAATTTAAACTTAAATTTGTTATATTCGAATTTGCATAACTTCAAGTTCGAAGTCTAACACATTCGAACATATACAAATTCGAGACTGTTAAAAACCATTCGAACATAATTAAGTTCGAAACACCCAATCGAACATGACAGACTTCAAACTTATAGATATTTCAACAAGTTTGAACTTTCTGACAAGTTCCAACCTGAAGAACAAATTCGAAGTCGGTCACTTTAAACTTAAAAACCATGATTTTAACCCCATTTGACTTAATTAACCGTGTAATCTAGTCCTATTAGGTTCTAATCTAAGTTATGTATCATTTATTTTATGTTTAGCTTTTAAAACTTGTGATTTAAAGTCACTTAGTTTTAAATGACATAAAACTCAAATATGGTCGATTTTTGCAACAAAAATGTCCTAAACTAACACCTACTTTGTATTATCATGTTCATTATACTCAAGTATGTGTGTATGTTCGAGAAACAGTGAGAAACTTCGACGAATAGGAAGAAATTCGAATATCGGCAAGTTCGAAGGATAAGTTCGAGATCACCACAGACAAGTTCGAGAGAGTAAATTCGAGGGTATGTGTCTTAAATGAAGTACTGTTGACCTATTTATATCAACTACCTTCGAACTTAGCTTAAGTTTGAACTTCTAGCAAGTTCGAAGATAACTTCGAATTTGTCTGGATTTCGAACTTAAGTGAAAATTTTGAAATGCTTGAATAAAATTCAACTTTTTCAACTTTTTCATGTAACAGAATTTTTCCAACTTTGCAAAAACATTCACACTAAGCAACAGGTTTTCACGCAATATTTTTTTCTTCAACCAAAAATGAATCCTAGTAACTTTGACTTTTATCCTACTTAAAATAAAATAAAATAAAGATTTAAAATTACTCAAATGTATTTTAAAAATTACAACTTATACTAACAGAATATTTTGCGAGATAGTCAAAGAAGGTTCAATCAGATAGCGGTGTCAAACACATTTTTAGTATTACACTTTCACACTTAGGAATGTTTTATTCCTTCGGTTGTTTGTCGTGATATACATTCTAAGTCGATTGTCGTTATGATTTTCCCTTTTAAACATTCAACACTTTGGAAATTCCTTAGGCATTTTTATTTATCAAGAAACTACCTTACGTGTCCCATACTTAGATATACTTCTATGATCAAGGCAGACACACAACGATTATAACTTTTTGGTATTGCAAATTTTCTTTAAAAGGCAAACGTCGGACACAGTTCCGTAATCATATACAATAGAGTGTCTTATTTTGTCTTAGAGTTCCTTTTAAGTTAGCAAGACAGCGGTGACAAGTCTGTACTCACGTACAACAAAGCGATTTATCTTGCTAACTTAAGTCAAAACAGAGGTGACAAGTCTGTACTTACGTACAACAAAGCGACTTGTTTTGACTTCCTTTTCTTTTCAAAAGTTTTTCTTTTCTTTGCTTTAAGATGTATTTTGATGTTGCTAAACATCCCCAAGATAAATTTGCATACCTCATTTACAATCATTATCAGTATGTCTCTAACATAGAAATTAAGACCATTTCGTCATACATCTAAGTTAGTTACACATATGACATTTCCTTGATTATTTTATTAGTTGTTAGGATTTCCTTTGTGTATTATGCCAACCAACACATCAAATAAGAAAGTTGTTAGGCACAAAAAGGCCTCAGTCAAACCCGGTCAACATCTTAGGGGGAGATTTTCAATCAAACCTGTTTGATGCACTTGAAGGGATAATTTAAGGCCTATTTATGCCTTATTGAAACCTGAAAACTGATTTGCAATAAGAGTCAAAGTTGTTTATACTGTTGCATTCGTTACAACATAGGCAGATTGTCCAAGCTGTTCTGTCTGGTGAACAGGCTGGACATAAACTGTCTACGCTGCTCTATTCTGTTGAGCAACTTGGACAGATTCTAAGTGTTCTATTCTTTGTGAACAGAACCTGTTCTTTGTGAACAGGCTAAACACTTTATGGAATATGTTTCCAAGTCTCATGTATTGTTTTTGGCTACAAGATCAGTTTACAAGTTGAAGACAAAGTGAAACAAAAACTGCAAAACCTGCCTAGGCTGTTCTATTACATGAAGACAAACGGATATCTGAAATGGGTGACAGACCATTTCTTATATCAAAATGGCCTTAACAGTACGTGTGTCTAAGCTGTTCATACTCAAGCTATCCATCTAAGTGAGTGTATTCATTGTATCTAGTCTGAGTGTGTCTTAGATTAGTTGAATCATCTGTTGTATCTATCATCTCAGCTTGAACCTTTCCGCAGTCAAGCTTGTTTGTAATTAACACTTGTTAATAGTATACACAAACATTGAGAAAAGAGTGTTGAATTTTAATTTGTTCTATTCACTCCCCCTCTACAACTTAGAACAATACTCTAGGGAAACCTTTTGGGACCTACAACTGGTATCAGAGCAGATAGAGTGTGTGTTAACTATAGATCTCTCATTCTCCCTACTTTCCCATGGACAACAGTGCTGCCAGTTCCTCCTCTTACTATGACAATGGTTCAATGGCCAAACCCCCCAAATTCAATCATCAAAACCTTTCTGGTTGGAAGTGCAGAATGATGCTCTACTTAGAGAATCTGGATGTACAACAGCCAGAGATAGTAATGGAAGGTCCCTATGTACAAACCTCTGTTACTACTATCACTCCTGTTGTTGAAGGAGCTGCCCCTGAGATCAGAACCTTTGAGAAGGCCAAAGCTCAATAGTCTGATGAAGACAAAAGGCTAGTTGCTCTTGATGCAAAAGCTAGGAATAACCTGTTCATTTCTCTTCCTGATGATGTGTTCAAACAGGTTGAGAAAATGAAGACTGCAAAGGAGATGTGGGATACTTTGTGTACTGTCTATGATGGTACCAGTATCACACTAGATAACAGGATTAACAACCTTGTTAGACAGTATGAACACTTCTTAGCAAAACCAAAGGAGTCTCTCACTGAAACCTATACCATGTTCACTAGTCTTATGAATGATCTCAAAGCTGTTGGGATCACAAAGGACAGCCTGACTCTGGTGAACAAGTTCTTGGACATCCTGCCTGAAGAATGGAACTATTTTTCTACTATCTTGAGAAATTCAGGCACCATCAAAGGTATGGATCTTGTAAACTTGTATGGATCCCTACTGAAAGATGAGCAGTGAAGGCAACAGAAAAGAAATGCCTTGGAAATGTCTAAGTGAGGTGCTACCTTAGTGGCCAGCGTGAGACAACCTGTTAGTCAGGTATGTGATGTGTTCACACAACCTGATCAACAGGCTGATGATGAAAGGGAAGAGATGTCTGAAGAGGAAGACTGTGAAGATCTTGATGAACTTGATGATGAGCAAATGATTGCAATGCTAGTCAAAAAGTTCAACAAGAAGAGGTTGGTGGAAGAATACCGCAGAGGAACTCAAATGCTGTAAAAAAGAAGGCATTTGATAAAACTAAGGCTGAGTGCTTTAAATCTGGCAAAACTGGCCACATAGCTGCTGACTGTGTGTCAAAAGCTGTTGGTCAGTCATCCAAACCATTCAAGACAAACAGGGACGATGGCTATAGGGATAAGTACCTTATGGCCATGGATAAGCTGAAAAAGTTGGAAAACTCAGTGGCTTCCAACAAGCAAAAGGGACTCATGGCTGAGACATGTGATTGGGAGGAATCTGATTCATCTTTAGATGAAGAAGACAACAAATGTCTGATGGCCAACACTGATGTCCCATCAACCAGCAACTTCAAACAAGACCTGGCTAAAGCTGAAGCCTTCAGCAGCTTAGAGAACTGGAATCCCAAGTTGATGTACAAGGTACAAAACTTTATGGCTTACAGTTCTGATGAAAAAGTAAAAATGTTTGAATACATGCTTGTTGATTTAAAAGCTGCTATTGAGAAGCACAATGTTTTACTTTCTGAAACCTCTAGGCTTAAAACTGATCTTGACATAAAAACTAGTAAACTGGACAGTTTCCATAAGTTGGAAACTTAGCTTGACGAATTAAAACACATCAACTCCATTTTACTAGAACAAAAGAGAAAAACAGACATAAAACTTTCAAAGCTTCAAGAAATAGTTGACTCTTGGTGCCGATCTGCACAAAAAGGCAGCCATTGCATTAGTCAACAGATCCCTGCACAAATTCAAGCCTATCTTGGACGAGATCTTGACAAAGCAGCTTCCATTGTTGAGATAAATAATCTGAAAAATGACATATCCACTCTTGGTGAGCTTCCTAGAACTTTCATTCAGAAAGTAAATGGTAAGCTAGTATCTACAAACAGGTTTGTCATGCCTCAAAATACTGACAGCTTGTGTGAAAAAGCTCCAAAAGCTGATGATGGAATGTGTTCTCCATCAAATCAGCCTGTAAAGAGCTCTGCTAGTTCACACAAGCAAAAGAAAGGAAAACAAGCTCAAGCTGCAGCTGTGGACTCTAAACCTGTTGACAAACCAGGCTCTGGGTCTAAAGCTGATGGTAAGAGACTTGATAATCCATTTGATGCTTATCATTTTGAGAAAAAGTTTTCAAAAGGTAAGCAGCCGGCTTTCAACAGGGGTAAGTCTCATATTGAAAGTAAATCTGTTGTGATTTCAAATAAGTTTTTAAATCATAGTGGAAAAATGGTCATAAATGAAGATAAGTCTTTCAAGACCAAAAGCAGTGATTATGTTGATAGGCATCATCCATCACATCTCAGGAAGGGCAAAGGCAAAGCCATTGCTCAACCTGAGAAATTTGGGAATAAGTTTCCCAAAACTGTGGAAGGTCAAAGGCCAATCAAACTTCCTTTGTTTGATATCTGTCCTCCCAAAAAGAGAAAAGAAGATACAGGCAAAGCTGTTGCCATTGTGCCTTTCACCCAAACTGTTGATTCATCTAGAAACAGTAATAAGTTTCCTAAACCTGCTGACAGAATTAACAAAAATAATCCAGAATATGTTTCTTGAGGCTCTTCTTCCAAAAAGGCTAAAAAGAGAAAATGTTATAAGTGTGGAAAGAAGACACATATGACCAAAGATTGTCCTGAAACTGAGGACATGAGGCCTGTTGACTCTGCTAATTCCATCATTGCAAAAACGAGCAGTGTTGGAAGTACCATAGTCAAGGAGAATGGTATCCAAGCTGATACCATCCAAATAGGAAATATTAGTGTGGATATCACTAGTCCATCAACAAATGCTGATGAAGTAGGAGAACTCATTCCTATGAACTACTGAAACCTGCTTTATCTCAAGAAACAATGCGGACCTGAGCTGGTTATGGCACAAAAGGCTATCACACCTGAACTTCAAGAATATCCACAAACTCTGTAAGAAAGAGTTGGTTACAGGTTTGCCTTCTATAACCTTTGTTAAGGATATACTCTGCACAGCTTGTAAGAAAGGCAACCAGAGAAAATCATCTTTTAAATCTAAGCACAATTTCTCTATTGACACTCCTCTCTTCTTAATCCACATGGACTTGTTTGGACCAGTCAGTGTCCAAAGTCTAGGAGGAAGAAGATACACTCTAGTAATGGTTGATGAGTTCTCCAGGTTTACATGGGTGATCTTTAGGAAGAGCAAAGGAGAGGCTGCTAGAGAAATCATTGGATTTATCAAGAAGATGGAAATGTTGAACTCTGCTCAGGTAAAACAGCTTAGAAGTGATCATGGTACTGAATTCAGAAACAGTACTCTTGAGAACTTCTGTGAAGAAAGAGGGATCTCACAGAACTTTTCAGCTGTAAGAACTCCACAACAAAATGGAGTTGCTGAAAGGAGAAATAGAACTCTTATTGAAGCTGCTAGAACCATGCTGTGTGCATCATGTTTACCTTCATCATTCTGGACTGAAGCTGTCAACACTGCCTGCCTCACCCAAAATAGATCCTTGGTGGTGAAAGGTTCAATAAGACTTCCTATGAGTTACTCAAAGGGAGGAGGCCAAACATTAGCTATTTCCATGTGTTTGGATGTCCTTGTTTCATTCTGAATCAAAGGGACCGACTGGCAATGTTTGAACCTAAAGCTGATGGAGGTGTGTTTGTTGGATATTCTGCTATCTACAAAGCCTACAGAGTATACAACAACAAGATAAAGGTGATAGATGAATCTATCAATGTCACCTTTGAAGAGTCTAGGAGTGCCTCAACCATAGCTGTTCCTGAATCAGTTTCAGGAGAATTCAGCTTTGATGATCTTATGCATTTCATAAATGAAGAAAAAGACTCAAAAGCTTCCACTACATCCAGAGTGGAACCTGCCAATCATGATGGGCATGATGATGATTATGCTGATACACCCTGTGTGAATAAGTGTACTGAAATAATTACAACCTCGTGTCATGAACCAATCAATGCTGCTTTTCCTGGATCCTCTGCTGATATGTTCAACAATGGAGAGTCATGCTCAACAAGTGAACAGGCTCAAGATATCAGTGTGTCTGAAAATCTTGAGAGCTGCTCAACAGGACCTGTTGAAGATAAAAATAATTTAGTAGAATCCTCATTGAAGCAAGATCCTAAGTGGATAAGGTGTCACCCAAATGATCAAATAATTGGTGACAGCAACAAAGGGGTGCAAACAAGATGGGACAGCTTAGGAAACTTTTGTATGTTTTCTAGCTTTGAGTCCCTGATGGAACCTAAGAAAGTGGATGAAGCACTTAAAGATGCCAATTGGATCACTGCCATGCAAGAAGAGCTCAATCAGTTTGAGAGAAACAAAGTATGGAAGCTGGTCCCTGCTCCTAAAGGAAAAACAATAATTGGCACCAAATGGGTTTTCGAGAACAAGATGGATGAGCAAGGTCATGTCATTAGAAATAAGGCATGACTAGTTTCTCAAGGCTACAGATAGGAAGAGGGCATTGACTATGATGAAACATTTGCTCCTGTGGTCAGGTTAGAGGCAATTCGTTTGTTTCTAGCCTATGCTGCTCATAAGAGCATGAAGGTATTTCAAATGGATGCGAAGAGTGCATTTTTTGAATGCTAAGCTGCAAGAAGAAGTCTATGTCAAGCAGCCTCCAGGTTTTGAAAATGAATATCATCCAGGTTTTGTCTATAAGTTGGATAAAGCCCTCTATGGTCTAAAACACGCACCTACAGCCTGGTATGACACTCTAACTGATTTCCTTATGAGCAATGGGTATTCCAGAGGTAAAGTGGATACCACACTGTTCATAAAGAAGGTGAAGTCTGATATTATGTTTGTTCAAATTTATGTGGATGACATAATATATGGTTCTACAAATGAGCAGTTATGAAAGAAATTTTCACTATTCATGATGGGAGAACTTACTTTCTTTTTAGGATTACAGGTTAAACAAACCTCAAATGGAATTTTTTATAAATCAAAGAAAGTATACTTTAGATCTTTTGAAAAAGTTTAAATCTGATCAAATTTCACCTATCAAAACCTCAATGGAACCAATGTAAAGTTGGATGCAGGTGCCAGTGGCAAAGCTGTTTCAGTAACAGCTTATAGAGGCATGATTGGGAGCTTGCTGTATTTAACTACCAGTAGACCTGATATTATGTTTGCTACCTGTTTATGTGCTAGGTTTCAAGCTGATCCTAAAGAATCACATCTAGCAGCTGTAAAAGGAATCTTCAGATACCTTAAGGGTACACCAGGTTTGGGTCTTTGGTATCCCAAAGACTCAAGTCTTGAGCTAACAGGATATTCAGATTCTGATTTTGCAGGCTGCAGGCTAGACAGAAAAAGCACAACAGGTGGATGTCAACTCATTGGTGGTAAGTTGATAAGTTAGTGTTGCAAGAAGCAGAACTCAGTTTCTGCTTCTACTGCTGAAGTTGAGTATATTGCTGCTGGAAGCTGCTGTGGGCAGAATCTATGGATGCAGCATCAACTTGAAGACTATGGACTTGTATATAGGAAGACTCCTATTATGTGTTATAATACAAGTGCTATAGCTATCTCCAATAATCAGGTATTTCATTCCAGAACAAAGCATATAGAGGTCAAACATCACTTCATCAGGGATCACATCTAGAAAGGTAATGTGGAGGTAAGTTTTGTTTCCACAGATGAACAGCTTGCAGACATATTCACCAAGCCTCTTGATAAAAACAAATTCAATTATCTTGTAAGCAAGCTGGGCATGTTAAATAAATGTGACTAAGTGTCATAAATGTTCTAAGTTATTATATGTCTCTCACTGCTCAAGTTTCTCAGAACAGCTTAGACGGAACAGGTTATGCATGTTCTACACTTAGCCAATTTCTTAAAACTTGAACAGCTTGAGCGTATAAAAGGTTGACAATAGTTTTCACCTCAAACCTGATCTGTTGATCAAATCTCAAACCTGCTCACTCTCTCAATCTGTCATACAAGACATTGTCTTGTAACCTGGTCAGCTATTGAACTCAACAGTTCTTTCATTGCTGAACAGGTTGAATGCACAGCTTGAAGAGTGAACAGCTTGTGATGACTCTGCTCATCACAGGTTTGACCAACAGCTTAGACCATCAGTTTTAGTTACCTTTCTTCACAATTAAGTTACTTAATTTCTGTTTTTATTTAACTTAATTACGGCGGATAATGTGTGTTAACGTGTGTTAGTGACTAAAAAGGGCTCGAGTGGTCTGACAACCGTTCTGACATGGACAACCGTTCCGTTTTCCGTTAAAGAACTCTTCAAATCTACCGCCCAAACTTTCTCTCTCATACCCACTGACACTCAAATCCTATAAATACCACTTTACTGTTTCGTCTTCGTCTTCCTTACTGCTTCCATAACTTCCAAAGAACTCTAAATTTGACTAAGTGTCTTGTGCTCATACTCTCACTATTCTCACTATGGCTCACAGAAACAACCCCTTTCTACCAGTATTTGTTGGAACCGATGTTCAGAAACACTCGTCTGTTACCACAATGCCAACACTGGAAACCCACGAACTACATTGCCAACCTAACCATTCCGAAAATCTATGTAGGGAAAGGTTGTGACACCCTTGCCACAACAACCACCATTTACAAACATCCAGAATATATTACAACATTGTCTCAAATCATAATTACCGATTAAGTAGTTTCAAATCTTCCAAATCTTCACAAAAGACCTAACTAGAAGGCCCAGCTGCAGATTTCCCCTTTCCTGTAAAAATAAAGCAACTGAGGAATAAGTGGATGCTTAGTGAATACACAGATTACGCATTTTATAAATTTTTATGAAGCCCCAAGGGTAACACCGATGACAAACATCGTATACCCTCTTCGTACACCAATTACGGAACCAGAGCCGCAGCCCCTTCGAGCCCAAAGCTCGGCATTAAACATACCATCTAAGACAAACGTACGATCGGGGATGACATACTGCCTACCAGAACCTCGGAGGGATCAGCTCCAGGTCATATAGCGCAGTAACATCAGAGTAATCGATGCGACCCACCGGTACATCACTAGATGCACAACAATCGAACGGACATGCAACAAGTAAGAATGTGCATCTAAATCTACGCAAGTTAGTAGAATTCAAATCAAATAATGAAGCAACAGGTCTCCGCAGGCAAAGCTAACATAAAACAGATATAAACATGCGAAATCTAATGTACTCACAGTGGGTGCGTAATTAAACTTCAAGTAATATTATTTCTCTTCGGAATTTCAACCGGATCCTCAATGTACCCCACTGTGGGTTAAACAACACCACAAGGGACCTGTTAAATCAGTTGCAACAATGTTTCGAGTCAAAAACCGTTTAAATCCATAAAACCTTAAATTTATAAGTTTTGCAATATTTTTCCCCCATTTCGGATTTCCCCCAAAAACAAATAGAACTCGCCGAGTATGTTATAGGAACTCGCCGAGTTCCTACTAAATTCGAACCCATTCGACTTTAGGGGCTAAATTCGAACTTCCCTTCTATTTTAAGACTAAACTCGAACCAATAGGGTTAAATTCGAATATCATTCGAATTTAGGGACTTAAATTCGAATTCCATAGTGTTACATTCGAATATATACTCGAATTTAGTACAAAAATTGAGTTTGTTCTTGCATTTCGACTTTGTTCTTGGCATTCTCGAGTTTGTTCATCCTTATAGCTTAAATCATACATTTCTAAGCCTAAAATCATGAATATGTTAAGTATCAAACCTAGATTCGATTATATTATGCATACGCGATCATATTCTAGCTAAAACTCAAGCAAAATCAGCTTTATTCACGCAATAAATGATAAACTCGAATTTATGCTTTCAAAAACCGAAATAATAAACTTAAATCCGTACTCCTCGAGATCAAGAATCCAACCGTACGAAATCAAGAATCCAACCGTAGATTGTTGTAGTACTCCTCGAGATCTTTCCGATGACGTATAAATCTCGATAATCGGCCGGTCGGTTTGTGAGATAATCTAGAGAGAAGTAGAGAGCGTTTTCTAGAGAGAGAAAGTAGAGAGAGAGAGAGAGTGAAATGAAAATGAATGGCTTTTTAGCCTTTTTATTCAACTTTCATCATTTTTGCACTTTTCAACCCTCAACTTAACCGGTTCCATATAATACTGATTTATTCTTAAATTTATCATTACTAACTTTTATCATTCATAATACTCCATAATAATAATTATTAATTCTCAAACTTCGTAACTTCTTAAAATAGCAACAAACTTTCTAAATATCCCAAATACATAATAATTGCTCATAATTCAACTTATTTATAACTTAGCCATTTAAATAGATCTGAATTACAGTAATTGAATTCGAGGATGTTACAAAGGTTATGAAGATATGGTGACTTTCTAAAGGTTCACCCTCTGCATTACGCCAGGACTGCCACTCCTGGTGTCCTGTACCAAGAGATGGTGTATGAGTTCTGGTACACCTGTGCCTACGATCCAGCAACCAGTCATAAGGGGAACTATTCTCAATGGGACTCAGACCATTGAGATCACTACTAGTCTAAGCAGAACCCAAGATCAGAGCCATCCTGTTCAGGAAGGATCTCTCACCCACTTACAGCTTTCTATTTGCCTCTGTGGTGATGTGCTTCAGCAGCTAGTTGGTTCTTTTGACCAGCTTAGCCGTGATGAGATTCCAATAGTCCTACAGCTCGTAGATGGGACTAACAAGAACATGGCTCGGTGGATTTTCATTAACTTGAGGAACCTGGTGCAGCAGCAGACACATCCAGCTGCTGTTCGATATCCAAGGTTTCTGAGCCTCATCTTCAAGCATGTCTGTGGTGAGCATCTGTATAAGTCTCAGCCTATGTTGCGTACTGCTGCTTTCCCAGTGATTGGGAATAGTGTTTTCTACACCCCTGTACTTCCAAATGAGCCTCTTTTATCTACTCCAATGAGGAGGTTGCTTGGTATGGTGGAAAGACCCTCTACTGTGAGGGTGGATCCAGTGACTGCTCCCAAGGAAAAATCCAAATCTAGGGCCAAATTTGTTAAAAGAGCCCTGGAAACGACTGAAGTTGCGCCTGTCCACAAGAAGGCAAAAACAGCTAAGCCCAAGTCTGCCCCCATCAACCTCTGTGACTGAGGGGGAGCAGAATTCTCACCCTGGTTCATATGTTGAACCTGAAGCGTTTTGGGCTGGTGCCTCTGTGGCACCTGAGACAATGGAACAGGCCAACCAACCTATTTCTGACCCAGTCTCACTACCAGTCCAAACAGAACCCCTCATTGCCTCTCCACAACATCCATCCTCCACTTCATCTCTCAGAATCTACAGACGCAAAACCTTAGCCAAAAAGAAACCAACAGACCCATCTAGCCCCTCTGACCCCTCTCAGCAGGGTTCAGTTTTAAAAGAAGCAACCCTGCTGCTTCTCCTATTTTGGGAGAAGGTTCAGCACTTTTGGAGCAGGCTTCACTCCAACAAGAGTCTACCCTGAGTCAGCCTAGGCCCTCTGGTTCCTCCCAACAGGAGCTAGTTGTACATATGGAGACTACCACATCAACTATTCCAGTCTCCCAACAGGCTAAGAATATTGAAAGACAGGAGTTCACTCCACTCCACACTGAGTCCACACAGTCTCCACTCCATACTTCTGCTACACAACCTGAGTCTGCACGAGGTGCCAAACCTGCTGGATTAGACCATTCAGTGGATCAGCCTCTAACTTCTGCTCCTCATGATCCAGCTGTTGTACACCCAACAGCTGCTGAAGGACCAACATCCCAAGCTGATGAACCATAGGGAACAAACCATCCCTCTTGTGAGGCTTCACCTTCTATGCAAATTCCATCAGCAGGTTTCACCACTGCTGATGTTGAAATGCACAAACGATCTCCCCATGATGAGGCACCTTTAGACCAACGTGCTGCTGAGGGAACCATCCCAGGCCTTGATGAAGGTACTGCAACACAAGCAGCATCTGAAAGGCTACCATCTTCTACCCCTTCTCCAGATGAAGCAGCTACAGCCACTGCTGTGAGACCTATTGACCCTTCCAAGCTGGGCCATATTACTTTTGCCCAGGCAATGAAACTTCTGTCAAAAGTCACTATTCCCTCTCCATCCCATCCTTCAACACCTGCCTCATCCTCATCTCATTCATCACCCTCTACACACTCCAAACAGTCGACTCATACTCTCCCATCCAATGAAGTTGGTTCTTTGGAAAATTCCATGACTTCCCTGCCCCCTATAATCTCAGACTCTGTGTTTGCACAGCTCAATGGATTCTTTGATCTATTCAAGAATCCTTCGCAACCACTCCTCAAACTGACCAGTCCTCCCAGCTGCTTGCACTCACTGCACAGCTGCAAATCATCTCCACTACCCTATCCTATATCCTCTCACATCAACAGGACTCTTTGTCCTCCATGACAGCCATATCCCAACAGCGGTCCACTCTCCTCACCTCTTGCACTACTACCCTTCCTACTACACTGGCCAGCTTAAACTCTCTAATTGTCTCTCTATTAAATTGTGTGTCAGCAAACCTTGATGATGTGCAAGACTCTCTTGAATTACATCTTGCACAGCTTCAAAGTTTGTTGTTCACAGCTTCTGACAGAGAAAATCTCGTCAAGCTGTCCTCCATTGCTGATTCCCAATCCTCTTCTCCTCAGACCTGCCTTACCCAGCTTGTAGAGGTTAAGGACAATCTGGCTTTCTTAGTGCATAGCCAGGTTGACCCCAAGCCTGCTGCCAAAACTGTTGCTAAGCCTGCTGAATTTGTTTCTCCAGGCAGACCAGTTGTTGAATGTTCTGATCCATCTCCTTCAAAGGGGGAGAAGTTGTCTGCCTCAAAGACTAAGTCTAAGGGGGAGAAAACCTCTTCTCCTTCTAAGGAGAAATCAACATCTGTTGGTCAAGCAGCAGGTGCATCACAAACAGGTCCAGCTACAGATGTCTCCCATCACACTGAAGCTGCTCAGCCTACTCAGGCTGGATCTCCAAACCCTGAACAAACTAAGGAGGAGGAATCCATTCCTGGGGACAGGCCGGGCATAAGGAGGCATCTGATTTTGGAAGAAGAAGAAGAAGAAAAGGAAGAGGCTCCTGAAGCTGTTCAAACTATAACAGCCAAAGGAAAGAAGAAAGCAGCTTTTAACCCTGACCACCAAAGAGCAGCACAGCTAAAGTTTGACAAGGCAAGGGCTAAGGAAATGGGTGTTCCTATGGAGAAATACTATGAGTTCAGAGATGAACAGCTCCAAGCCCTGGAAAGACTAAGAAAGGAAGAAGCCTCAGCCAAAGCTGCCAGATCCTTTGCATTTAAAGAAGCAAGCAAAATTAAAATGTCTTCTTTGGATGTGCAAAGATTATTGCTTAAAGCTTCTAAAGAGTCAGTAGTTGAGAAGGAAGGTGATAAGGAAAAGGGTGCTCCGGTCTTAGTGACCAAGTCCAAGCAAGCATCCTCTGCAAGAGCCCAGATACACTTTGAATACATGGCAAGGAAAAAGTTCTTTGATGTTGCTGACAGAAGACTTGCCAAGGAATCTATTGTCGAAGTTGTTCCCATCTAAAGAAAAGGAAAACAGTGGAAGCTATAGATAACCAGAATGGGTGCAATAGGCCCAGAACTGGAAGCATATGACTACACTGACATTGCACAGATGGGACAGAGAATGGGTGGAGTTGGCAGTTGCCCTGAGCCAGTCTAAGTCTGAAACGGCTAAGACTATCATGGCATATTTCAAAAAGTTAATGGAAAGGGTGAAAGACCTTGGCCTGATCTCAGAAGAACTAAGTAAGGGTGTCTTAGTGACTTACCCCAAAATAAAGGCCAAGAGGAACAGAAAGGATTCAGAGCTGGAGGAACTCCTGATCATGATTAAACAAGGTGATTATGTAATAGAGATCAAAGGAGTAGACCACAGCCTGCCCAAAGAAGTAGAATTTATAGATCCCCTGACTAAGAAAAGGTGCTTCCAAAGAGCATCAGATCTGCATAAAGTGGGTCTCAAATAGCTTGTAGCATTCAGACTTGCAAACTCCTTCAGGCAATCCATAAAGTGGAGAGCAGTCGTCTTGGATCAGCTCAGAGGCTTCTACGAAAGAGGGGAGCTTCAGCATCCCAGTTTCATGTTCCTCAGAGTTGAAATAGATAACTTGGAGGAAACCAGAGATGATCTTGAGAAAATGTTTGAAGAAGGATTGCCACCACCACTGTCTTGAAGTCCATCTACTATCTGAGTAGGTGAAGAATGGAAGTTGTCCATCTGTTGGACAGGCTTGCCATTATTTGCTCCCATTATCAACAGTCAAAATAATTGAATTTATGTACAATAGTTGTACTTAGTTACATTAGTTGTAACTTTTATTTTTACATCAGTTGTAATATACACCAGTACATCAGTTGTACTTTTGTATAAACATATGTTGTTTAAGTAATAAAAAATCAGTACATATATAAACTGATCTTTTACTTTACTTTGATGTTGTAATTTCATTTCAGCAAAATGTACTGTAAAAATATATAGTGGTTATTAATAAAATCAGCTTAAACTGGTTATTGCAAATACGGGGAGATTGTTAGGCACAAAAAGGCCTCAGTCAAACCTGCCTACATCTTAAGGGGAGATTTTTAGGCAAACCTGTTTGATGCACTTGAAGACATAATTTAAGGCTTGTTTATGTCTTATTGAAACCTGAAAAGTGATTTGCAATAAGAGTCAAAGCTGTTTACCCTGTTGCATTTGTTGCAACAAAGGCAGATTGCCCAAGCTGTTCTGTCTACTGAACAAGCTTAACATAAACTGTCTACGCTGCTCTGTTCAGTTGAGCAGCTTGGACAGATTCTAAGTGTTCTGTTCTTTGTGAACAGAACCTGTTCTTTGTGAAAAGGCTAAACACTTTATGGAATATGTTTCCAAGTCCTCATGTATTGTGTTTGGCTACAAGATCAGTTTACAAGTTGAAGACAAAATGGAAAACAGAAACTGCAAAAGCCTGCCTACGCTGTTCTGTTAAATGAATATAAACGGATATCTGAAATGGGTGACAGACCATTTCTTTTGTCAAAATGGCCTTAACAAAATAAGAAAGATGCAAAGTTGACATTCCTGATTTGGTTAAAGCCTTATGCAACAGTGACAAAAAGAAAAAGACAAAGATTCTGCCACATGAAGATAAGTCTGCTTTATCAGGATGTGGAGAAAAGTTGTTTTGTCTTTTTGGAAAGACATCCCACTATCTCATCGTCCAATGAAGAAGCTTCACTGAGATTCTCAGTGAGAGTATAAAAGGAAGCTTCTAAGGAATATGAGATAACCAAGAGTGAGAAATCAGATCGTGCATTGAAGTGTGTTTTTCCATGCATGCAAGTCTGCTTGAATATAACAGTACGTGTGTCTATGTTGTTCATACTCAAGCTGTCCATCTGTGTCTTGTAAAAGCAGTGAGTTCATCTAAGTGAGTGTATTCATTATATCTAGTCTGAGTGTGTCTTAGATTAGTTGAAACATCTGTTGCATCTGTCATCTCAGCTTGAACCTTTCCGCAGTAAGCTTGTTTGTAATTAACACTTGTTAACAGTATACACAAACATTGAGAAAAGAGTGTTGAATTTTAATTTGTTGTATTCACCCCACCCCCTCTACAGCTTAGAACAATACTCTAGGGAAACCTTTTGGGACCTACAAAAGTGTATATCACATAGAATTACGATGCATTATGTGTGAAAGCTTAACACTTAGAGTTTGTTTAGACTGTGCTAATTTTCGTCACTTTGAACCTATGATTCTTAGACTTAACTCATTTCTCGATATTCTCTTTTTTTGAAATTTTTTAAGATTTTCTCTCTTTTTTTTTCTTTTGTTTTTCACTTTTTAAGAAAAATAAGTTGATAAACTAACCTATGAAGTTACTTTAAAAAGAAAATCTACTAAATTACTAACTTACTTTAAAAATAAAGAAAAACTATTAAGGTCAAGTTACTCTGGATTATGCATACCATTTAGTTGAACTAACAACTCAAACCGTGACCTATAAAATGCTTTAGTGAATAAGTCTGCGTTATTATCTTCCGTTGCAACTTTTACCAGTTTTATCAAATTCTTTTAAGCACAATCACGTATAAAATGATGTCTTACGTCTATGTGCTTTGTTTTACTGTGTTTAACTGGATTGTTAGTTATAGCAATTGTAGACTGATTATCTTTCCTAATGGGAGTATGAGAGTAGGTCAAACCGTAATCCCGCAATTGTTGTTGTATCTACAAAACCTGTGAACAGCAACTACCAGTAGCTACATATTCAGCCTCGCACGTTGATACGACTACCGAAGTTTGTTTCTTGCATTGCCAGGATACAAGCCTCCCTCCAAGGAGCTGACAACCTCCATTTGTTGATTTCCGGTTCAAGATGCATCCACCATAATCAGAATCCGCCCAGCTTCGTTTAGACTTCAGGTATCGTAGAATCCGCTTCACGGCTTTCATATGCATTTCTTTTGGATTTGCTTGAAACCTAGCACAAATACACATAGCAAACATGATGTCAGGTCTAGAAGCAGTTAAATACATGAGTGACCCGATCATGGCCCGATATAAAATCGGATCCACATCAGTATCACTTTCTGTACCTGGTCCGAGATTGTGATTCACTTGAATCAAAGTACTAAAGTGAGCGGTCAACTTTGTTCCTTCCATCCCGAAGCGCTCCAAAATGTCGTAGACATACTTCGACTGATGGATAAACATGCTCACTATCCTTTATTCAACTTGCAAACCCAGAAAGAAATTCAGCTCTCCCATAGCACTCATCTCAAACTTTGACTTCATGACCTTTTCAAAATCTTTGCACATCTGTTTGTTTGACGACCCGAAAATGATGTCATCCATGTACACTTGTACCAAGATAAAGTCTTCTCCTATTCTCTTCACGAACAATGTACCATCAATTCTCCATCTTTCAAACCCATTGTCCAAAAGATTAGTTGACAGTGTCTCATACCATGCCCTTGGTGTCTGATGCAATCCATACAGAGCCTTATCAAGTCGATATACTCTGTCATGATACTTCGGATCAGTAAACCCAAGCGGTTGTACGACGTACATCAGTTCCTTCACCTTGGCGTACAGGAATGCACTCTTTACGTCAAGTTGTTATACCTTAAACCCTTTGAAGGACGCGAAGGCCAGAAACAGATGAATTGCCACGAGCCTTGCCACTGGTGCAAACACTTCGTTGTAATCAATTCCATCTTCTTGGTTGAATCCTTTCACCGTAAGTCTTGCCTTGTTACGAGTAATAATACCCCGATCATATCTTTTGCACTTAAAGACCCATTGGTCCCTATTGCAACTTCTCCTCAAGGTAACGGAACTAACTCCCACACTTCAAGTTTTCTGAACTGTGACAGTTCTTCTTGCATGGCTTCAACCCAAGAGTTGTCTTTCAGTGCCATTTCCACATTCTTCGGCTCTACTTGCGAGATAAAACATGAGTATAGACATCTGTGATACGCCTCGGAGTCATTGATCATCGATAATAGCACCATGTTATTATTCACACTACTCCTAGTTCTCATACCAGTATTCGGATTCCCTATGATACTCTCAATCGGATAATCCATGTTTATCCTCGATGTCTCAATCTCATCGACTTGAAGATTCTCTCCTAAGTTTGATCCTATTTCCCCTAACGGGGGTACGACTTCAGTCTGTACATTCTCTTCCTCATGATCACAATCCTAGGAGTCTGAAGTATTTGTCTGATTCTCGTTTGTAGGTAATACAGGTTCATTCTCTGTCGGAGACCCATCTTCTGTCGTTGTAGGCTCAGCTGTAGATGGAATGCTTGAATTTGGAAAACCCTGATTGTCGTCATTCAGATTTAATGACGAGAAGTCATTTTCCACTGTACCTGCATTTGCACTATACGGTATGTTAAATGATTTAAACAATGAGTCATAATCAAATAACCATTCCGGACCAGTTTGGGGTTCATGTGAATAACTCGTTATATCTATGTTAAACATAATTTCTGCCGTACCGTTTGTTTTGTTAAAAACCCTTTTGATGGTGAGTTAGGGACATAACCTAGGAAGTATCCTTCATCAGCCTTTTCACCAAACTTAGCTTGGTGTTTTGTTTTCAATAAAGTACACGGTACCCCACACGTTTCAAAGCCAGTTTAATTAGGTGGTCTTTTATTCAAAACTTCATAACAGGTTTTGTTCAGTGATTTGACAGTAAGGACCCGGTTTAAAACGTGACACGCGGTATTCACTACCTCCTCAAAAACATAATAGGAAGCTTTGAATCCGAGAGCATGGTCCTAGCTGCCTCAATCAAAATCCTGTTCTTACGTTCTGTCACCCCATTTTATTGTGGCTCATAAGGTGCACTAAATTGATACACTATGCCTTTGGATAGGCAATATACACCAATTACTATGTTTTTAAATTCGGTTCCATTATAACTCCTGAGACATTTTTCCCTCGTCCCATAGGAGTTTTCGACTTGGTCTAAGAACAGAATCAACTTTCCAACTGTTTCATCCTTCGTACCTAAAAAGAAAAACCATAAAAAACGTGAGTAATTATCAGTGATAGCTAAACAAAACCAACTACCACCTATACTCCTATTTTTTATTGGACCGAAGAGATCCATATGCCGCAAATCGAAGGTGGAAACTATCGAGTTCTGAGTCTTTGACTTGTGTGACTTCTTGTGTTGTTTGCCTTTCTTGCACGGTACACACTTGTCGTTGAACTGAAAACTCTTCAGTGGGACACCTTGCACCAGACCATGTTTAGTGATGTAATTCATTTTCCTTAAATGCAAGTGTTCCATGCGTCTGTGCCATAATATGGATTCGGACTCTGAAGCTTTGGATAGAAGACAGACTGTTCCCATCGACGAATCTGATATGTTATGTCCATCATGTACAAATTATTCTTCCTTGGGGCTCTCATCATGATCCACTCTTCAGGTAATTTAAATCCCGGTTTCAGCACTAACGCCTCAGTTTCAGTAAAAAGTACTGATTTTTCTTATCACAGATTTGAGATACACTAATGAGATTATGATCAAGTTTATCAACATGGTAAACATGATCAAGTGTGATAGTCCCATTAGTGACCATTCCAGTTCCAGTGATATGACCTCCATTGTTCCCAACGAATGATATGAATCCCTTGTTCCCTCCCTTGAAGTCTGTGAGAAGACTTCTTTCCCCAGTCATGTGACGAGAGCAACCACTGTCGACGAACCACTTGTTGTTTAGACCTGTAGTTAGCTCCTGCAAATGAAAGAAAGAAAACAAGTTAGTTATCACGGGGAACCCAAGCCATGACTAACATGGTAATACCATTCTCATCCACATATGTAAACTCCTTCAAATACCCATCACTCCTTTCAGATGACTTGGGTTTTTGATTGAGAACCTGTTGTGGTGCTGAGTGATTTAAATTCACCCTTGGCATTTCAGATTGATATCCCTGGGCTCCACCTGGTGTCTGTTGTCTTTGAGGAGTATGAGACCTAACTGGAGTGTAAATCCTTCTACTTGTTGTACTCATGTAAGTTTCTTGTGGTCCTGACCTATTCTGATTAGGAACTCTATTCAGAGAATTAGCTATAACCACTTCATTTGGTCTAACCGACACCGGAACTTGTGTAACAGCTATCCTAGGTGTTGCATATCACATTATTCTCTATATGTTGAGAATTACTTGTGCTAGCAATACTAGGTACTGGTCTTTGTTGTTCTCTCTTTCCTACAGCAGGACAAGACTCTGGTTTAGAGGGTGTAGACTCTACTTTCTTATACGGACAGCTAGACGCAACATGACCCATCTCATGACATATAAAGCATGACATCTTATCAATCGACTTCTTATAAGTGTCCTTTGATTTTGGTGTCTCACTAGTGTCATGTTCTTTCTTTTCAACTATCGTGATTACTTCCTCTTGCTGATTATTAATTTCATGCTTAGCTTCTCCTAGTATTTGGTAACTAGAAGACTGCACAAACTTGACCTTCTTAATCTTAGAGTTAGTATTAGACACCTTAGTTGATTAGTCCTTATCAGTTCAGTTTCAATTGCTACCTCAGATTCGACTGGTTCATCAGTTTTATCCTGTGGTTGAGGCACATAATTATTGTTGAAAGGTGGAGGACTCTCTTGATAACCTAATCATACTGGTTTCTTAGACTGCCGTTGAGCTTCTAAGATTTTCCCTAGGTTTCGTGACGAGTTCCTAAACTTTTCAAGCTTACTATTTACCTCAACAACCTTAACTCTTGATTCGACTAGTTCTACTTCCTTAATGGTGAGTTCTTTGGTCAAAGCCTCAACATGCTCATACATAAGTTCTATCCTGACACATTGCTCACTTAACTTGTATTTTAGAACTATAACATCTTGAGCATCTGCTTTAAGCTTGTTCCTTAGATCTTCCTTAATATCTAAGAGACTAGCGTTATCTGAATTTAGTTATTGGATCTGAGCAGTTAAGTTGTTATGTGTTTCTAGAACTAAGTTTAACCTATCATTAGAAGTAGCACATAAAACACATAAGTCGTGTGTAAGGTCTTCACACTACGGATCTATCTAGACGCGACACACACCAACGAGTGCGGAATCCTCGTTAGTGGCTTGACGGTAAGATCACACGCACGGAACACGGAGACTACCAAGATGTTTTACGAACAACGACGAATGTACCTACACGATGATTCTCTCCATAAACACTCTCTGATTACTAGTAAACTCGAGATCGCCTTTGCTTAATCACTCTCGAAATTCTGCAAAAGTCTGATAATTATTCGAGTTAATCCCTAATTATAGTGACCAATTCGAGTTTGTCATAGGACAAACTCGAAATAGGCCCAAGGCCCATTCGAATTTGTCCACCTGACAAATTCGAATTTACCTTCATGATAAATTCGAATTTACCCTAAATTCGAATTTCACATGTCAAACTTCTATTTAAATTTATATTTTAACTTATGTTTGAATTAATCTTTGAACTTTATGTTTCAACTTCTTGAAAAACATTAAATCAAGTTCAAACATATAGTCAATGAATATCAACCACATAGAATCACATATATCAAACACTAGTTAATATTCAATACCTTGTAACATGACTTACACAAAATGCTAACACAACTCATACTGTTATCGTCACACAGGGTGTACCAACAGACTCCCCCTTGACGATAGCTTCTAACTATTTACATTTTGATTAAGTACTAGGTTTATTTAGACTACTACCAGCATACAGACCTTGTTCAACACATACTTTAACCACATTCTGATATTTTCTGGCCTCAAACTCCATGTGTGCATCACTCGAGATTTTATGAGTATGAAGCACTTGAAGGTCATCTTTGGAGAGATTAACTAGGTGTAGCGGATTGTATACTCTAAGAATAACCTTTTCTTCTAAGTCTTCCATCACCGCTTCACCTTTTTCACTTTCAACGTACCACCAGTTGAGATTATTCAAAACATTCTGTGGCATTGGCTTTAGTGAGACTTTCTTCAAACATCTAACTGGTTTATATTAAATTTTCATCCAAGGTCTACCAGTCAGAGGATCAATTCTAGTATGCTCCATCACTCTTTTGCCAATTCTCATATTTAGCCTTTCAAATTTCCTCGACCTCCCTTCCCTTCTAATGATTTTAGCAATGATTTCAGCGTAGGGATCGTGTCCGATATTAATAAGCTCCTTCCATGCCAACGCTTTTATCTCAACCTATGGCAACGAGTTGAAATCTTTCAATCTTCTCCTGAGATACTGGAGCCCATCTTTTCGCTTGATAATAAATAGTTGCAGTTCTCGATCAAAGAACCAGCTTAGTATATTTCCTGACAGCTCTCCAGCACTCGGCATACGCATCTTTTCCTTCAATTCTAACTCCTTCTTCTCTGCCCTAAACCATAGCTTTCTCTTTTCTTCATTAGTAAGCTCCCTGGCCGGCTCTTCAGATTGTGATTCAACATTTAAAGCAGCTTTAACCGCTTCTATGTCAATCAGATTATGTTCCTCCGACACATATGTATCGGTGATGGGATTTTCTTGAATAATAATCTCATTTGCTTCAACTTCCTCATCACCTAACACTTCATCATCTGGTTGCCATTCAAGAACATCTTCAGGGATAATCTCCCCTTCCTCCAACTCATCACTCTCATCTTCAAAATCAAACTCCAACGCCTCTTCCTCAATATTCATTAAAGCTTCAATCATTTCATTCATGTCGCTCTCCGTGATCTTTGAGGGACTGGCCTCTCCTCCTTCAGCTCCACTTTGACTTGGCTCCCCCTGAAGTTCAGCATGTTGCACAGCAGAAAAATCTACTGGCTCACTCTCTTTCGATGCATTGGGATCATGACCATCGTCATCATCTCCCCTTCACCGCTCCTCAGAATCCCTACAACTTGTCTCCCCCTGAGATTTTAGATTTTTCATTAACTGCTCAATAAGGGACCGCATCGTTCGGAATTCTGCAGCTTGATCTGCAACAAAAGTTTTCAGCTCGAGATTTTCTTCTTCAATCTTGCCAACAAATTTCTTCAACTCAGCATTCTCTTTGTCAACATTTGCGTTATGCGCCTGTATCTCCCCGATAGCTTTAGTCAACTTAAAAATTTGGACTTGTTGGAAGTCAACCTTGCTGCTAAGCTCAGAAAACCGTTGATTGTCAATGAAGGTTGATGAGGTCGATGGAATGGATTGGATGGGAGTTGGAATGATTGGTGAGGGAATGGATGTTTGAACAGGTGGTGGTGGTGGCGGAATGGATGTTTGTGCTGATGGCTGAGCGGTAGGCATTTCTGGCTCAGAAGCAGAGGCTGATGAAGCTCCCTGCATAAAATGATGCCTTTTGGCCCTATGCCTAGGCACCAAAGGAGTTATTTCTTCTTCCTCAAAATCTGAGTGATCTGACTCCCTCGATGCTCTTCTCTGTCTGGCTGCTTCATCAATAACTAAAAATCTGGATCCTTATCTGCGTATACGGACAGTCGGTTCCTCTATCTCTGTTGCTGGTGTTTCTGCAGCTACGTCTTCTATCTCAATTTCTTCCATTTTGTTGGTACACCGTGTGTGACGATAGCAGTCTAAGTGTATTAGCATTTTGGTTCAAGTGATATTGCAAAGTATTGAACATTAACGAGTGTTTGATATATGTGTTTATATATCTTTGATAGTTATTGATTGTATGTTTGAACTTGATGTAATGTATTACAAGAAGTTCAAACATAAAATCCAACGATTGATTCAAACATAAATTAAATCATATACTCAAATAGAAGTTGGTCATGAGAAATTCGAATAGGGGATAAATTCGAATTTGATATAGGAGGAAAATTCGAATGTGTCATATAAACAAACTCGAATGGGCCTTGGGCCTGGATTCGAGTTTGTCCAATGACAAACTCGAATACACCTCTATAATTAGGGGTTAACTCGAATCATTAAGGGACTTTTGCAGAATTCGTGTGAGCATTTAGCAAAAGGCGATCTCGAGTTTATCAGCTGATAGTGAGTGTTTTCGGAGAGAATCATTGTGTAGGTTCGTTCGTGGTTGATCGTACAGCGTTGTGGTAGTCTCCGTGTTTCGTGTGAGTATTATATCCGTCAAGCCGCTAACGAGGATTCCGCACTCGTTGACGGTGTCGCGTCTAGATAGATCTGTGTAGTGCAAGACCTTACAAGTGGTATCAGAGCCTAAGGGGTGTTCTTCGTGTTCATAAAGATACATCCTACGTTTCTTGATGCTTTTGGACGGTTAATCTCACTTGTTTTTGGTTTTTTTTCGAGCTTATCAAATTGGAATCCGGGAAATACTTTGTTGTAGTTCACATTTTTTATCAAAATCAATATTTTTACTTGTAAAAATATTGATTTAATCTGAAAAACGTGAAAAACTCTAGGTATTAGTCGTTTCTCGAATTTGCGGCGCTCGACTTTATTAAGGAGACATTAGGGTTTTGCTTATCTTCGAGTTTTACCAAATTTCGCTCCTTTCGAGTTTCCTAAAAAGTGTTTTCGAGTTTGGACAGTTCGAATTTACTTTAGGCTTCGAGTTTGCATTAAAGTCGAATAGGGGGGATTCGAGTTTATCGAGTTTGAGTAGGGTTCGAGTTTACCTGGACATTCGACTTTGTAGACCTTCGACTTTGTCATCACTTTCGACTTTAATTGAATTTAAACACTTAACTCGAATTTAATTCCAAATAGGTTTAAATTTAATTAGTTTCGAATTTACCTAAATTCGAGAGAATCAATTTAAATTAATTTCGAATTAAATTAATTAAGATAAAATTCAATTATCTTTCAAACAATGACAAGTCTACAACGGTTTCTGGAGATGGATCACGAGGTCGGAAAAGCAAATACTTCGCCAAAATTGATGAAACTTGAAGATTACTACTGGTGGAAGGATCGGTTTGCCGACTTCGTGCGTTTTAACGATATGCGCATGTGGATATGTATCGGTGAGGGATACATTCCACCGACAGCTGAGATCGAGGGACGACAAAAGGTTGTTCCTTATTCTAAAATGAAGGATGACGACAAAAAGCTGTTTGAAGCAGAGAATCGTGCTTACGCTATCATCAGAATGGCGTTACCTTAGGACATTCTACACACTTTCCGGAATCAGAAGACAGCGAAAGAGCTGTGGGAGGCATTGGAAAAAAGGTGTGAGGGTAACCCGAGGGTTAGACGGAAACGTATGGAGATGCTCAAGCAGCAGTTTGCGATCTTCAAGGCATTGAAGGATGAAAAGCTAGAGGACACCATCACACGTTTCTATCATCTGCTGACTGAGTTAGACAGTCATGATGAGGATAAATACTATACTCTGACTTGGGAGAATTTGGTGGGAATGCTAAGGGCGTATCATTTTGAACTACTGAAGGCAGAAACGGATTATGAACAAGTTCAAAATCCAGCAATGTATTTTGGAAAATCAAAACCTTCAGAGACAGCCGAAATGAAGACAGCCACATCCTTCTTCTCGGGAGAAACATCGTCACCAGCTGAGCCAGAGGACGCACAGAGTAGAGCTTTCTTAGGGTTTAGTAGACGAGAAGAACAACAACATCAGGCTACACCGGCATCTACATCTCAGGGTTATTCTAAGATGCCTATGAGCGCTAAATTGGCTGAAGACCATCTGAATCTATTGGCTTCATTCGTTGCCGCATACGGAAATTGCGTTCAGGGTAAAATCAACGATCCTGCACTCTGGGATGAGGATTACGATCAGGTAGACCCTGATGACCTTGAAGAGATGGATCTCCATTGGCAACTGGCCATAGTAACTCAACGAGTTAAGAGGTTCATCAAACGGACGGGAAGAAATCTGAATATGAGTAACAATAGGATTGGCTTCGGTAAGTCAAAAGTAAAATGCTACAACTGTCAAGGGTTAGGACACTTCGCTAGAGAGTGTCAGATTCCGAAGGTAGAGAATTACCAAGGGCAGAATCATAATCATGGACAGTATCAGAACCAATCACAACAGCGATATCTTCCGAGTACATCAACCAGTCAAGCAAACATAGCTGGTCAGTTATCTAACGTCACATCAGACAGACAGCTGGACGGTACTTATGACTGGAGTACACATCCAGAAACGAACGCTAGAGCCTTTATGGCTGAAGTGACTAAGAGTGGATGTGAAGGAGCAGAGCAGAACACAGGGGACAACAGTAAAAAAGAAAGCAGTCCGATGTGGGTGGAGAAGTCGGATGATCAGACGATTTTAGAGTTTGCCGCTCAGATGGCCAACGTAGAATCAGATCATACAAAGGTAAGTCTGAATTTCTCTCTTTTCCATGAATTGTGTGTTTTATGTGCTACTTCTAACGATAGGTTAAATTTAGTACTAGAATCACATCAAAATATATCTGCACAAAATGAATCTTTAAAATCAGATAATGCTAGCCTGATAGATATAAAGCAAGATCTTAGGGATAAGCTTAAGGCTGATGCACAAGATGTTATAGTTCTAAAGGACAAACTGAGCGAACAGTGTGTTCGGTTAGAACTCATGTATGAACATGTTGAGGCATTAACCAAGGAGCTGAAAACAAAAGACATAGAGCTAGCTGAGTCTAAGATGAAGGTAGCTGAGGCAAATAGTAAACTTGAAAAGTTTAGGAACTCAAGTCTTAACCTAGGGAAAATTTTAGATGCTCAACACCAATCTAAAAAGCCTGTAGGTCTAGGAAATCATGAGAGTCCTCCGCCTTTTAATGCAAACTATGTGCCTCAACCTCAGGAGAAAACTGAGAAATCAGTAGACTTAGAGGAAATACAGGAACCAGGGTCTGAACCTGTAAAGGAAAATACACCTAAGGTGACTGATACTAATGTCATGATTAAGAAAGTTAAGTTTGTGCCTTCCTCTAGTGATACACCTGTAGGAAAGCACAAAATTGATTTTAATGATCAGGATGATGAACCAGTCACTATAGATGCACCAAAGGACCAGACACTAGTGAGACACCTATGTCAAAGGGCACACACAAGAAGTCTATTGACAAAATGTCTTGCTTTAGATGTCACGAAAGGGGGCACGTTGCTTCTAACTGTCCGCATAGGAAAGTAGACAATACACCTAAGACAGGGAAGCCAGAACAAGTTAAGCCTTCTACAAGTGTTGCGAGCACTAGAAGTTTTCAGAGTACCGAGAAAACTGTGCAAGCTTCACCAAAAACGGCTATGAAACAAGTACCGGTGAAAGGTGGACCAAAAGAAGTGATTAGGACTAATTCACCAAATCGAGTCATTAATCAATCTAGGTCTGGACCACAACAACCATATAGGAGCACAACACCTAGCAGAGCTTACACTCCGGTTAGGTCACACACCCTGTTAGACATCACACACCGGGTAGAGCTCAAGGATATCAGTCTGAAACGAATTATAATTGTAATTATTCAAGAGCTCCACAGCAAATGCCTACTCAAAGGCAAAGAGTGAACTTAAATCACTCGGCACCACAACAAACTCCAGTTCAAAGACCCAAGTCACCTGAAAGGAGAGATGGGTATTTGAAAGAGTTTAAGTATGTGGACGAAAATGGTATAACCAAGTCAGTTATGGCTTGGGTTCCCCGTGATAACTAACCTATTTTCTTTCATGTGCAGGAGATAACCACAGGTCTAAACAACAAATGGTTCGTCGACAGTGGATGCTCCAGGCACATGACAGGGGAAAAAAGTCTACTTACAGACTTCAAGGGAGGGAATCGGGGATTTGTATCATTCGCGGGAAATAAGGGAGGAAACATCACGGGTACTGGAATGATCAGTAATGGGACGATCAAGTTGGATCAAGTTTATCACGTTGATAAACTGGTTCACAATCTCATTAGTGTATCTCAAATCTGTGATAAGAAGAATTCAGTGCTGTTCACTAATACTTAGGCGTTGGTGCTAAAACCGTGTTTATAAATACCTGAAGAGTGGATTCTGATGAGGGCACCAAGGAAGAATGACTTGTACATGCTCGATATGAACAAGCCGGAAACTTCGATGGGTCTAATCTGTCTGTTATCTTAAGCTTCGGAGACTGAATCGGTTTTATGGCACAGACGTATAGCATCATTGCACCTGAGGAAAATGAACTATATAACGAAAAATGGATTGGTGCAAGGTGTGCCTATGAAGAGTTTTCAGTTCGAGGATAAGTGTCTACCATGCAAGAAGGGCAAACAACATAAGAAGGCACACAAGTCCAAGACTCAGAACTCCATTAGTACCACATTCGATTTGTTGCATATGGACCTCTTCGGACCAATCAACAAAAGGAGTATAGGTGGTAGTTGGTATTGTTTAGTTTTAACTACCGATTACTCACGATTTTCTTGGGTTTTCTTTCTAGGTACCAAGGACGAGACGGCTTCCAAGCTCATCGGGTTCTTAGACCAAGTGGAGAATTCATATGGAACAAGGGTTAAACGACTTCGTAGTGACAACGGAACTGAGTTTAAAAACACTGTAATTGGTGTATATTTCCTATCAAAGGGCATAGTGCATCAATTTAGTGCACCCTATGAGCCACAACAAAACGGGGTGGCCGAACGAAAGAACAGGACATTGATTGAGGCAGCAAGGACCATGCTTTCGGATTCAAAGCTTCCTACCATGTTTTGGGGGGAGGCAGTGAATACCGCATGTCATATTTTAAACCGGGTCCTTACTGTCAAATCTTTGAACAAAACCTGTTATGAAATTTTGAATAAACGGCCACCTAAATTAACTAGCTTCGAACCTTTTGGGGTACCATGTACTTTATTGCGAACAAAACATCAACCTAAGTTTGGTGAAAAGCCTGACGAAGGATACTTCCTTGGTTATGTGCTGAACTCACCAAACAAACGGGTTTTTAACAAAACTAATGGTACAGTACAGATTGTATATAACATTGAAATCACAAGTTATACACATGAACCCCAAACAGGTCCGAAATGGATATTTGACTATGACAAACTGTTTGAGTCATTTAACATTCCTTTGGATGAAAATGCAGGTACCATCGAAAAGGACATGGCGACGTTGAATCTGAATGACGAAGGTCATAGCTTTCCGAGGACCACATTTCAATCTACATCCGAGCCTACTTCAACTGAAGATGGATCTCCAGAATTCACTGATTCAGAAGCACCTACAAATGAGAATCAGACTCAGACAACAAATTCCAACTCTGAGGAAACTGTCCACGAGGAATAAAATGTGGAATCTGAGGTTGTTCATCCGTTAGGTGAAATAGGATCAAATTTAGGAGATAATCTGAGAGTTGACGAGATAGAGGCATCTAGGATCAACAAAAACCATCCCATAGAAAGCATCATAGGAAACCCTAATGCGGGTGTGAGGACTAGGAGTAGTTTTAATAACAACACCGTGTTGTTGTCGATGACAAATGACTCCGAGGCCTTTCATACCTGCCTCTATTCATGCTTCATCTCGCAAGTAGAGCCGAAAAACGTGCAAATGGCACTAAAAGATAACTCTTGGGTTGAAGCGATGCAGGAAGAACTCTCTCAATTTAGGAATCTAGAACTGTGGGAGTTAATTCCATTACCTCGAGGGGAAATAGCAATAGGAACCAAATGGGTTTTTAAGTGCAAAAGAGATGATCGGGGTATAGTCACTCGCAACAAGGCTAGGTTAGATGTAAAGGGTTTCATCCAAGAGGAGGGAATCGATTACAATGAGGTGTTTGCGCCAGTAGCAAGGTTGGAAGCAATTCGTTTGTTTCTGGCTTTTGCTTCCTTCAAGGGCTTTAAGGTTTATCAGCTAGACGTTAAGAGTGCTTTCCTCTATGGGAAAGTGATGGAACTGGAGTATGTAGAACAGCCGCCCGGGTTTGCAGATCCGAAATATCCAGACAGAGTAGATCGATTAGATAAGGCTCTGTACGGATTGCATCAAGCACCAAGGGCGTGGTACGAGACTCTGTCCAACCATCTGTTAGAAAATGGGTTTGAAAGAGGAAGGATAGACAGTACGTTGTTCGTAAAGCAAAAGGGAGAACACTTCATCTTGGTACAAGTGTACGTCGATGATATCATCTTTGGATCATCAGACGAGCAAATGTGCAAGGATTTTGAGAAGGTGATGAAGTCAAAATTCGAGATGAGTGCAATGGGTGAGTTGAATTTCTTTTTGGGTTTGCAAGTTGACCAGAAGAAGGAGGGGATGTTTATCCATCGGACGAAGTATGTCTACGACATATTAGAGCGCTTCGGGATGGAAGGGACAAAACTGACAGCTCATTTCAGCACGCCGATTCAAGTGAACCACAATCTCGGACCGGGTACTGAAAGTGATACCGATGTGGATCCAACGCTATATCGGGCCATGATTGGATCACTTATGTATTTAACTACTCCAAGACCTGACATTATGTTTGCTGTTTGTATTTGTGCTTGGTTTCATGCTAATCCGAAAGAGATGCACATGAAAGCTGTGAAGCGGATTCTGCGATACCTCAAGTCGAAACCGAAGCTGGGACTTTGGTATCACGCGGAGGGAGATCTGGAATTGGAGGCGTTCACAGATTCGGACTACGGAGGATGCAGCTTGACGCGCAAGTCAACAACTGGAGGTTGTCAGTTCCTAGGAGGGAGACTCGTTTCCTGGATACAACAACAATTGCGGGATTATGGTTTGACTTATACTCATACTCCTATTAGGATAGATTACCAGTCTACAATTGCTATAACTAATAATCCAGTTAAACATAATAAAACCAAGCACATAGACATAATGCATCATTTTATACGTGATTGTGTTGAAAAGAACTTAATAAAGCTGGTAAAAGTGGCAACGGATGATAATAACGCTAATTTATTTACTAAAGCTTTTGATAAGGCATGGTTTGAGTATTTGATTCAACTAAATGGAATGCGTAACCCAGAGTGAATTGACCTTAGTAGAATTTTATTTCCTTTTATAGTAGTCTTTCTTTCTTTTTATAGTAAGTTTAGTAACTTAGGATTGTTTCCTTTTATAGTAAGTAAGTAGGTTATTTTATTTTCTTACTATTACTTATGAAAAACAAAAGAAAAAAGAGAGAAAACCATACCAAAATTCAAAAAAAAAAGAGAATATCAGAAAAAGAGTTAAGTCTTAGATGCATAGGTTCAAAGTGACGAGAATTAGCACAGTCAATACAAACTCTAAGTGTTTAGCTCTCACACATAATACACCTAATATTCTAAGTGTAATACATTATCTAGTTTGATATGTTGGTAGGCATAATACATATAGGGAGTCTCAAGGCTAATAAAATACTGAAGAAAAAAAGTCAAACGTGTCACTAAATTAGATGTATGACCAATCGGTCTTAATTTTTATGATTAGAGACATACATACTTTGATTATAAATGAGGTATGCAAACTTTCTGGGGATGTATAGCAACATCAGATACATCTTAAAATGGAAAGCATAGAAAAATCATACTGAGTTGAGAGTCAAAACAAGTAACTCTGTTGTACGTAAGTACAGACCTGTTGCCCCTGTTTTGATTCGAGTTAGCAAGATAAGTCGCTTTGTTGTACGTCGGTACAGACCTGTCACCGCTGTCTTGCTAGCTTTAAAAATAAACCTTAAGACAAACTAAGACACTTTGTTGTATGGGTATACAGACCTGTGTCCGACGTTTGCCTTTTAAAAAAAGTTTGCAAACACCAAAAAGTTATAATCATTGACAGGATCTAAAACTAAATAACCAAGACTAACTGATTTGAATTTATCAGAGTATAAATCAATAATCTTGCTTTGAATCAAAGTTTAATTAAGAAGTTTGCGGAATAACACTTAATTATTTTAACAAAAGCTTTCAGAATAAATAGCAGATAAACACAATAAATAATCAAGACTGATTGTATTGCTGAATTCAATGATTACAATCACCTCTAATCTGTTTGATTAGACGAAGAACACAGACTGTTCTTAGGGTTTTACAACCTTAGAGGCTTATGAAAACTTAATCAACAAAGCAATTACAGACTCAAATATGCAGAAAACTCCTATACAATAGAAAGACCTATTCTATATATTTATATTGCTTCTTGATATGTTTCCTTGACGAATCATGACTTCTCTGATAGTAGATATGCTGGAATCTTTGAATATATATCTTTTCCTGAAAATCAGCACTTTCTGTTTATGAAACTGTTGAGCAGCTTGAATCACTTGACAGCATGAACAGAGCAGCTCGAGTTGATTTACTCTGGCAGCTTGAACTTTTACACTGGCAGCTCGAGTTTCTTCAACTAGCAGCATGAACTTTGGATTTACATAAAAACTCTACTAACAGTTTGAGAAGTCTAACTAACAGCTTGAACCTACTTAAGCTATTTCCCAACAATCTCCCCCTAACTTAAATTCTTTACACAAGACTTTAAGTTCTATACAAAATTGGAAATGAATAAGTAAGCTGTCATTTACAAACCAAGGCTTTCAAAAACTTATAACTGTGCAAGTTTCTGATCTACAGCCTTCAAAAATTCTTTCTTCAGATCATCTCTATCACAAGATACCCTAACAGATTTTATCTGAAGTAGCATATCTTTTGGCAAATCATAAAATTGAAGATTGAAGAATATACCAGATCCATCTGAGAATTTGATTCTGTATGTCCTTGACTTGACAAACAGATCAACTTGCTTGACCTTTGTCCCTTTCTTCACAGCATCCTCTATGTCTTTCCTTGCAGATTCAGGGTCAACAATTGTTTTTAGATCTTTAATTACTTGCTTCACTTGTGGTAGAGCAGATCTAACTTGTGTCACTGACCCAATATTATGCATCTTTGTTAGCTCATCTCTGGTCAACTTCTGAACCATCTGCCAAAATGTATCAAATTCTTCTTTTGGTCCAGACTCCCTTCTTACAACAAACTTAACTCTTAAGTCACGGTTGTCCAGTGACTTGGCATACCAATAGTTGATCAGAGTCTTTGTAAAATCATGTTGATCAATCAACTTCTCTATCTCCATAGCCTTTTGCAGTTGTTGCTCAAACAACACTCTTTTAACTTGATGTAGCTTTGCTTGTGAGGATGGCTCAGATGTAGGAATAGAAGCAATAGCTTGATCAGTAGGAGCAGGAGCACTGGCAGCAGCTTCAGTTTGAGCTGGTTCTTTTGATGGTTGGACTTCTTGGGAGACTTTGTTTTCTTTCTTTTCTCCATTTCTTTGTCATGGATTTCTTGCAGCCTTTCATTAGTCATGGACTGAGCCATTTTCTTGGGAATACCAGCTGCAAAGGCAAAATTGATTAAAAATCTTCTGTGCTCAGCCTTGGAGTGCCCTGTTGGCAGCTTTCTCTTCTTTTCTCCTTGTTTACCCACAAACCCCTTTAGGTAATCACCTAGAGTCTCATCATCATCCATTGGGGGCTGGGTTTGCTGATCTAATTCTTTATCCTGCTCTTCTGCTAACCGTTTGGCAACTTCAGCATCAAAGGCAATTTGGGCTTCTTTGGAAGAAAATTTGTGCTTTGGAGACTCAATAAGAATGCCCTTGCCCTTGTCTTTTGCAGCAGAAGATGTAGCTTGGACTGTACTGATTGGAGCGTGAACACCTTCCCTTATGACAACTCCAGTTGCTTTTGGTGCAGCAGCTTGAGTTTCTAGGCTAACAGCTTGAAAAGCTGTTGGAACTGTTAGCCTAGAAGGTGGAACTGTTGAGGCTGCTTGGACTGATGTTGTTGGAGCTGCTTGGACTGATTCAGGAACCTCCTGATTCTCCCCCTTTTTGGAAGCATTGGTTTGGTCAGGAGGACCTACAACCTTTGCCCCTTGGGTTTGAATCAACTGCTCTAATTTCATGATCTTATTCCCACAGAGGGTAAACCCTTTATGGAGATAATTGATTCTTTTATTTGGAGCCATCTCTGCCTGCTTGAGTGCAAATATCTGAGCTCCCTGTGCAGCAATGATGGACATTTGATATTCCAACATAGCTACAACAGGTTTCAGCTTGGGATCCGTTAACAGCATGAGTTGCAGACTAGTCTCAAGATCAGAAAATACCTGTGGTGCTTGTGATCTATCACTGACATTAATACCAGAAGTAGAAACTTCTGGGCCCCTCTGTTCTTGGTTCTGGGGACTTCCAGCTTGTGTTTGCACACTCACTGTTGCCATGGGTGTGGTCTTAGAGATGTTGGCACTGTCCTGTGCCTCTTTTGCAGAAACAGCAGTAGTGCCAGCCACAGAACCCATATGAACAGTCTCTGAAGAGATGTTCACCTCCTGAGTGAGGATGGGAGTTTCCTCAATTGGTTCCCTTTGGATATTCTGTGCAGAAGTGTCCTCCTGCACAGGAATATATGGCTCTTGACTAGGGGCTGAGGAGGAAGGAGCTCCTGGTCCCCTTTTCCTTTTATATAGAAAATTAAGTAGGCGTGATGGCTGTACAAAAGGATCAGAATGAATTTGTGTATCATGAGGAGGGGGTTGGAGTCCTGGGGTGTAGCAGTGATGATAGGCTGAGCCTGCTCAGGACCCTCTCCTCTGTTTCTTGGAATAATGTTCATCATTGCAGAAGGCAATGGAACATCACCGCTCAAAAAATTTGCACTTTGTTTCAAAAGTCTCTTTATAGAGGATAGTGAGTGTCTGTGGGAAACATGTATCCTTTTGTGTAAATGAGAAGTGGTGCAAGTGCGTGCAATGATTTCTGCCAAAAACCTGGGATACATCAAAAATTTCCCACTCTTTAGGGAATGATGCCTTAACATCCCCTGAAAAATCATGTTAGAAAAATTGAACCGTTGGCCTGTTGAAAAGCACACTAAGGCAGTGGCAATATTAGAAGAAAATTCTGACCAACCAGTTCTTTTGGGGCTTATACACTGCTGAATAATATGTACAAGGTATTTCCATTTAGGAGAAAAATGGGCTTTTAAGAAAGTAAAAGAATCAGCAGGACCCCTATAACCTATATCATAAAGACCAGTATGTAAAGCATCAAGGGTTAGATCTGTTATACCTGTGGCATCTTGAAGATGCAAATGGCGCCGAATGGATTCCTCAGTAATGGTGATGGGAGTGCCATCAATCTTGGATAGTATAGAAGGAATTCCATTGGAGGATTGAACAGTGGCATGATTCCAGAATTGTTCTATATGCGATATGTATATGGTGGGGTTTACATTGAGTGCATGATGGATATGGGAGTGACGAAGAAAGTCCATCATGGCATGGAACGGTTGAAGGTCTGAATGCTTTAGAGAGTAGGGAAGACAGTTGTGTTCCTTAACAAACTCCATTGAAGATCAAACGAAAGGTTTAGGGTTTGCAAAGAAGTGTGTGTGAATCGTTCAGAGGGAAAAGAAAGGCCGTGGAAGAAATTTTGTAACTGGTAGTTACAACTGAACGAAACTGGGACCTTTAAAGGTTTTGAAAAGGTTGGGTCCCGCGCACACACATTTTAAAATTACCTGAATACCCTGCACACTTTGACAGATCAAGTGAATAACTAACAGTCCGAGAAAATGAACTAGCAGCTTGAGAAAATACTCAAGCTGTTAGTTGAAAATTATGTATCTTTTTAATGAAACAGTGACTCCCCCTTAAATAAGCATACTAAGTAGATAATAAAGAAAACCAATTAATCCATGTTTACCATACCAATATTTGATACCAGGAAAGTGAACCTTCCTACATCAAAAGGTTTTGTAAATAGATCAGCTAACTAATCATCAGTATGTATTTTGGTAACTTGGATTAGTTTCTATTCATTATAATCCCTTATAAAGTGAAATCTGATCTCTATATGCTTGGTTTTTAGGAATTTCACTGGATTTTGCACAATGCTAATTGCACTTGAATTGTCAATATAATTAGGAGTGGATAAGAAATTCATACCATAGTCTCTTAGCTGATTTTGAATCCACATTACCTGGGAGCAGCAGCTTGCAGCTGCCACATATTCTGCTTCAGTGGATGATGTGGACACAGTTGTCTGCTTTTTGCATTGCCAAGAGACCAATCTTGCTCCTAAGTACTGACATCCACCAGTTGTGGATTTTCTGTCAATGTTGCATCCACCATAGTCACTGTCAGAATAAGCAGTTAGTACAAGGGGAGAGTCTTTAGGATACCATAGGCCTAAGTGGGGTTGGCCTTTAAGATATCTAAAGATTCTCTTAACAGCAACCAAGTGAGAATCCTTCGGAGAGCATTGAAACCTAGCACACACACAGACAGCAAACATAATATCAGGTCTGGAAGATGTTTGATACATAAGTGAACCTATAAGAGATCTGTATAAATGAATATCCACATCTATGCCATCTTTGTCTGTATGAAGCTGCTTGTGAGGATCCATTGGAGTGCTTGCAGCTGTGGTGTCTTGATACCCAAACTTGTCCAGTATGTCTTTCACATACTTTGATTGGCTTATGAAGAGTCCAGTGGGCTTCTGCTTGACTTGTAATCCCAGAAAGAAAGTGAGTTCTCCCATTGAACTCATTTGAAACTTTTTGTGCATTAAAGCTTCAAATTCTTTGCACAGACAGTCATTTGTTGAGCCAAAGATAATGTCATCAACATAGATTTGGACAAGTAGAATCTCATCTTTGATAGACTTAGTGAAAAGTGTTTTTTCCAGAGTGCCTCTCTTGAATCCATTCTGTAGAAGGTAGGATGACAGAGTGTCATACCATGCTCTGGGGGCTTGATGGAGACCATAGAGATCCTTGTCTAGCTTGTAAACCTTGTCTAGATACTTGTAGTCTTCAAAACCAGGAGGTTGACATACATATACCTCCTCTTCAATTGTTCCATACAGAAAAGCAGACTTCACATCCATTTGATACACTTTAAAACCTTTGAAGCTTGCATAGGCTAAAAATAGTCTGATGGCCTCAATTCTTGCTACTGGAGCAAATACATCATCATAATCTATGCCTTCTTCTTGAGTGTACCCTTGTGCTACAAGCCTTGCTTTACTCTTGATGACTATCCCTCTCTCATCTTTCTTATTTCTGAACACCCATCTTGTACCAATTGCTCTCTTACCTTTAGGAAGATCCACCATAGTCCATACATTCTGAATCTTGAACTGTAGAAGCTCCTCTTGCATAGCCTCAATCCAGGATGAATCTTGTAATGCTTCTGATGCCTTTTTAGGTTCTAGTTGAGACATGAAACAGACATTTTCAAAGGCAGCTAGACTGAATTCAGGACCTGCTTGTTCAGCAGCAGCAGTCTCATTTTGAACCATTTTCCTTGTTTGTACAGGAGTGCTTGGATCACCCAGTATTTGATTGAGAGGATGATACTTGTGAACTCTTAGTGTAGGCTCTCTTTCTATCTGAAAAGAGGATCCAATATTTGTATCATCTCCATCAGGACCAGTGAATGATTCAGTTTCTGAAACAGCATGACTTGAATCTGGGACTGTTTCCCTTTGAGTTGGTAATGTTCTCTCAGGACTTGGGAGTGGCATTTCAGTGTCTGGAGTTATATCATGTTGGACATTCAGGACCCCTGGAGGATCACAAGACAGAAGTGGTATAGTGGTGTAATCATCCCAACTTGTTGAATCTGCAGCAGTCTGAAACTTTGTGCCAACAGCTTGAGAATTTGTATTGGCAGCATGAGAATTTGTGTTGACAGCTTCAATCCTGTATGCATCAGCTTCTGCAGTATACTCAACAAAGCTCAGAGAATTTGTTAGTGAATTCAAGTCGAACAACTAATCAGGACCAGTGCCTTTGATATTTGAAGTATTTTCATTAAATTCAACATTGGCACTTTCTTCAATGGTTTTAGACACACTGTTATATACTCTATAGGCTTTGCCTTGATTTGAGTATCCTAAAAAGAATCCTTCTTCAGCCTTACTTTCAAACTTCCCTAAGTGAGTCTTAGTGTGAAGAATAGTACATGGACATCCAAAAGGCTTGAAGAAAGCTATTAGGGGACATCTGTTATGGAATAACTCATAGGGAGTTTTTCCTTGTGATTGGACAACCTGAGCCCTATTTAGAACATAACAGGCTGCATTAACAGCTTCTGCCCAGAAAGTCATTGGCAGATTTGAATCAGCCAACATTGTTCTAGCAGCCTCAATTAATGTTCTGTTCTTTCTTTCAGCTACACCATTTTGCTGTGGTGTTCTTGGTGCACTATATTGTCTAGCAATGCCTTTGAACTCACAGAAACTGTTTAGAATGTGATTTTTAAATTCAGTTCCATTTTCTGATCTTATCACCTTAACTTTTGAGTTGGATTGGTTTTCTATCTTAAGGATAAAAGACTTAACTAGCTCAGCAGTTTCATCCTTGGACCTAAGAAAGTAAACCAAAGTGAATCTGGTGAAATCATCAACAATTACTAAACAGTAAGCCCTTTTATTCAAACTCAAAACAAATGTTGGACCAAATAGATCCATATGAAGCAACTGAAGAACAGATGAGATTGAATTTACTTCTTTGGCCTTATGAGAAGTTTTGTGTTGCTTGCCTTTAAGACATGCTACACAATGATCATCACATATGAACTCCTTTTGTGGTAAGACTCTTACCAGATTCTTTTTGACTAAAGCATTCATGGACTTGAAGTTCATGTGACACATCCTTCTATGCCAAAGAGCAGACTCATTGGATGATGCTTTGGATATCAAACAGCTTAAAGTATTTGATTTAGATAACAGATCTGTGTCCAGTCTTTTGAAAGGACAATGCACTCAGAATCTGTAAACAGAACAATGTTTTGTTTGTCACAGATTTGAGAGACACTTAATAAATTATACTTAAGCTGTTCAACATACAAAAGATCATGGAATATCATGTTGCCTGCATTAACAGTACCTTTACCTGTAACCTTTCCTCCTTTTGAGTTGCCTCCAAATGCAACAAATCCTCCATCAAAGCCTTTGAAATTTGACAAGCACTCAGAATTGCCTGTCATGTGCCTAGAGCATCCACTGTCCAAATGCCATCTTGTTTTATGAGGAGACCTGTGGTTGCCCGACACAAATAACAACTTAGTCAGTAGTGGAGTAAACCCAAACCAAATTGGTTTTGGGTTGGCCTTGTATATTGACATAACTAAACACTGTTTTTGACTTTTTGTATTTTGTGAGATCTACTGATGGAGTTTTTGGAGAGTATTTAGTGAGGATATGAGGTATCCAGTTATTTTGATCATCTTTTCTTCTAACAGGCTCAGATGATTCACTAGCAGTTCCAGATTGATGCTAAACAGTCTGATCTGTGATTTTAGTGCTAACAGCTTCAGATTTTGCACTAACAGCTTCAGAATTTGGCTTATGTTGGGAAATAGTTTAAGTATACTCAAGCTGTTAGTTTAGACTTCTCAAACTGTTAGTAGATTTTACATGTAAATACAAAGTTCATGCTGCTAGTTGAAGAAACTCGAGCTGCCAGTATAAAAGTTCAAGCTGCCAGAGCAAAACAACTCAAGCTGCTCACTCAAGCTGCTCAGTTCATGCTGTCAAGAGATTCAAGCTGCTCAACAGTTTCATAAACAGAAAGTGCTGATTTTCAGGAAAGATATCTACATGAAGATTCCAGCATATCTACTATCAGAGAAGTCATAGTCCTTCAAGGAAACAAGTCCATAAAGCAATATAAATACAGAGAATAGGTCATTCTATTAGATAGAAGTTTTCTGCATATTTTGAGTCTGTAATTGCTTTATTGTTTAAGTTTCCTTAAGCCTCTAAGGTTGTAAAAGCCTAAGAACAGTCTGTGTTCTTCGTCTAATCAAAACAGATTAGAGGTGATTGTAATCATTGAATTCAGCAATACAAACAGTCTTGATTACTTCTTATGTTTTATGCTTCATTGGTTCTGAAAGTTTTTGTTAAAATAATTAAGTGTTATTCCGCAAACTTCTTAATTAAACTTTGATTCAAAGCAAGATTATTGATTTATACTCTGATAAATTCAAATCAGTTAATCTTGGTTATTTAGTTTTAGATCCTGACAAGTGGTATCAGAGCCACATGTCGTTCTTTGTTTTTCAAAGTCGAAAACTTTCTTTCAAATTTTTAATCTTTTCCAATGGAATTTGAAAATAGCAGCAGTGGATCTGGGCAAGGACTCAAAGTGCCTATGCTCAAGCCCACTGAGTTTGAGATGTGGAAACTCAAGATTCAACAGCATATTCAATTCATTGATTATGCCATATGGGAAGCTGTTGAATTCCCTCCTGTAGTTGATCCAGAACTTGATGCTGAGGGAAAACCAGTCAAAACTCCTCCAAAAACTGAACTTGAAAGGAAGGCTAGAATGAATAAAGTGAAAGCACTCACACTATTACAAATAGCCATTCCTAATGCTTATCAACATCAGTTCAAAAAGTTTTATACTGCTCACTCTCTTTGGAATGCCTTAGAGAAGAGGTTTGCTGGTAATGCCAGTACCAAGAGAAATCAAAAAGACCTCTTGAAACAGCAGTATGAAAACTTTTCTGGTGGCAAGAATGAAAACCTCACTCAAATCTTTGACAGGTTCAACAAACTGATAAGTGAACTGGAAAGTGCAAAGGTCAATCTGGATCAAGATGAAGTCAACAGAAAGTTTCTCAGATCTCTTGGAGAAGAATGGACAGTCTATGCTGCACAGTGGAGAACAAAAGACACACTTGATGAGATAGAATTGGATGATCTGTATAACAGTCTAAGAGTGTTTGAGACTGAAATTGATGCTAAAAAGAAATCCTTTTCTTATAATCACAACACTGCTCTTCTGTCCTCTGAAAAATCTAATAACTGTGATTCTTTTTCAGGTGGTGATGGCAATTCTGCTGAACTCATTATGAAGCTTTTGTTGCCAATGATGGATTATTTGCTCTAAATGTTGAAGACTTGGAACAAATTCATCCAGATGATCTTGAAGAGATGGATTTAAAGTGGCAACATGCAATGCTGACCATGAGAGCCAAAAGATTTCTGAAAAGAACTGGTAGGACCAACTTTCAAGCCAAGACAGAAGGCAAACCATCTTTTGATAAATCAAAAGTGGAATGCTATAAATGCCATAAGCTTGGTCACTTTGCCAGAGAATGTAGATCTCAAGGTCAACAGCCATCAAGGACTTCACAGCCCATCCAAGCTTCCTCATCAACAGCACTTGTCTCTCAAGAAGACAATGTGTTTGACTGGAGTGATCAGACAGAGGAAGAATTCCAAAATCAAGCACTTATGGCAGAAACATCAAATGTCTCCTCCACTGAACTACCATCTGAGGTAAATTCTAAACTCTGCTCTCAATCATGCAAAAATATGGTTAAAAAGTACAGAGATCATAATGAGAGCATGTGCAAAACTCTAGCTAAGATGGAAGAAAGGAGATATGAATATATGCAAGCCATAGAAGATCTGGAAAAACAGATCAATGATTATAAGGATAATGAGATTCAAATGGGGTATGATAGAAACTATCATGAATGGGAGAAAAAGGAACTCAATAAGAAAATAGAATCTCTGAATAAAAAGGTAGAAGAAACTGAACAGAAGGTGTTAGAGGCTAATGAGAAACTGGAATCTGTTAACATAGATCTAGGTAACTTCAAGTTAGCAAATCAGAAGCTAGAACACCTAATGGAAGTTCAATTCAAAGATAGAGTCAAATCTCAGGTCAATCCCAAAGAAGGAATAGGATACAGAGCTACTCCACCTCCATATAATAACAAGTACATTCATCCAATGAGTGAAGTTGCTGATAGACTTGTCAATGAACCACTAGATAAGTCTATGACTATTGTAGATCCTATCCTTGATAACAGTCCTGAATTAAAAGAAGATAAGAGTCAAAATAGAGACTGTGGCACAAAGAGTGCACCCATAGAAGTCCAAGTTCCCAGTAAGAAAGGAAAAGAGAAAATGAGTGTATGCAATGCTACTCCACAAGTCTCTGTACATTCTAACTGTAACACTGCATCTTCATCAAAAGGAACTAAAAGAGGTAAATCTGTTTCTATTTGCACATGCCAAAAGCATGGTGTTCAAATGTTTCCTAAACAACAGCAGGTAAGAGGAAACCAGAGAAACAAGAACCAGAAATTGACAGAAAAGTCTGGTGTTCCAATTCAAACTGTCAAAAGATGCTTTCACTGTGGAAGGAAGAATCACTTAGCCAAGGATTGTTTTTACAAACCAGTTGTTGCAAAACAGTCTGTGCATCACACAAAATCAAATCCTAAACAGGCAAAGCACTCAAAAGTGAAACCTTCCACAGCAGCTCCAAAGAGAACAGTTGATCACAAATTCTCAAAAGTCAATAAAAAACAGTCCACACATCAAAAACAAGTTTTGGAAAAGCCTAAATCAAGTTTTAAACAAATATGGTGTGTCAAGGACAAATCTGTTGCTCAAACTGCTAATGCAAAAGATCAGACTGCTAAGTCAAAATCTGATGCTGTTAGTGCAAAAACTGAAACTGTTAGCACTACAAACACAGCTCAAGCTGCTGGGCATCAAACTGGAGCTGCTAGTGAATCATCTGAGACTGTCAGAAGAAAAGATGATCAAAATAATTGGATACCTCATATTATCACTAAATACTCTCCAAAGACTCCATCAGTAGATCTCACCAAATACAAGAAGTCAAAAACAGTTTTTAGTTATGTCAATGTACAAGGCCAACCCAAAACCAATTTGGTTTGGGTTTACTCCACTACTAACTAAGCTGTTATTTGTGCAGGGCAACCACAGGTCTCCTCATAGGACAAGATGGCATCTGGACAGTGGATGCTCTAGGCACATGACAGGCAATTCTGAATGCTTGTCAAACTTCAAAGGTTTTGATGGAGGTTTTGTTGCATTTGGAGGCAACTCAAAAGGAGGTAAGGTTACAGGTAAGGGTACTGTAAATGCAGGCAACATGACATTCCATGATGTTCTGTATGTTGAATAGCTTAAGTACAATCTATTGAGTGTCTCTCAAATCTGTGACAAACAAAACATTGTTCTGTTCACAGATTCTGAGTGCATTGTTCTTTCAAAGGATTTTAAAATTCCTGAAAATCTTGTTTTACTTAGAACACCAAGAAAGGACAATGTTTACTGCCTGGACACAGCTCTCTTGACTAAATCAAATACTTTAAGCTGTTTAATATCCAAAGCATCATCAAATGAGTCTGCTCTTTGGCATAAAAGGATGTGTCACATGAACTTCAAGTCCATGAATGATTTAGTTAAAAAGAATCTGGTAAGAGGATTACCACAAAAGGAGTTCATTTGTGATGATCATTGTGTAGCTTGTCTTAAAGGTAAGCAACACAAAACTTCTCATAAGGCCAAAGAAGTAAATTCAATCTCATCTGTTCTTCAGTTGTTACATATGGATCTATTTGGTCCAACATCTGTTTTGAGTTTGAATAAAAGGGCATACTGTTTAGTCATTGTTGATGATTTCACCAGATTTACTTGGGTTTACTTTCTTAGGTCCAAAGATGAAACTGCTGAGCTAGTTAAGTCTTTTATTCTTAAGATAGAAAACCAATCCAATTCCAAAGTTAAGGTGATAAGATCAGACAATGGAACTGAATTTAAAAATCAAATTCTAAACAGTTTCTGTGAGTCCAAAGGCATTGCTAGACAATATCGTGCTCCAAGAACACCACAGCAAAATGGTGTAGCTGAAAGAAAGAATAGAACATTAATGGAGGCTGCTAGAACAATGCTAGCTGATTCAAATCTTCCAATGACTTTCTGGGCAGAAGCTGTTAATACAGCCTGTTATGTTCTAAATAGGGTTCAAGTAGTTCAATCACAAGGGAAAACTCCCTATGAGTTATTCCATAACAGAAGTCCCCTAATAGCTTTCTTCAAGTCTTTTGGATGCCCATGTACTATTCTTCACACCAAGACTCACTTAGGGAAGTTTGAGAGTAAAGCTGAAGAAGGATTCTTTATAGGATACTCAACTCAAAGCAAAGCCTATAGAGTATACAACAGTGTGTCTAAAACAATTGAAGAAAGTGCCAATGTTGAATTTAATGAAAATACTGCTAACATCAAAGGCACTGGTCCTGATTGGTTGTTTGATCTAGATTCACTAACAAATTCTCTGAGCTTTGTTGAGTATACTGCAGAAGCTGATGAATACAGGGTTGAAGCTGCCAATACAATTTCTCATGCTGTTGGCACAAAGTCTCAGACTGCTGCAGATTCAACAAGTTGGGATGATTTCACCTCTCTACCACTTCTGTCTTGTGATCCTCCAGGGGTCCTGAATGATACAAATCCAGACACTGAAGTGCCACTCCAAAGTTCTGAAGGAACAGCTCCACCACAACAGGAAACAGTCCCAGATTCAAGTCAAGCTGTTTCAGAAACTGAACCATTCACTGGTTCTGATGGAGATGATACAAACCTTGGAACTTCCTTTCAAACAGAGAGAGAGCCCACACTAAGAGTTCACAAGTATCACCCTCTCAATCAAATACTGGGTGATCCAAGCACTTTTGTTCAAACAAGGAAGATGGTGCACAATGAGACTGCTGCTGAACAAGCAGTTCCAGAATTCAGTCTAGCTGCTTTTGAACATGCCTGTTTCATGTCTCAACTAGAACCCAAAAAGGCATCAGAAGCATTAAAAGATTCATCCTGGATTGAAGCTATGCAAGAAGAGCTTTTACAGTTCAAAATTCAGAATGTATGGACTCTGGTGGATCATCCTAAAGGTAAGAGAGCAATAGGTACAAGATGGGTGTTCAGAAACAAGAAGGATGAGAGAGGGATAGTCATCAAGAACAAAGCAAGACTAGTAGCACAAGGGTACACTCAAGAAGAAGGAATAGATTATGATGATGTCTTTGCTCCAGTAGCAAGAATTGAAGCCATCAGACTATTTCTAACATATGCAAGTTTCAAAGGCTTTAAAGTGTATCAAATGGATGTTAAGTCTGCTTTCTTGTATGGGACAATTGAAGAGGAAGTGTATGTGTGTCAACCTCCTGGTTTTAAAGACTACAAGTATCCAGACAGGGTGTACAAGCTAGACAAAGCTCTCTATGGCCTTCACCAAGCCCCCAGAGCATGGTATGACACACTATCATCATATCTTCTACAGAATGGATTCAAGAGAGGCACTCTGGACAAAACACTTTTCACTAAATCCATCAAAGCTGAGATTCTTCTTGTCCAGATCTATGTTGATGACATCATCTTTGGCTCAACCAATGATAGGTTGTGCAAAGATTTTGAGGCCCTAATGCACAAAAAGTTTCAAATGAGTTCAATGGGGGAACTCACATTCTTTCTAGGGCTGCAGGTCAAACAGAAGCCTACTGGTCTATTCATAAGTCAATCAAAGTATGTCAAAGACATACTGGAAAAGTTTGGCTATCAAGACACAAAGGTTGCAAGCACTCCAATGGATCCTCATAAACAGCTCCATACAGACAAAGATGGCATAGATGTGGACATTCATCTATACAGATCCCTTATAGGATCTCTCATGTATCTAACATCTTCTAGACCTGATATAATGTTTGCTGTCTGTGTGTGTGCTAGGTTTCAATGCTCTCCAAAGGATTCTCACTTGGTTGCTGTTAAGAGAATCTTCAGATACCTTAAAGGCCAACCACATTTAGGCCTATGGTATCCCAAAGACTCTCCTTTTGAACTAACTGCTTATTCTGACAGTGACTATGGTGGTTGCAACATTGACAGGAAATCCACAACTGGTGGATGTCAATACTTAGGAGCAAGACTGGTCTCTTGGCAATGCAAAAAGCAAACAACTGTCTCCACATCATCCACTGAAGCAGAATACGTAGCAGCTGCAAGCTGCTGCTCCCAGGTAATGTGGTTTCAAAATCAGCTAAGAGACTATGGTATGAACTTCTTATCCACTCCTATTTATATTGACAATTCAAGTGCCATTAGCATTGTGCAAAACCCAGTGAAATTCCCAAAAACCAAACATATAGAAATCAGATTTCAAATGAGTGCGCGGGACCCAACCTTTTCGAAACCTTTAAAGGTCCCGGTTTCGTTCAGTTGTAACTACCAGTTACTTATTCTTCTTCCACGGCCTTCTATCTTCTCTCTGAACGATTCACACATTCTTTTCAAACCCTAAACCCTAAACCGTCGTTTCTTCATCAATGGAGTTCGTAAAAGAACACAACTGCCTCCCATACACCCTGAAACACACTGAACTTCAACCGTTCCATGCTATGATGGACTTCCTCAGGCACTCCCATATCCACTATGCCCTCAATATTAACCCCACTATATACATATCTCATATTGAGCAATTCTGGAATCGTGCCTATGTTCAAACCATCAATGGAGTGCCTACCCTGACTTCCAAAATCTATGGTACTACCATCAATAACACTGAGGAGTCCATCAGAAGTCATCTGCATCTTCAAGATGCCACAGGTATAAAAGACCTATCCCTTAATGCTTTACATTCTGGTCTTCAAAATATTGGATATAGGGGCCCTGCTGATTCTTTCACTTTCTTGAAAGCACACTTTTATCCTAAATGGAAATATCTCGTGCATATCATTCAGCAGTGTATAAGCCCCAAAAGAACTGGTTGGTCCGAGTTTTCCTCAAATATTGCCACTGCCTTAGTGTGCTTTTCTACTGGCCAACAGTTCAACTTTTCAAACATGATTTTCCAGGGGATGTTAAGGCATCATTCCCTAAAGAATGGGAAATTTCTTATGTATCCCAGGTTTTTGGCAAAAATCATTGCACACACCTGCACAACTTCACATTTACACAAACGGATACATGTTTCCCATAGGCACTCACTATTTTCAATCAAAAGGCTGTTAAAGCCAAGTGCCAATTTTGTCAGTATAGATGCTCCATTGCCCTCTGCAATGATGAACATCATTTCAAGAAACAGAGGAGAGGGTCCTGAGCAGACACAACCCAACATTCCTGCTTCACCCCCAGGACCCCAACCCACTCCTCATGATACACAAATTCCTTCTGATTCTTTTGTACAGCCAACACGCCCACTCAGATATCTATACAAAAGAAAAAGGGGACCAGGAGCTCCTTCCTCCTCCCTTAGACAAAAGCCATATATCCCTGTGCAGGAGGATACTCCTGCACAGAATATCCAAAGGGAACCAGTTGAGGACACTCCCATCCTCTCTCAGGAGGTGAACATCTCTTCAGAGATGATTCATATGGGTTCTGTGGCTGGCACTACTGATGTCTCTGCAAAAGAGGCACAGGACAGTGCCAACATAGCTAAGACCACGCCCATGGCAACAGCAAGTGTGCCAACACAAGCTGGAAGTCCCCAGAACCAAGAACTGAGGGGCCCAGAGGTTTCTACTTCTGGTTTTAATGTCAGTGATAGATCACAAGCTCCTCAGGTGTTCTCTGATCTTGAGGCTAGTCTGCAACATATGCTTTTAACGGATCCCAGGCTCAAACCTGTTGTAGCCATGTTGGACTATCAAATGTCCATCATTGCTGCACAGGGAGCCCAAATTTTTGCTCTCAAGCAGGCCGAAGCTGCTCAGAATAAGAGAATCGATTATCTTCACAGAGGCTTCACTCTCTGTGGAAATAAAATTGTGAAATTAGAGCAGATGATTCAAACCCAAGGGGCAAAGGTTGTAGGTCCTTCTGACCAAACCAATGCTTCCAAAAAGGGGGAGAATCAGGAGGTCCCTACATCAGTCCAAGCAGCTCCAACAACAACAACAGTTCAAGCAGCACCAACAGTCCCAGTTTCTAGGCTAGCAGTCCCAACAGCTTCTCAAGCTGTTAGCCTAGAAACTCAAGCTGCTCCTTCAAAAGTCACTGGAGTTGTGATCAGAGAAGGAATTCAAGCTCCAACAAGCACAGTCCAAGCTACAACATCTGCTACAAAAGACAAGGGCAAGGGTATTCTTATTGAATCTCCAAAGCACAAATTTTCTTCAAAAGAAGCCCAAATTGCCTTTGATGCTGAAGTTGCAAGAAAAATAGCAGAAGAACAAGACAAAGAATTAGAGCAGCAAGCCCAAACCCCTATGGATGATGATGAAACTTTAGGTGATTACTTAAAGGGGTTTGTGGTTAAGCAAGGAGCAAGGAAGAGAAAGATGCCAACAGGGCACTCCAAGGCTGAGCATAGAAGATTCCTTATCAATTTTGCCTTTGCAGCTGGTATTCCAAAGAAAATGGCTCAGTCCATGTCTACAGAAAGGCTGCAGGAGATTCATGATAAGGAGATGGACAAAAGACAGAGAACAAAAGTCTCTCCTGAAGCTCAACCATCCCAATCAGTCCAACCATCTACCCAATCAGTCCAAGCTGAAGCTGGTGCCAGTGCACCTGCTCCCTCTGATCAAGCAGTTGTCTCCATTCCTTCATCAGTTAAAAGGATTATCTTTGAGCAACATCTACAAAAGGCTATGGAGATAGAAAGGCTGATTGATCAGCATGACTTTACAAAGCCTCAAATCAACTACTGGTTTGCTAAGTCACTGGATGACTGTGACTTAAGAATAAAGTTTGTGATCAGAAGAGAGTCTGGACCTGAAGAGGAGTATGATACTTTTTGGCAGATAGTACAGAAGCTGACCAGAGAAGAATTAATAAAGATGTACCATATAGGGTCAGTTAAACAAGGAAGGTCTGCTCTTCCACAGGTCAAGCAGCTCATTAAAGATCTAAGTACAGTGGTTGATTCTGAGTTTGCAAGACAAGAAATAGAGGATGCTGAAAAGAAAGGGAAAAAGATCAAGCAGATTGATCTGTTTGTCAAGTCCAAGACATTCAGAATCAAATTCACGGATGGGACTGGTATCTTCTTCAACTTTGAGGTTTATAATTTTTCAAAAGATATGCTACTGAAAATTAAGTCAGCTAGAATATCTTGTGACAAAGAAGAGTTGAAGAAAGAATTTTTGAAGGCTGTAGATCAGAAACTTGCACAGTTGTAAGTTTTTGAAAGCCTTGGTTTGTAAATAACAGCTTACTTATTTATTTCCATTTTTGTATAGAACTTAAAGTCTTGTAAAGAATTTAAGTTAGGGGGAGATTGTTGGGAAATAGTTTAAGTATACTCAAGCTGTTAGTTTAGACTTCTCAAAGTGTTAGTAGATTTTACATGTAAATACAAAGTTCATGCTGCTAGTTGAAGAAACTCGAGCTGCCAGTATAAAAGTTCAAGCTGCCAGAGCAAAACAACTCAAGCTGCTCACTCAAGCTGCTCAGTTCATGCTGTCAAGAGATTCAAGCTGCTCAACAGTTTCATAAACAGAAAGTGCTGATTTTCAGGAAAGATATCTACACGAAGATTCCAGCATATCTACTATCAGAGAAGTCATAGTCCTTCAAGGAAACAAGTCCATAAAGCAATATAAATACAGAGAATAGGTCATTCTATTAGATAGAAGTCTTCTGCATATTTTGAGTCTGTAATTGCTTTATTGTTTAAGTTTTCTTAAGCCTCTAAGGTTGTAAAACCCTAAGAACAGTCTGTGTTCTTCGTCTAATCAAAACAGATTAGAGGTGATTGTAATCATTGAATTCAGCAATACAAACAGTCTTGATTACTTCTTATGTTTTATGCTTCATTGGTTCTGAAAGTTTTTGTTAAAATAATTAAGTGTTATTCCGCAAACTTCTTAATTAAACTTTGATTCAAAGCAAGATTATTGATTTATACTCTGATAAATTCAAATCAGTTAATCTTGGTTATTTAGTTTTAGATCCTGACAGCTTAGCAGTTTGATCTTTTGCATCAGCAGTTTGATCTAAGAATCTGTCCTTGACACACCATATTTGTTTAAACTTGATTTAGGCTTTGCCAAAACTTGTTTTTGATGTGTGGACTGCTTTTTATTAACTTTTGAAAGCCTATGATCAACTGTTTTCTTTGGAACTGATGTGGAAGGTTTCACCTTTGAATGTTTTGTCTGAATAGGATTTGATTTTGATTGATTCACAGTCTGTTTTGCAACAGCTGGTTTATAAAAACAATCCTTGGCTAAGTGATTCTTCCTTCCACAGTGAAAACACCTTTTGACTATTTTAATTGGAGAACTAGATTTTTCTGAAAATTTCTGGTTCTTCTTTCTCTGATTTCCTCTTACCTGCTATTGTTTGGGAAACTTTTGAACACCATGCTTTTGGCATGTGCAGACAGGAACATGTTTACCTCTTTTATTATTCTTTGAGGAAGATGCAGTGTTACAGTTAGAATGTACAGAAACTTGTGGAGCAGCATTGCATACACTCATCTTCTCTTTCCCTTTCTTACTAGGGGCTTGGATCTCTATGGGTGCACTCATTGTTTTGTGGTCTTTCTCAACTACCATAGACTCACAGTCTCTCTTTTGAATCTGATCTTCTTTTGATTCAGGACTGTTATCAAGGATTGGATCTACAATAATCATAGACTCATCTAGTGGTTCATTGACAAGTCTATCAGCAACCTCACTCATTGGATGAATGTACTTGTTCTTGTATGGAGGAGGAGTAGCCCTGTATCCTATGCCTTCTTTGGGATTGACCTGAGATTTTACCCTATCTTTAAATTGGAGTTCCATTAGGTGTTCCAGCTTTTGATTTGCCAACTTAAAGTTACCTAGATCTATGTTAACAGATTCTAGTTTCTTATTAGCTTCTAGCACCTTTTGTTCAGTCTCTTCTACCTTTTTATTCAGAGATTCTATTTTCTTATTTAGCTCCTTTTTCTCCCACTCATGATATGTTCTATCATATCCCATTTGAATCTCATTATCTTTATAATCATTGATCTGTTTTTCAAGATCTTCTATGGCTTGCATGTATTCATATCTCCTTTCTTCCATCTTAGCTAGAGTTTTGCACATGCTCTCATTATGATCTCTGTACTTTTTAACCATATTTTTGCATGATTGAGAGCAGAGTTTAGAATTTACCTCAGATGGTAGTTCAGTGGAGGAGACATTTGATGTTTCTGCCATTAGAGCTTGATTCTGAAACTCTTCCTCTGTCTGATCACTCCAATCAAACACATTGTCTTCTTGGGAGACAAGTGCTGTTGATGATGATGTCTGATTGGGCTGTGAAGTCCTTGATGACTGTTGACCTTGAGATCTACATTCTCTGGCAAAGTGACCAAGTTTAGGACATTTATAGCATTCAACTTTTGATTTATCAAAAGCTGGTTTGCCTTCTGGTCTGGCTTGAAAGTTGGTCCTTCCAGTTCTTTTAAGAAACCTTTTGGCCCTCATGGTCAGCATTGCATGTTGCCACTTTAAATCCATTTCTTCAAGATCATCTGGATGGATTTGTTCTAAATCTTCAGCATTTAGAGCAAATAGTCCATCATTTGCAACAAAAGCCTCATAGTGAACTTCAGCAGAGTTGCCATCACCACCTGAAAAGGAATCACTGCTATTAGATTTATCAGAAGACATAAGAGCAGTATTATGATTATAAGAAAAAGATTTCTTTTTAGCATCAATCTCAGTCTCAAACACTCTTAGACTGTTATACAAATCATCCAGTTCTATTTCATCAAGAGTGTCTTTTGTTCTCCATTGAGCAGCATAAACTGTCCATTCCTCTCCAAGAGATCTGAGAAACTTTCTGTTGACTTCATCTTGATCCAGATTGACTTTTGCACTTTCCAGTTCACTTATCAGTTTGTTAAACCTGTCAAAAATTTGAGTAAGGTTTTCATTCTTGCCACCAGAAAAGTTCTCATACTGCTGTTTTAAAAGATCTTTTTGATTTCTCTTGGTACTGGCATTACCAGCAAATCTTTTCTCTAAAGCATTCCAAAGAGAATGAGCAGTATAAAACTTTTTGAACTGATGTTGATAAGCATTAGGAATGGCTATTTGTAAAAGTGTAAGAGCTTTCACTTCATTCATTCTAGCATTCCTTTCAAGTTCAGTTTTTGGAGGAGTTTTGACTGGTTTTCCCTCATCATCAAGTTCTGGATCAACTACAGGAGGAAATTCAACGGCTTCCCATATGGCATAGTCAATAAATTGGATATGCTGTTGAATCCTGAGTTTCCACATCTCAAACTCAGTGGGCTTGAGCATAGGCACTTTGAGTCCCTGCCCAGATCCACTGCTGCTATTTTCAAATTCCATAGCAAAAAGATTAAAAATTTAAAAGAAAGTTTTCGACTTTGAAAAACAAAGAACGACCTGTGGCTCTGATACCACTTTACAGGATCTAAAACTAAATAACCAATACTAACTGATTTGAATTTATCGGAATATAAATCAATAATCTTGCTTTGAATCAAAGTTTAATTAAGAAGTTTGCGGAATAACACTTAATTATTTTAACAAAAGCTTTCAGAATAAATAGCAGATAAACACAATAAATAATCAAGACTGATTGTATTGCTGAATTCAATGATTACAATCACCTCTAATCTGTTTGATTAGACGAAGAACACAGACTGTTCTTAGCGTTTTACAACCTTAGAGGCTTTTGAAAACTTAATCAACAAAGCAATTACAGACTCAAATATGCAGAAAACTCCTATACAATAGAAAGACCTATTCTATATATTTATATTGCTTCTTGATATGTTTCCTTGACGAATCATGACTTCTCTGATAGTAGATATACTGGAATCTTTGAATATATATCTTTTCCTGAAAATCAGCACTTTCTGTTTATGAAACTGTTGAGCAGCTTGAATCACTTGACAGCATGAACAGAGCAGCTCGAGTTGATTTACTCTGGCAGCTTGAACTTTTACACTGGCAGCTCGAGTTTCTTCAACTAGCAGCATGAACTTTAAATTTACATAAAAACTCTACTAACAGTTTGAGAAGTCTAACTAACAGCTTGAACCTACTTAAGCTATTTCCCAACAATAATCATTGTGTGTATGCCTTGATCATAAAAGTATGTCTATGTATGACTCACGTAAGATGATTTATTGATAAATAAAAAGGCCAAGGGATATTCCGAAGTGTAACATGTTTAAAGGGAAAATAATACCAACAATCGGCTAGAAATGTATGTCACGACAAACAATCAAAGGAATCAAAAATTCCTAAGTGTGAAAGTTTGAATACTGAAAGCGCATATTTGACACCGCTATCTGATTGAACCTTTCTTTGACTATACTCGTCAAAAATATTCTGTTAAGTTTTTAGTATAGGTCGTAAATTTTTAATAATATAGTTTAGTCTAAGTTTAATTTTTGTTCACAATTTTAACTTTAATTTACTTTACTTTTATTTTAATTTTAATTTTAATTTTATTTTTATTTTTAGTTTATTTTTACCTAGGAAAAAGGTCAAAATTTGCTGAGTATGCATTCTTAGTTGAATAAAATAAACATTGTGTGAAAATCTTGTGCTTATGGTAAAAGATTTGGCATAGTTTATTCCGTTACACGAAAAGGTTGAAAAAGTTGAATTTATTTCAAAGATTTTCAAAATTTTCAGATTAAATTCGAGCCTAAGCAAAATTCGAATATACATTCGAATTTGGCAGGGCCTCGAGTTTGGCAGTAAACTCGAGAACAGTCACAAACTCGAAGGAGGATGGTATAAATAGGTCAACAGTGATGGTCATAAATCACCTACCTACGATTTTGATCCTTCGAGTTTATCAGAGCGACTTCGAGTTTATCTTCGAGTTTACCGGTTTTCGAGTTTCTTCCTATTTGTCGACTTTTGTCCAGTTGTGTTCGAGTCTACTAGCAAATCTAGGTATAACCAAGTGTATTATACAAGATTTAAGTGGTTTTAGACTTAATTTGAGGCAAAATCAACTGATTTTGAAGTTTCTTATGGTGTGAGCTTTGGAACTCAAAATTACAAACTTTGAACCGGTGGAACATTAAATTGATCACAAATACCTTAGATTAGAACCTTTTAGGACTAATGGATGTAGTTTTCTATGTCTAAAATGGTTAAAATCTTGGAGTTTTGTGATTAAAGTGACTGACTCCTTCGAATTTGTTCTTGGCTTGATTCGAGTTTGTCACTAAACTCAAATGAGTTATCCTTCGAATTTGACATTATATTCGAATTATTTAATTAAGATTTTAATTAAACTTGTAGAAATTCATAAGTGTTGGATTTTGTCCTTATACAAGTTCAAAATAAAACAAATTTGAATTTACACAAGTTTATTGCTTTTTAATAATTCTAATATTTTATTTGCTATATTGTGCAGACATGACTGACAGAATTTTTGTTCCTAAGCATAACACGGTCATCTCTCCTGACCATGCGATTCCAGAGGCTCAAGCCTACCACCAGATGGTGGATTTTTTGGTAGGATCTAGGATCTCATACGTGCTGTCACACAATATTCAGATCGTCATCCCGTACGTTCGTCAGTTCTGGGATCACCTTCAAGTTGACTGTACTGTTACCCCAATAGTTTTGACGACAAGGATTGCTGGCCATCCTTTAGTATTTTCAGCTGACATGCTACATCAAGTGTTACAGCTAGGCACTCAAGAGCAGGGGAATGGGCCGATTGACTTCGCATTAGCAATCAGGCAAGCAGCCTTTGTCAGAATGGGATATAATTTGGACGTGACCAAATCCTCTTACATGAAGAGCGGACTGATCGGCCAATGGCGATATCTAGCTCATGTTTTCATGGTATGTTTTGCAGCAAAGAAAGCAGGCTTCGACTACATGAAGAGTGGGCTGATAGGGCAGTGGCGATACCTAGCTCACGTTTTTATGGTGCTGCCAAGAAAGCAGGATTTGATTACATCGTATCGAAGATTCAGTCAGGGATGATAGCGTTGGTTTAAAATCAAAGATTTAGCTTCTCAGAGATGTTCTTTACAGAGTTTGTTCAACATATAACAGCTCCGGACCGCGAAAGATTTCTGCTTTATCTGAGATTTGTAATGATGCGGATCAGACATTTCTTGCCAAATCTGCCACAGCTCAATGAAATTCAAAGTGTTGCTGTCATAGACAAACGAATATTTGCTGATTGTTCATCTCATCGAGGAAGGTTAGCTATTCCAGTGGAGGCACCATTGTTTGGGGCAGTAATTAATCCAGATTTCCAAGTAAGGGAAGATGCCAACTGGGCAGGGGATTTACCAGTTCCGCAGCAACCACAGCAACAGCAACCACAGCAACAGCGACCACAGCAACCGAGGCCTCAACAACAAAGAAGGAGGCAACGCCCATCAGCGAGACAAACCCAGGCAGCTAGGCCTTCAACTAGTCAAGTACAGGAGACAGTAGACGCTACAGCTGCAGGTTTGGAAGCTAGTACTTCAGATGTAGCTCCCGGAAATGATCAAAGGGCAGAAACATTAGAAGAGATATGGGCTTCAGGGCCAAATGCAAATGAGGAAATAACTACTGAGCTAGTAGGGGACATTCTGGAACCACCGGAAGGGGAGGTTGACATTTTTAGGCAAACAGATGAGTATCAACCTGAGCCAGCAGGTGATGACAAGTCAACTTCAGATACCGAATCAGAAGAGATGGAAGAGATTGAGGTTGAAAAAGAAACAGAAGATACTTCTATTCTCATAAGCACTTATGGATTGAGGATAGTGGTGACAAATGAAAAAGCTACAAGGAGACGAGCTTCGAGGGAGTCTGACGACTCAGATTTTGAAGAGGAAGATGTAGTTCCGTTGGTGCCTAGGCAAAGGGCCAAAAGGCATCGGTTCATGCAGGGAGCTTCGTCGGCTTCTGCTACTGAGCCAGAAATACCTCAACCTCCACCCATTCAAACAACCATTCCACCTCCACCACCACCTGTTCAAACATCCATCCCCTTGCCAATCATTCTAGGTCCCATACAATCCATACCATCCACATCATCCACCTTCATGGACAATCAAAGGTTTTCTGAGCTAAAAGGAAAGGTCGACTTCCAACAAGTCTAAATCTTTCATCTGACCAAGGCTCTCGGCGAAATTCAAACGCATAATGCAAATATAGGCAAAGAGAATGCTGAGTTGAAGAGATCAGTTGGAAAATGGAGGAAGAAAATCTAGAGCTTAAAACTTTCGTTTCCGATCAAGCTGCTGAGATTCGATCGATGCGTGCCCTAATTGAGCAATTATTGAAAAATCTAAAGGCTCAGGGGGAGACGAGTTGTCGGGATCAGGAGGAGCAGCCAAGGGGTGGAGATGATGAAGGCGATGATCCCAGTGCACCAAAAGATAATGAGCCAGTAGATTTTCCTGCTGCTCTGTATGCTGAAACTCAGGGGGAGTCGAGTCAAGGTAGATCAAAAAGAGGAGAAGCAAGCTCCTCAAAGATTACAGAGAGTGAAGTGCACGACATGATTGAAGCATTAATGAATATCGATGAAGACCCTCTAGGTTTTGGTTTTGATATTGAAGATGAAATTGAAGATCTGGAAGAGGGTGAGTTCGTGCCTGAAGATATAATTGACTGGAAGTCTGATGATGAGATTTATGTTGATGAGGATGATGAGGCGAATGAGATCATTGTTCAACAAAACCCTATCACAGATACATATGTGACAGAAGGAAATAGTGTGATTGACATAGAATTAGTAAAAGCTGCTTTAAATGCTGAATCATCAATTGAAGAGCCTGCTAGAGAGCTTACAAACGAAGAAAAAAGGAAGTTGTGGTTCAGGATAGAGAAAAAGGAGCTAGAGCTGAAGAACAAGATACGCGTGCCGGGTGCTGGAGAGCTATCGGGAAACATTTTAAGCTGGTTTTTTGATCGAGAATTGCAGCTATTCATTATCAAACGAAAGGATGGCCTCCAGTATCTCAGAAGAAGTCTGAAATCCTTCAATACCTTGCCAAAAATTGAAATAAAAGCGTTAGCATAGAAGGAGCTTATTAATATCGGCGACGAACCTTATGCTGAAGTAATAGCTAAGATCATTATAAAAGAAGGGAGGTCGAGGAAATTTGAGAGGCTCAATCCAAGGGTTGGTAAACGAGTGATGGACAATACTCGAATTGACCCTCTAACTGGTAGACCGTGGATGAAAATTCAATATAAACCAGTTAGATGTCTAAAGAAATTTCCTCTCAAGCCAATGCCACAGAACGTTTTGAAAAATCTCAATTGGTGGTATGTGGAAAGTGAAACAGGTGAAGCGGTAATAGAGGACTTTGAAGAAAAAGTAATTCTTAGAGTGTACGATCTGCTGCACCTAGTTAATCTATCCAAAGATGACATGCAAGTGCTCTACAATCATCAAATCTCAAGTGATGCACATATGGAGTATGAGGCTAGAAAGTATCAGAATGTAATTAATGTATGTGTTGAGAAAGGATTGTATGCTGGCAGCAGTTTAAATAAACAAAGTACTTAAACAAAATATAAATAGTTAGAAGTTATCGTCAAGGGGGAGTCTGTTGGTACACCCTGTGTGACGATAGCAGTCTAAGTGTATTAGCATTTTGGTTCAAGTGATACTGCAAAGTATTGAATATTAACGAGTGTTTGATATATGTGTTTATATACGTTTGATAGTTATTGATTGTATGTTTGAACTTGATGTAATTTATTACAAGAAGTTCAAACATAAAATCCAAAGATTAATTCAAACATAAATTAAATCATATACTCAAATAGAAGTTGGTCATGAGAAATTCGAATAGGGGATAAATTCGAATTTGATATAGGAGGAAAATTCGAATGTGTCATATAGACAAACTCGAATGGGCCTTGGGCCTGGATTCGAGTTTGTCCAATGTCAAACTCGAATACACCTCTATAATTAGGGGTTAACTCGAATCATTAAGGGACTTTTGCGGAATTCGTGTGAGCATTTAGCAAAAGGCGATCTCGAGTTTATCAGCTGATAGTGAGTGTTTTCGGAGAGAATCATTGCGTAGGTTCGTTCGTGGTTGATCGTACAGCGTTGTGGTAGTCTCCGTGTTTCGTGTGAGTATTATATCCGTCAAGCCGCTAACGAGGATTCCGCACTCGTTAACGGTGTCGCGTCTAGATAGATCTGTGTAGTGCAAGACCTTACAAGTGGTATCAGAGCCTAAGGGGTGTTCTTCGTGTTCTTCGTGTTCATAAAGATACATCCTACGTTTCTTGACGCTTTTGGACAGTTAATCTCATTTGTTTTTGGTTTTTTTTTTCGAGCTTATCAAATTGGAATCCGGGAAATACTTTGTTGTAGTTCACATTTTTTATCAAAATCAATATTTTTACTTGTAAAAATATTGATTTAATCTGAAAAACATGAAAAACTCGAGGTATTAGCCGTTTCTTGAATTTGCGGCGCTCGACTTTATTAAGGAGACATTAGGGTTTTGCTCATCTTCGAGTTTGACCAAAATTCGCTCCTTTCGAGTTTCCTAAAAAGTGTTTTCGAGTTTGGACAGTTCGAATTTACTTTAGGCTTCGACTTTGCATTAAAGTCGAATAGGGGGGATTCGAGTTTATCTGGGTTTCGAGTTTGAGTAGGGTTCGAGTTTACCTGGACATTCGACTTTGGAGACCTTCGACTTTGTCATCACTTTCGACTTTAATTGAATTTAAACACTTAACTCGAATTTAATTCCAAATAGGTATAAATTTAATTAGTTTCGAATTTACCTAAATTCGAGAGAATCAATTTAAATTAATTTCGAATTAAATTAATTAAGTTAAAATTCAATTATCTTTGAAACAATGACAAGTCTACAACGGTTTCTGGAGATGGATCACGAGGTCGGAAAAGCAAATACTCTGCCAAAATTGATGAAACTTGAAGATTACTACTGGTGGAAGGATCGGTTTGCCGACTTCGCGCGTTTTAACGATATGCGTATGTGGATTTGTATCGATGAGGGATACATTCCACCGACAGCTGAGATCGAGGGACGACAAAAGGTTATTCCTTATTCTAAAATGAAGGATGATGACAAAAAGCTGTTTGAAGCAGAGGATCGTGCTTACGCTATCATCAGAATGGCGTTACCTCAGGACATTCTACACACTTTCCGGAATCAGAAGACAGCGAAAGAGTTGTGGGAGACATTGGAAAAAAGGTGTGAGGGTAACCCGAGGGTTAGACGGAAACGTATGGAGATGCTCAAACAACAGTTTGCGATCTTCAAGGCATTGAAGGATGAAAAGCTGGAGGACACCATCACACGTTTCTATCATCTGCTGACTGAGTTAGACAGTCATGATATTGAGTACAGTGACACTGAAAAGAATAATAAGCTTCTGGTTGCTTTACCGGCCAAATGGGCGATGTACGTGGCCTTGATTAAACATGATGAGGATAAATACTATACTCTGACTCTTGAGAATATGGTGGGAACGCTGGGGGCGTATCATTTTGAACTACTGAAGGCAGAAACGGATTATGAACAAGTTCAAAATCCAGCAATGTATTTTGGAAAATCAAAACCTTCAGGGACAGCCGAAATGAAGACAGCCACAGCCTTCTTCTCGGGAGAAACATCGTCACCAGCTGAGCCAGAGGACGCACAGAGTAGAGCTTTCTTAGGGTTTAGTAGACCAGAAGAACAGCAACATCAGGCTACACCGGCATCTACATCTCAGGGTTATTCTAAGATGCCTATGAGCTCTAAATCGGCTGAAGACCATCTAAATCTATTGGCCTCATTCGTGGCCGCATACGGAAATTGCGTTCAGGGTAAAATCAACGATCTTGCACTCTGGGATGAGGATTACGATCAGGTAGACCCTGATGACCTTGAAGAGATGGATCTCCAGTGGCAACTGGCCATGGTAACTCAACGAGTTAAGAGGTTCATCAAACGGACGGGAAGAAATCTGAATATGAGTAACAATAGGATTGGCTTCGATAAGTCCAAAGTAAAATGCTACAACTGTCAATGGTTAGGACACTTCGCTAAAGAGTGTCAGAGACCGAAGGTAGAGAATTACCAAGGGCAGAATCAGAATCATGGACGGTATTGATAAGCCCTTTGATTTTGGTGTCTCACTAGTGTCATGTTCTTTCTTTTCAACTATTAATTTCAGGCTTAGCTTCTCCTAGTATTTGGTCACTAGAAGACTGCACAAACTTGACCTTCTTAATCTTAGAGTTAGTATTAGACACCTTAGTTGATTAGTCCTTATCAGATTCAGTTTCAATTGCTACCTCAGATTCGACTAGTTCATCAGTTTTATCCTGTGGTTGAGGCACATAATTATTGTTGAAGGGTGGAGGACTCTCTTGATAACCTAATCATACTGGTTTCTTAGACTGCCGTTGAGCTTCTAAGATTTTCCCTAGGTTTCGTGACGAGTTCCTAAACTTTTCAAGCTTACTATTTACCTCAGCAACCTTAACTCTTGATTCGGCTAGTTCTACTTCCTTAATGGTGAGTTCTTTGGTCAAAGCCTCAACATGCTCATACATAAATTCTATCCTGACACATTGTTCACTTAACTTGTATTTTAGAACTATAACATCTTGAGCATCTGCTTTAAGCTTGTTCCTTAGATCTTCCTTAATATATAAGAGACTAGCGTTATCTGATTTTAGTTATTGGATCTGAGTAGTTAAGTTGTTATGTGTTTCTAGAACTAAGTTTAACCTATCATTAGAAGTAGCACATAAAACACATAAGTCATGTGTAACGTCTTCACACTACGGATCTATCTAGACGCGACACACACCAACGAGTGCGGAATCCTCGTTAGCGGCTTGACGGTAAGATCACACGCACGGAACACGGAGACTACCAAGATGTTATACGAACAACGACGAACGTACCTACACGATGATTCTCTCCATAGACACTCTCTGATTACTAGTAAACTCGAGATCGCCTTTACTTAATCACTCTCGAAATTCTGCAAAAGTCTGATAATTATTCGAGTTAATCCCTAATTATAGTGACCAATTCGAGTTTGTCATAGGACAAACTCGAAACAGGCCCAAGGCCCATTCGAATTTTTCCACCTGACAAATTCGAATTTACCTTCATGATAAATTCGAATTTACCCTAAATTCGAATTTCACATGTCAAACTTCTATTTGAATTTATGTTTTAACTTATGTTTGAATTAATCTTTGAACTTTATGTTTGAACTTCTTGTAAAACATTACATCAAGTTCAAACATACAGTCAATAAATATCAACCACATAAAATCACATATATCAAACACTAGTTAATATTCAATACCTTGTAACATGACTTGCACAAAATGCTAACACAACTTAGATTGCTATCGTCACACAGGGTGTACCAACAGACTCCCCCTTGACGATAGCTTCTAACTATTTATATTTTGATTAAGTACTAGGTTTATTTAGACTACTACCAGCATACAGGCCTTGTTCAACACATACTTTAACCACATTCTAATATTTTCTGGCCTCAAACTCCATGTGTGCATCACTCGAGATTTTATGAGTATGAAGCACCGAAGGTCATCTTTGGAGAGATTAACTAGGTGCAGCGGATCGTATACTCTAAGAATAACCTTTTCTTCTAAGTCTTCCATCACCGCTTCACCTGTTTCACTTTAAACGTACCACCAGTTGAGATTATTCAAAACATTCTGTGGCATTGGCTTTAGTGGGACTTTCTTCAAACATCTAACTGGTTTATATTTAATTTTCATCCAAGGTCTACCAGTCAGAGGATCAATTCTAGTATGGTCCATCACTCTTTTTCCAATTCTCGGATTTAGCCTTTCAAATTTCCTCGACCTCCCTTCCCTTCTAATGATTTTAGCAATGATTTCAGCGTAGGGATCGTCTCTGATATTAATAAGCTCCTTCCATGCCAACGCTTTTATCTCAACCTTTGGCAACGAATTGAAATCTTTCAATCTTCTCCTGAGATACTGGAGCCCATCTTTTCGCTTGATAATAAATAGCTGCAGTTCTCGATCAAAGAACCAGCTTAGTATATTTCCTGACAGCTCTCCAGCACTCGGCATACGCATCTTTTCCCTTAAGTCTAACTCTTTCTTCTCTGCCCTAAACCATAGCTTTCTCTTTTCTTCATTAGTAAGCTCCCTGACAGGCTCTTCAGATTGTGATTCAACATTTAAAGCAGTTTTAACCACTTCTATGTCAATCAGATTATGTTCCTACGACACATATGTATCGGTGATGGGATTTTCTTGAATAATAATCTCATTTGTTTCAACTTCCTCATCACCTAACACTTCATCATCTGGTTGCCATTCTGAAATATCTTAAGGGATAATCTCCCCTTCCTCCAACTCATCACTCTCAACTTCAAAATCAAACTCCAACGCCTCTTCCTCAATATTCATTAAAGCTTCAATCATTTCATTCATGTCGCTCTCCGTGATCTTTGAGGGACTGGCCTCTCCTCCTTCAGCTCCACTTTGACTTGGCTCCCCCTGAAGTTCAGCATGTTGCACAGCAGAAAAATCTACTGGCTCACTCTCTTTCGGTGCATTGGGATCATTGCCATCGTCATCATCTCCCCTTCGCTGCTCCTCAGAATCCCTACAACTTGTCTCCCCCTGAGATTTTAGATTTTTCATTAACTGCTCAATAAGGGACCGCATCGTTCGGAATTCTGCAGCTTGATCTGCAACAAAAGTTTTCAGCTCGAGATTTTTTCTTCAATCTTGCCAACAAATTTCTTCAACTCAGCATTCTCTTTGTCAACATTTGCGTTATGCGCCTGTATCTCCCCGATAGCTTTAGTCAATTGAAAATTTTGGACTTGTTAGAAGTCAACCTTGCTCCTAAGCTCAGAAAATCGTTGATTGTCAATGAAGGTCGATGAGGTCTATGGAATGGATTGGATGGGAGTTGGAATGATTGGTGAGGGAATGGATGTTTGAACAGGTGGTGGTGGAGGTAGAATGGATGGTTGAACAGCTGGTGGTGGTGGTGGAATGGATGTTTGTGCTGATGGCTAAGCAGTAGGCATTTCTGGCTCAGAAGCAGAGGCTGATGAAGCTCCCTGCATAAAATGATGCCTTTTGGCCCTATGCCTAGGCACCAAAGGAGTTATTTCTTCTTCCTCAAAATCTGAGTCATCTGACTTCCTCGATATCTTCTCTGTCTGGCTGCTTCATCAATAACTAAAATTCTGGATCCATATCTGCCTATACGGACAGACGGTTCCCCTATCTCTGTTGCTGGTGTTTTTGCAGCAACGTCTTCTATCTCAATCTCTTCCATTTCTTCCGACTCAATCTCTTCTTCAACATGTACATAGTCATCTATCTGTCTAAAAACGTCTTCTTCCCCTTCTGGAGGTTCCAAAATATTTCCAATGAGCTCAGAAGTAATTTCCTAATTAGCATGCGGTCTAGATGCCCAAATTTCTTCCAAGGTTTCCACCCGTCAATCAGATACGAGGGCTACACTTGAGGGACCAGCTTCGTCTTGCTCTTGCACTTGGCTTGTTGAAGGCCTAGTGGCCTGAGTCTGCCTGACTGATGTTCTTTGCCTCCTTCTTTGTTGCTGACGCCTGGGCTGTTGCTGTTGCTGTTGTTGCTGCGGAATTTGAACTTCCCCGGCCCAGTTGGCACCTTCAGGGACTTGGAAATCCGGATTAACCACTGCACCAAAAAGTGGTGCCTCCACTGGTCTAGCCAATGCAATTCTGTGTGCTTGGCCATCTGCGAATATTCTCTTGTCAATTACCGCAACACTTTGAATCTTAGGTAATTGAGGCAGATTCGGCAGGAAATGTCGAACCAACATCATCACGAATCGTGGATATAACAAAAATCTTTCTCGTGCCGGAGCTGTTATCTGTTGAACAAACTCTGCAAAGAACATTTCTGAATAGCTGTATCTCTGATTGTAGACCAGCGCGATCATTCCCGACTTAATTTTTGATACAATATAATCAAATCCTGCTTTCTTCGGAGCAAAGCACACCATGAAGATGTGTGCAAGATACCTCCACTGCCCGATCAGCCCACTCTTCATATTCGAGGACTTAGCCACATCTAGGCTATAACCCATTCTGATGAATGCAGCTTGCCTTGCTGCTAACGGAAAGTCAATTGGTCCATCTTCTTGCTCTGAAGAGCCTAACTGCAATACTCTACGCAACACGTCAGCTGAAAACACTAGAGGGTTGCCAGCAATCCTGGTCCTTAATACTGTTGGAATAACAGTACAATCCACTTGCAAATGATCCCAAAATTCACGAACGTATGGAATCACTATCTGTATGTTATGTGACAGAGCATAAGAAATCCTCGAACCAGCCAAAAAATCCACCATTTGGCGGAATGCTTGAGCCTCAGGCCGCTCACGGTCCGGACAAATGACCATATTATGCTTTTGAACAAAGACTCTATCTGCCGTATCTGCATAATAAAGTATAACATATTAGAATAATCAATATAAACATAAACTTGCTTAAATTCAAATTTGTTTTATTTTGAACTTGTGTAAGTACAAAATCCAACACATATGAATTTCTACAAGTTTGATTTAAATTTTAAGCAAATAATTCGAATTTAATGGTAAAGTCGAATATCAAATTTGAAACAACACTCATTTCGAGTTTATTGGCTTCTTCGAGTTTATTGACAAACTCGAAGTCACGATCAAAGTCGAAGCCATGAACAAACTCGAAGATGTCGGAATGTTGAACACAAAAGTCCAAGATTTTAACCATTTTAGACTTAGAAAATTACATCCATTAGTCCTAATAGGTTCTAAACAAAGATATTTGTCACTAATTTGATGTTTCACCGGTTCAAACTTTGTTATTTTGAAATACAAAGTTCACACCATTAAAACCTCAAAATCGGTTGATTTTGGCTCAGATTGAGTCTAAAACATCCTAAATCTTGTATAATAATGTTGATTATACCTAGATTTGTGAGTATGCTCGAACACAAATGGACAAAAACTTGACAAATAGTGAAAAACTCAAAGTCGGTAAAGTCGAATGCTTAAACTCGAAATCTCTCTGGATAAACTCGAAGACTCAAATTCGAAGGTAGGTGATTAATGACTTGTCACTGTTGACCTATTTATACTAACCACCTTCGAGTTTGTTACCTACTTCGAATTTACTGCCAAACTCGAAGTCCCTTCCAAATTCGAATATATATATTCGATTTTGGCTTTAAACTCGAATTTAACTTGAAAATTTTGAAAATTTCGAAAATCTTTGAATTAAATTCAACTTTTTCAACTTTTTCGTGTAACGGAATAAACTATGCCAAATCATTTACCCTAAGCACATGATTTTCACATAGTGTTTATTTTATTCAACTAGGAATGCACCCTCAGTAATTTTGACCTTTTTCCTAAGTAAAATTAAAAAATGAAGTAAAAAATGAAAATAGAATAAAATAAATTAAAGTTAAAATTGTGAACAAAAATTAGACTTCAGACTAATCTACATTATTTTAAAATTTACAACCTATATTTAACACTTAACAGAATATTTTTGACCAGTATAGTCAAAGAAAGGTTCAATTAGATAGCGGTGTCAAATACGTACTTTCAGTATTCAAACTTTCACACTTGTTGGTATTGTTTTCCCTTTAAACATGTTACATACATTACTAGCCAATTGTTTGTCGTGACATACATTACTAGCCAATTGTTGGTATTGTTTTCCCTTTAAACATGTTACACTTCGGAATATCCCTTGGCCTTTCTATTTATCAAGAAATTATCTTATGTGACTCATACTTAGACATACTTTTATGATCAAGGCATACACACAATGATTATAACTTTTTGGTATTGCAAACTTTCTTTAAAAGGCAAACATCGGACACAGGTCTGTATTTACGTACAACAAAGTGCCTTAGTTTGTCTTAAGGTTTATTTTTAAAGCTAGCAAGACAGCGGTGACCGGTCTGTACCGACGTACAACAAAGCGACTTATCTTGCTAACTCGAGTCAAACCAGAGGCAACAGGTTTGTACTTACGTACAACAGAGTTACTTGTTTTGACTCTTAATTCAGTATGATTTTTCTATTCTTTCCATTTCTTTAAGATGTATCTGATGTTGCTATACAACCCCAGAAAGTTTGTATACCTCATTTAGAATCAATGTCTGTATGACTCTAACATAAAAATTAAGACCAATTGGTCATACATCTAAGTTAGTGACACGTTTGACTTTTTCTTGAATTTTTTATTAGCCTTGAGACTTCCTATATGTATTATGCCTACCAACATATCAAACTGGATAATGTATAACACTTAGAATTTTAGGTGTATTATGTGTGAAAACTAAGCACTTAGAGCTTGTATTAACTGTGCTAATTTTCGTCACTTTGAACCTATGCTTCTAAGACTTAACACTTTTTCTGATATTCTCTTTTTTGAATTTTTTATGGTTTCTCTCTTTTTTCTTTTGTTTTTCATAAATAAAAGTAAGAAAATAAAATAACCTACTAACTTACTATAAAAGGAAACTATCCTAAGCTACTAAACTTACTATAAAAAGAAAGAAATACTAATGCTATAAAAAGAAATAAAACTCTACTAAGGTTAACTTACTCTGGATTACACATTCCGTTTAGTTGAATCAAATACTCAAAACGTGACTTATCAAAAGCTTTGGTAAATAAATCTGCAATATTATCATCCGTTGCCACTTTTACCAGCTTGATTAAGTTCTTTTCAGCACAATCACGTATAAAATGATGTCTTATGTCTATGTGCTTGGTTTTATTATGTTTAACTGGATTATTAGTTATAGCAATTGTTGACTGGTTATCTATCCTAATAGGAGTATGAGTATAAGTCAAACCGTAATCCCGCAGTTGTTGTTTTATCCACATAACCTATGAACAGCAAGTACCAGCAGCAACATATTCGGCCTCGCACATTGACACGGCTACCGAAGTATGTTTCATGCATTGCCAGGAAACGAGTCTCCCTCCTAGGAACTGACAACCTCCAGTTGTTGACTTGCGCGTCAAGCTGCATCCTCCGTAGTCTGAATCCGTGAACGCCTCCAATTTCAGATCGCCCTCCGCGTGATACCAAAGTCCCAGCTTCGGTTTCGACTTGAGGTATCGTAGAATCCGCTTCACAGCTTTCATGTGCATCTCTTTCGGATTAGCTTGAAACCTAGCACAAATACAAACAGCAAACATTATATCAGGTTTAGAAGCAGTTAAATACATAAGTGACCCAATCATGGCCCGATATAACGTCGGATCCACATCGGTATCACTTTCAGTACCCGGTCCGATATATTGATTCACTTGAATCGGTGTGCTGAAGTGAGCTGTCAGCTTGGTTCCTTCCATCCCGAAGCGCTCTAAGATGTCATAGACATACTTCGTCTGATAAATAAACATGCCCTCCTTCTTTTGTTCAACTTGCAAACCCAGAAAGAAGTTTAACTCACCCATTGCACTCATCTCAAACTTTGACTTCATCACATTTTCAAAGTCAGTGCACATTGCTCGTGTGATGATCCAAAAATGATATCATCCACGTACACTTGTACCAAGATGAAGTGTTCTCCTTTTCGCTTCACGAACAGTGTACTGTCTATTCTTCCTCTTTCAAACCCGTTTTCTAAAAGATGGTTGGATAGAGTCTCGTACCACACCCTTGGTGCTTGATGCAATCCATACAGAGCCTTAACTAATCGATATACTCTGTCTGGATATTTCGGATCTGTAAACCCGGGCGGCTGTTCCACATATACCAGTTCCTTCACTTTCCCATAAAGGAAAGCGCTCTTAACATCTAGCTGATAAACCTTAAAACCCTTAAAGGAAGAAAAAGCTAGAAACAAACGGATTGCTTCATGCCTTGCCACTGGCGCGAACACTTCATTGTAATCGATTCCTTCCTCCTGGTTGAAACCCTTTACCACCATTCTTGCTTTGTTGCGAGTGACTATACACCGATCATCTCTCTTGCACTTAAAAACCCATTTGGTTCCTATTTCTATTTCTCCTCGAGGTAACGGAACTATGTAAGGTCTTGCAACAACATATCTATCTAGACGCGACACACACCAACGAGTGCGGAATCCTCGTTAGCGGCTTGACGGATAAATCACACTCACGGAACACGAAGACCACCACGGCGTTGTACGAACGTCTACGAACGAACCTACGCGATGATTCTCTCCGAACAAACACTCAGAAATCTGATAAACTCGAGATCGCCTTTTGCTAATCACTCACACGAAATCTGCAAAAGTCTCTTAATCATTTGAGTTAATCCCTAATTATAGTGATCCATTCGAGTTTGTCATGGGCCAAACTCGAAACAGGCCCAAAGCCCATTCGAATTTGTCCCCTTGACAAATTCGAATCTGCCTTATGTGTAAATTCGAATATGCTCTAAATTCGAATTTCACAAGTCAAACTTCTATTTGAACATATGTTTAACTTATGTTTGAATTAATCTTTGGACTATATGTTTGAACTTCTTGTAATACATTACATCAAGTTTAAACATACAATCAATAAATATCAAACACACAAAATCACATATATCAAACACTAGTTAATAGTAAATACCTTGTAATATCATTTAGACAAAATGCTAATACACTTAGAAAAAATGCTAATACACATAGATTGCTATCGTCACACAGGGTGTACCAACAGACTCCCCCTTGACGATAGCTTCTAACTCTTTACATTTTGATTAGCTATATAGAATGCTACCTGCATACAAGCCTGCATCTATACAAACCTTTACAACTTTCTGAAACTTCCTGCCTTCAGATCTCCAGCCTTCATGAAAGAAAATTGGCTGATCATGAAGCTTTTGCAGGTCATCCTTGGATAGGTTGATAAGGTGCAACGGATTGTATACCTTCAAAAGGACCTTCTCCTCTTCATCCTCCATTACAGCTTCGGCTGTTTCATTATCGATGTACCACCATTTCATATTCTTTAAAACATCTTGGGGCATCGATTTCATAGGCACCCTCTTTAAGCACTTGACGGGCTTATAAACCATTCTGGCCCAAGGCCTTCCTGTATGTGGATCAATCCTTGTAAGGTCTTCCACTCTCTTTCCAGACCTTGGTTTGAGTCCTTCAAATTTTCCGGATCGGCCCTCCTTTCTGATAATCTTGGCTATAACCTCAGCATAAGGATCCTCACCGATATTGATTAACTCTTTCCACGCCAACTCCTTTACTTCTACTTTTGGCAATGTGTTAAAGACTTTAAGCGTACGCCTAAGGTATTGAGGTCCATCTCTCCTTTTCAGTATGAATAGCTGCAGTTCTCTGTCGAAGAACCAGCTTATAATTCCACCTGAGAGATTTTCTGACCCAAAAGTTCTCATCTTCTTCTTCATCTTCGGCTTTTCTCTCTTTTCTTCCTTCTTGAACCACAGATTCAGTAAATCAGCCCTGGAAGGCTCTTTTTCTACTTTCAAGTTCCGAGTCTTCGACCGAGGCTATCTTGATCTCATCTATATCAATCACATTGTGATTATCTTGCACATACAACTCCGTGATAGGCTGTGAATTTACAATTACTTCGTTGACATTATCGTCCTCGTCCTCTATCACTTCATCGTCAGATCGCCAATAAACAATATCCTCTGGTACGAATTCTCCTTCTTCCAATTCCTCTACATCATCTTCAAAATCAAAATCCATTATTTCTTCTTCAATATCTCTCAAGGCGTCTATCATATCGCTTTCATGAGTCTTTGAAGAACCAGCATCACCTCCTTTTCCTCCTTCAACACCAGCCTGACTAGGCTCCCCCTGAACTTCAGCATATAGAGCAGCAGGAAAATCTAATGGCTCATTCTCTCTTGGTGCACTGGGATCATCGCCTTCATCATCTCCCCTTTGCTGCTCCTCCGGATCCCTACAGCTCGTCTCCACCTGAGCCTTTAGATTTTTCAGTAATTGCTCAATTAGGGATCACATTGTTCGAATCTCAGTAGCTTGATCTGCAATAAAAGTTTTAAGCTCCAGATTCTCTTCTTCAATCTTTCCAACATGCTTCTGCAACTCAGCATTATCTTTGTCAATATTTGCGTTATGAGTCTGTATCTCACCAACAGCTTTTGTCAATTGAAAGATTTGGACTTGCTGGAAGTCAACCTTGCTCCGAAGCTCAGAAAACCTTTGATTATCTGTGAAGGTTGATGAAGTGGATGGAATTGATTGGATGGGGGTTGGGGTGATTGGAGAGGGAATGGAAGCTTGAACAGGTGGTGGTGGTGGTGGTGGAATGGATATGGGTTCTGATGGTTGGGCGGTAGGTATTTCTGGCTCAGGAGCAGAGGCTGATGAAGCTCCCTGCATGAAACGGTGCCTTTTGGCCCTATGCCTAGGTACCAAAGGAGCTACTTCTTCTTCCTCAAAATCTGAGTCATCTGACTCCCTTGAAGCTCTTCTCCTTCTAACTTCTTCCTCAACCACCACTAATCGCGATCCATATGTCCCTATATGAATGGACGGATCTTCGGTCACTGTGTTTGGGGCCTCAACCTCAATCTCTTCAACTTCTTCTGACTCAGAATCAGAAGTTGACTCAGCTTCGCCTGCTGCTTCAGGTTGATGATCATCAATCTGCTTAAAAATGTCAACTTCTCCTTCTGGAGGTTCCAGAAGTTCTCCAACAAGCTCAACAGTAATTTGCTCATTTGCATTCGGACCAGATGCCCATATCTCTTCTAATGTTTCCACCCGTTGATTAGTTTCGCGGGCGACATCTGAAGTACTAGTTTCAACACCTGGCGGACCAGCTTCAAATGGCTCTTGAACTGTACTCGTAGAAGGCCTAGCAGCCTGAGTTTGTCTCGCAGACGGTCTTTGCCTCCTCCTCTGTTGTTGAGGCCTCGGTTGTGGCGGTTGCTGTTGCTGAGGCTGCTGTGGAACCTGTAAATCCCCTGCCTAGTTGGCACCTTCCCCGACCTGGAAGTCTGGATTGACTACCGCACCAAACAGTGGTGCCTCCACTGGCCTAGCTAATCTTCCTCGATGAGCTTGACAATCGGCAAAGATTCGTTTGTCAATCACCGCAACACTTTGGATTTCATTCAGCTGTGGCAGGTTCGGTAGGAAATGTCTTATCAGCATCATTACGAATCTCGGATAAAGCAGAAATCTTTCTCGGTCCGGAGCTGTTATTTGTTGAACAAACTCTGTAAAGAACATCTCTGAAAAGCAAAATCTTTGATTTTAAACCAACGCTACTATCCCTGACTGAATCTTCGATACGATGTAATCGAATCCTGCTTTCTTGGCAGCAAAACACACCATAAAAACGTGAGCTAGGTATCGCCACTGCCCTATCAGCCCACTCTTCATGTAAGAAGACTTAGTCACATCCAAACTATATCCCATTCTGCTAAATGCTGCTTGCCTGATTGCTAAAGGAAAGTCAATCGGCCCATTTTCCTGCTCTTGAGAGCCTAGCTGCAACACTTGACGTAACATGTCAACTGAAAACACTAGAGGATATCCAGCAATCCTCGTTCTCAATACTTGTTGGAGTAACAGTACAGTCTACTTGTAAATGATCCCAAAACTGACGAACATGTGGGATGACTATCTGAATTTATGCGACAGAGCATATGAAATCATTGATCCAACCAAAAAATCCACCATTTGGCGGTATGCTTGAGCCTCTTGAATCTTATGGTCCGGAGAGATGACCATATTATGCTTAAGAACGAAAATTCTATCTGCCATGTCTGCAAAATAAAGCATATAAGCGATTAGAATTATTAAGATAGACATAAACCTGTTTAAATTCAAATTTGTTTTATTTTGAACTTGTATAAGTACAAAATCCAACACCTGTGAATTTCCACAAGTTTTATTTAAATTTTGAGCATAAAAATTCGAATCTAATGGTAAATTCGAATGACAAGTTCGAAACAACCATCATCTCGAATTTAATGTTATCTTCGAATTTAGTGACAAACTCGGAGCTACTATCAAACTCGAATTGAAGATCAAATTCGAATATATCGTAACGGATAACAACAAATATCAAAAATTTTAACCATTTTAGACTTAGAAAATTACATCCATTAGTCCTAATAGGTTCTAATCAAAAATATCTGTGATCAACTTGATGTTTCACCGGTTCAAAGTTTGTTATTTTGAAATACAAACTTTCCACCATTAAAACCTCAAAATCCGTTAATTTTGGCTCAAATGGAGTCTAAAACCACCTAAATCTTGTAGAATACAGTTGATTATACCTAGATTCGCAAGTAGTCTCGAACACAAACGAACAGAAACTCGACAAACAGTATGAAACTCGAAAACGACAAACTCGAAGATAAACTCGAAATCGCTCTTAGTAAATTCGAAGGCTTAAAATCGAAAATAGGTGATAATGACTTGTCACTGTTGACCTATTTATATCAACCACCTTCGAGTTTGTCTACATTCGAATTTATCAGCAAATTCGAAGAACCTGCCAAATTCGAATATATATTCGATTTTACCTTAAACTTCGAATTTGAACTTTGAAAATTTTGAAAATATTGAAAATCTTTGAAATAAATTCAACTTTTACAACTTTTTCGTGTAACGGAATACACTATGTCAAATCTTTTACCCTAAGCACAAGATTTTCACGCAATGTTTATTTTATTCAACGAGGAATGCACCCTCAGTAATTTTGACCTTTTTCCTAAGTAAAAATAAAAGTAAAGTTTAAAAAATAAAATAAAATAAAATAAAATAAATTAAAATAAAATTTGTGAACAAAAATTAAATTAAAATAAACTACATTATTTAAAATTTACAACCTATACTAAACACTTAACAGAGTATTTTTGACGAGTATAGTCTAAGAAAGGTTCAATCAGATAGCGGTGTTAAATACGCACTTTCAGTATTTAAACTTTCACACATAGGAATTTTTGATTCCTTTGATTCTTTGTCGTGACATACATTTCTAGCCGATTGTTGGTATTATTTTCCCTTTAAACATGCTACATTTCGGAAAATCCCTTGGCCTTTTTATTTATCATGAAATTATCTTACGTGACTCATACATAGACATACTTTTATGATCAAGGCATACACACAATGATTGTAACTTTTTGGTATTTGCAAACTTTCTTTAAAAGGCAAACATCGGACACAGGTCTGTATTTACTTACAACAAAGTGTCTTAGTTTGTCTTAAGGTTTATTTTTAAAGCTAACAAGACAGCGGTGACAGGTCTGTACCGACGTACAACAAAGCGACTTATCTTGCTAACTCGAATCAAAACAGAGGCAACAGCTATGTACTTACGTACAACAGAGTTACTTGTTTTGACTCTCAACTCAGTATGATTTTTCTATGCTTTCCATTTTAAGATGTATCTGATTTTGCTATACATCTCCAGAAAGTTTGCATACCTCATTTAGAATCAAAGTCTGTATGTCTCTAACATAAAAAATAAGACCAATTGGTCATACATCTAAGTTAGTGACACGTTTGACTTTTTCTTGAATATTTTATTAGCCTTGAGAATCCCTATATGTATTATGTCTACCAACATATCAAACAAAATAATGTATAACACTAAGAAATTTAGGTGCATTATGTGTGAAAGCTAAACACTTAGAGCTTGTATTAACTGTGCTAATTTTCGTCACTTTGAACCTATGCATCTAAGACTTAACTCTTTTTATGATATTCTCTTTTTTTGAATTTTTTATTATTGTTTTCTCTCTCTCTTTTTTTTTTTTTCATTTCATAAATAAAGGTAAGAAAATATAATAGCCTGCTTACTTACTATAAAAGTAAACTATCCTAAGTTACCACACTTACTATAAAAAGAAAGAAAGACTACTGCTATAAAAGAAAATAAAACTCTACTAAGGTCAACTCACTCTGGATTACGCATTCCATTTAGTTGAATCAAATACTTAAAGCGTGACTTATCAAAAGCTTTGGTAAATAAATCAGCATTATATCATCAGTAGCCACTTTTACCAGCTTGATTAAGTTCTTTTCAGCACAATCACGTATAAAATGATGTCTTATGTCTATGTCCTTGGTTTTATTATGTTTAACTGGATTATTAGTTATGGAAATTGTTGACTGGTTATCTATCCTAATAGGAGTATGAGTGTAAGTCAAACCGTAATCCCGCAATTGTTGTTGTATCCACAGAACCTTTGAACAGCAACTACCAGCAGCAACATATTCGGCCTCGCACGTTGACATGGCTACCGAAGTTTGTTTCTTGCATTGCCAGGAAACGAGTCTTCCTCCTAGGAAGTGACAACCTCCAGTTGTTGATTTGCGCGTCAAGCTGCATCCTCCGTAGTCTGAATCCGTGAACGCTTCAAATTCCAGATCGCCCTCCGCGTGATACCAAAGTCCCAGCTTCGGTTTCGACTTGAGGTATCGTAGAATCCGCTTCACAGCTTTCATGTGCATCTCTTTCGGATTAGCTTGAAACCTTGCACAAATACAAACAACAAACATAATATCTGGTCTTGAAGCAGTTAAATACATAAGTGACCCAATCATGGCCCGATATAACGTCGGATCCACATCGGTTTCACTTTCAGTACCCAGTCCGAGATTGTGATTCCCTTGAATCGGCATGCTGAAATGAGCTGTCAGTTTTGTCCCTTCCATCCCGAAGCGCTCTAATAGGTCGTAGACATACTTCGTCTGATGGATAAACATCCCCTCCTTCTTTTGGTCAACTTGCAAACCCAGAAAGAAATTTAACTCACCCATTGCACTCATCTCGAATTTTGACTTCATCACCTTTTCAAAATCCTTGCACATTTGCTCGTCTGATCATCCAAAGATGATACCATCGACGTACACTTATACCAAGATGAAGTGTTCTCCTTTTCGCTTCACGAACAACGTATTGTCTATCCTTCCTCTTTCAAACCCATTTTCTAAAAGATGGTTGGATAGAGTCTCGTACCACGCCCTTGGTGATTGATGCAATCCATATAGAGCCTTATCTAATCGATATACTCTGTCTGGATATTTTGGATCTGTAAACCCGGGCGGCTGTTCCACATACACAAGTTCCTTCACTTTCCCATAAAGGAAAGCACTCTTAACGTCTAGCTGATAAACCTTAAATCCCTTGAAGTTAGCAAAAGCCAGAAACAAACGAATTGCTTCCAACCTTGCTACTGGCGCGAACACCTCATTGTAATCGATTCCTTCCTCTTGGTTGAAACCCTTTACAACTAACCTTGCTTTGTTGCGAGTGACTATACCCCGATCGTCTCTTTTGCACTTAAAAACCCATTTGGTTCCTATTGCTATTTCCCCTCGAGGTAATGGAACTAACTCCCACACTTCTAGTTTCCTAAATTGTGATAGTTCTTCCTGCATCGCTTCTACCCAAGAATTATCTTTTAGTGCCATTTGCACGTTTTTCGGCTCTACTTGCGAGATGAAACAAGAATAGAGGCTCGTATGAAAGGCCTCGGAGTCATTTATCATCGACAACAACACATTGTTGTTATTTAAACTACTCCTAGTCCTCACACCCGCATTAGGACTTCCTATGATGCTTTCTATAGGATGGTTCTTGTTGATCCTAGATGTTTCTATCTCGTCAACTCTCAGATTATCTCCTAAGTTTGATCCTATTTCACCTAATAGGGGAACAACTTCAGACTCCACGTTTTCTTCCTCGTAGACAGTTTCCTCAGAGTTGGAATTTGTCGTCTGATTTTCGTTTGTAGGTGCTTCAAAATCAGTGACTTCTGGAGATCGATCTTCAGTTGACGTAGGCTCGGAAGTTGATTGAAAAGTGGTCCTCGGAAAGCTATGACCCTCGTCATTCAGATTCAACGACGCCATGTCCTTTTCGATAGTACCTGCAATTTCATCCAAAGGAATGTTAAATGATTCAAACAGTTTGTCATAATCAAATATCCATTCCGGACCTGTTCGGGGTTCATGTGTATAACTTGTGACTTCAATGTTATACACAATCTCTACTGTACCATTAGATTTGTTAAAAACCCGTTTGTTTGGTGAGTTCGGCACATAACCTAGGAAGTATCCTGCTTCGTCAGCCTTTTCACCAAACTTAGGTTGATGTTTTGTTCTCAATAAAGTACATGGTACCCCAAAAGGTTCGAAGCCAGTTATATTAGGTGGCAGTTTATTCAAAACTTCATAACAGGTTTTGTTCAAAGATTTGACAGTAAGGACTCGGTTTAAAATATGGCATGCGGTATTCACTGCCTCCCCCCAAAACATGGTAGGAAGCTTTGAATCCGATAACATGGTCCTTGCTGCCTCAATCAATGTCCTGTTTTTCCGTTCGGCCATGCCATTTTGTTGTGGCTCATAAGGTGCACTAAATTGATGCACTATGCCCTTTGATAGGCAATATACACCAATTACTGTGTTTTTAAACTCTGTTCCATTATCACTACGAAGTCGTTTAACCCTTGGTCCATATGAATTCTCCACTTGGTCTAAGAAACCGATGAGCTTGGAAGTCGTCTCGTCCTTCGTACCTAGAAAGAAAACCCAAGAAAAACGTGAGTAATCGTCAGTAATAACTAAACAGTACCAACTACCACCTATACTCCTTTTGTTGATTGGTCCGAAGAGGTCCATATGCAACAAATCGAATGTGGCAGTGATGGAGTTCTGAGTCTTGGACTTATGTGCCTTCTTGTGTTGTTTGCCCTTCTTGCATGGTAGACACTTATCCTCGAACTAAAAACTCTTCATCGGAACACCTTGCACCAGTCCATTTTTCGTAATGTAGTTCATCTTTCTCAGGTGCAAGTGTGCCATGCGTCTGTGCCACAAAACCGACTCAGTCTCTGAAGCTTTAGATAACAAACAGATTGGTCCCATCGAAGATTCAGGCTTGTTCATGTCGAGCATGTACAAGTCATTCTTCCTTGGAGCCCTCATCGGAATCCATTCTTCAGGCATCTTGAAACCCGGTTTTAGCACAAACGCCTCAGTATCAGTGAACAGCACTGAATTCTTTTTATCACAAATTTGAGATACACTAATGAGATTGTGAACCAGTTTATCAACGTGAAAAACTTGATCCAACTTGATCGTCCCATTAGTGACCACTCCAGTACCAGTGATATTTCCTCCCTTATTGCCCGCGAATGATACAAATCCCCGATTCCCTCCCTTGAAGTCCGTAAGTAGACTTCTTTCCCCTGTCATGTGCCTGGAGCACCCACTGTTGACGAACCATTTGTTGTTTAGACCTGTGGTTATCTCCTGCACATGAAAGAAAATAGGTTACTTATCACTTGGAACCCAAGCCATAACTGACTTAGTAAGCATTTGCTGTGGAGCTCTTGAATAATTATGATTATAATTCATTTCAGACTGATATCCCTGAGCTCTACCCGGTGTTTGATGTCTGACAGGAGTGTTTGACCTAACGTGAGTGTAAGCTTTGCTAGGTGTTGTACTCCTATATTGTTATGGCGGTCCAGACCTAGATTGATTAACGACTCGATTTGGTGAATTAGTCTTAATCACTTCTTTTGGTCCACCATCCACCGGTGTTTGTTTCACAGCCGTTTTTGGTGTAGCTTGCACGGTTTTCTCGGTACTCTGAGAACTACTAGTGCTTGCAACACTTGTAGAAGGCTTAACTTGTTCTGGCTTTCCTGTCTTAGGTGTATTGTCTACTTTCCTATACGGACAGCTAGAAGCAACGTGCCCCCTTTCGTGACATCCAAAGCAAGACATTTTATCAATTGACTTTTTGTGCGTGCCCTTTGATTTAGTTGTCTCACTAGTGTCTGGCTCTTTTGGTTCATCTATAGTGACTGGTTCATCATCCTGATCATTAAAGTCAATTTTGTGTTTTCCTACAGGTTTATCACTAGAGGATGGCACAAATTTAACTTTCTTAATCTTGACATTATTATCAGTCACCTTAGTTGCATTTTTCTTTACAGGTTCAGACACTGGTTCCGGTATTTCCTCTAAGTCTACTGATTTCTCAGTTTTCTCCTAAGGTTGAGGCACATAGTTGTCATTGAAAGGTGGAGGACTCTCATGATATCCTAGACCTAGAGGCTTTTTAGATTTACGCTGTGCATCTAAAATTTTCCCTAGGTTAAGAGATGAGTTCCTAAACTTTTCAAGTTTACTATTTGCCTCAGCTACCTTTACCTTAGACTTAGCTAGCTCTATGTATTTGGTTTTCAGCTCCTAGGTTAATGCCTCAACATGTTCATACATGAGTTCTAACCTAACACACTGTTCGCTCAGTTTGTCCTTTAGAACTATAACATCTTGTGCATCAGCCTTAAGCTTATCCCTAAGATCTTGTTTTAAATCTATGAGGCTAGCATTATCTGATTTTAAAGTTTCATTTTGAGCAGATATGTTTTGATGGGATTCTAGTACTAAATTTAACCTATCGTTAGATGTAGCACATAAAACACACAACTCATGGAAAACAGAAAAGTTCAGACTTAACTTGGTATGATCTGATTCCACATTGGCCATCTGAGCGGCAAACTCAAGAATTATCTGATCATCTGACTTCTCTACCTACATCGGACTGTTTTCATTCAGACTGCTGTCCCCTGTGATCTCCTCTTCCCCTTGACCTCCAGTCTCAGTCACTTCAGCCATAAAGGCTCTAGCGTTCGATTCTGGACGTGTACTCCAGTCATAAGTGCCGTCTAGCTATCTGTCTGATGTGACATTAGATAACAACTCAGCTATATTCGCCTGACTGGATGAACTACTCGGAAGATATCGCCCTTGCGATTGATTCTGATACTGTCCCTGTTGATTCTGATGTTGTCCCTGGTAATTTTCTACCTTCGGTCTCTGACACTCTCTAGCGAAGTGTCCTAACCCTTGACAGTTGTAACATTTAACCTTGGACTTATCGAATCCAACCCTGTTGTTACTCATATTCAGATTTCTTCCCGTTCTTTTGATGAACCTACTAACTCTCTGAGTTACCATGGCCAGTTGCCATTGTAGATCCATCTCTTCAAGATTATCAGGGTCTACCTGATTATAATCCTCATCCCAAAGTGCAGGATCGTTGATTTTGCCCTGAACACAATTGCCGTAAGCGGCCACGAATGAAGCCAACAGATTCAGATGGTCTTCAGCCAATTTTGCGCTCATAGGCATCATAGAATATCCCTGAGATGTAGATGCCGGAGTAGCCTGATGCTGCTGTTCTCCTGGTCTAGTAAACCCTAAGAAAGCCCTACTCTATGAGTCTTCTGGCTCAGCCGATGACGATGTTTCTCCCGAGAAGAAGGCTGTAGCGGTCTTCATTTCAGCTGCCACTGAAGATTTTGATTTTCCGAAATACATAGCTGGATCTTGAACTTGATCATAATCCGTTTCTGTCTTCAGTAACTCAAAATGATATGCCCTCAGCGTTACCACAACATTGTCTAGAGTCAGAGTATAGTATTTGTCCTCATCATGCTTAATTAAGGCCACATACATCGCCCATTTCGCCGGTAAAGCATCCAGAAGCTTATTATTCTTCTCAGTGTCACTATACTCAATGTCATGACTGTCTAACTCCGTTAGCAGATGATAGAAACGTGTGATAGTGTCTTCCAACTTTTCATCCTTCAATGCTTTGAAGATTGCAAACTGCTGCTTGAGCATTTCCATACGTTTCCTTGTTACCCTCACACAATTTTTCCAATGCCTCCCACAGCTCTTTTGCTGTCTTCTGATTACGGAAAGTGTGTAGTATGTCCTGAGGTAACGCCATTCTTATGATAGCGTATGCACGGTTCTCTGCTTCAAACAGCTTTTTATCGTCATCCTTCATTTTAGAATAAGGAACAACCTTTTGCCGTCCTTCTACAACAGCTATAGGTGGAATGTATCCCTCGTCGATACAAATCCACATGCGCATATCATTAAATCTCGCGAAGTCGGCAAACCGATCCTTCCAGCAGTAATAATCTTCAAGTTTCATCAACTTTGGCGGAGTATTTGCTTTTCCGACCTCGTGATCCATCTCCAGAAACCGTTGTAGACTTGTCATTGTTTCAAAGATAATTGAATTTAAACTTAATTAATTTAATTCGAAATAAATTTAATTAATTCTTTCGAATTTAGGTAAATTCGAAACTAATTAAATTTAAACCTATTTGGGATTAAATTCGAGTTAAGTTCTTAAATCCAATTAAAATCGAAATTAATGACAAATTCGAAGGTCACTAAAGTCGAAAGTCCACTTAAATTCGAAAACTACTTAAATTCGAAACCAAGTTAAACTCGAATGTCCCCTATTCGACTTTAGTGCAAAGTCGAAATCCAAAGTAAAGTCGAAATGGCCAAATTCGTATCCACCTTAAGGAAATTCGAAAGGAGCGTATTTTGGTCAAACTCGAAAATAAGCAAACCCTAATTTCTCCTTAAAAAATTCGAGCGCCGCAAATTCGAAAAACGGCTAATACCTCGAGTTTTGCACGTTTTTCAGATTAAATCAATATTTTTACAAGTAAAAATATTGATTTTGATCAAAAACGTGAACTACAACCAAGTATTTCCCGGAATCCAATTTGATAAGCTCGAAAAACTGAATAATACGTGAGATTAACCGTCCAAAAGCGTCAGAAACCTAGGATGTATCTTATGAACATGGAGAACACCCCGTACGCTCTGATACCACTTGTAAGGTCTTGCAACAACAGATCTATCTAGACGCGACACACACCAACGAGTGCGGAATTCTCGTTAGCGGCTTGACGGATAAATCACACTCACGGAACACGGAGACTACCACGGCGTTGTACGAACATCTACGAACGAACCTACGCGATGATTCTCTCCGAACAAACACTCAGATATCTGATAAACTCGAGATCGCCTTTTGCTAATCACTCACACGAAATCTGCAAAAGTCTCTTAATCATTCGAGTTAATCCCTAATTATAGTAATCCATTCGAGTTTGTCATGGGCCAAACTCGAAACAGGCCCAAGGCCCATTCGAATTTTCCGCCTTGACAAATTCGAATCTGCCTTATGTGTAAATTCGAATATGCTCTAAATTCGAATTTCACAAGTCAAACTTCTATTTGAAGATATGTTTAACTTATGTCTGAATTAATCTTTGGACTTTATGTTTGAACTTCTTGTAATACATTACGTCAAGTTCAAACATACAATAAATAAATATCAAACACACAAAATCACATATATCAAACACTAGTTAATAGTCAATACCTTGTAATATCATTTAGACAAAATGCTAATACACTTAGACAAAATGATATTACACATAGACTGTTATCGTCATACAGGGTGTACCAACAAACTAACTCCCACACTTCTAGTTTCCTAAACTGTGATAGTTCTTCCTGCATCGCTTCAACCCAAGAGTTGTATTTTAGTGCCATTTGCACGTTTTTCGGCTCTACTTGCGAGATGAAACATGAATAGAGGCAGGTATGAAAGGCCTCGGAATCATTTATCATCGACAACAAGACAGTGTTGTTATTTAAACTACTCCTAGTCCTCACACCAGCATTAGGACTTCCTATGATGCTTTCTAAAGGATGGTTCTTGTTGATCCTAGATGTCTCTATCTCGTCAACTCTCAGATTATCTCCTAAATTTGATCCTATCTCTCCTAACGGGGGAACGACTTCAGACTCCACATTTTCTTCCTGATGGACACTGTCTTCAGAGGCTGAATTTGTATTCTGATTTTCGTTTGTAGGCACTTCAGAATCATTAACTTATGGAGATCTATCTTCAGTTGATGTAGGCTCGGATTTTGATTGAAAAGTGGTCCTCGGAAAAGTATGACCCTCGTCATTCAGATTTAATGACGACATGTCCTTTTCGATAGTACCTGCATTTTCATCCAAAGGAATGTTAAATGACTCAAACAATTTGCCATAATCAAATATCCATTCCGGACCAGTTTGGGGTTCATGTGTATAACTTGTGACTTCAATGTTATACACAATCTCTACTGTATTTTATTAAAAACCCTTTTATTTGGTAAGTTCGACACATAACCTAGGAAGTATCCTTCGTCAGCCTTTTCACCAAACTTAGGTTGATGTTTTGTTTTCATTAAAGTACATGGTACGCCAAAAGGTTCGAAGCCAGTTAAATTAGGTGGCCTTTTATTCAAAACTTCATAACAGGTTTTGTTCAAAGATTTGACAGTAAGGACCCAGTTTAAAACATGGCATGCGGTATTCACTGCCTCCCCCCAAAACATGGTAGGAAGCTTTGAATCCGATAACATGGTCCTTGCTGCCTCAATCAATGTCCTGTTTTTCCGTTCGGCCACCCCATTTTATTGTGGCTCATACGGTGCACTAAATTTATGCACTATGCCCTTTGATAGGCAATATACACCAATTACTGTGTTTTTAAACTCTGTTCCGTTATCACTTCGAATTCGTTTAACCCTTGTTCCGTATGAATTTCCACTTGATCTAAGAACCCGATGAGCTTAGCAGCCGTCTCGTCCTTTGTACCTAGAAAGAAATCCCAAGAAAAACGTGAGTAATCATCAGTAATAACTAAACAGTACCAACTACCACCTATACTCCTTTTGTTGATTGGTCCGAAGAGGTCCATATGCAACAAATCGAAAGTGGTAGCGATGGAGTTCTGAGTCTTGGACTTGTGTTCCTTCTTGTGTTGTTTTCCTTTTTGCACGGTAGACACTTATCCTCGAACTGAAAACTCTTCATAGGAACACCTTGCACCAATCCATTTTTCGTAATGTAGTTCATCTTTCTCAGGTGCAAGTGTGCCATACGTCTGTGCCACAAAACCGACTCAGTCTCTGAAGCTCTAGATAACAGACGTATTAGTCCCATTGAAGTTTCCGGCTTGTTCATGTCGAGCATGTAGAGGTCATTCTTCCTTGGAGCCCTCATCATTATCCACTCTTCAGGTACTTTGAACCCCAGTTTTAGCACTAACGCCTCAGTATCAGTAAATAGTACCGAGTTCTTCTTATCACAGATTTAAGATACACTAATGAGATTATGAACCAGTTTATCAATGTGATAAACTTGATCCAATTTGATAATCCCATTAGTGACCACTCCAGTACCGGTGATATTTCCTCCTTTATTACCATCGAATGATTGAAATCCCTGATTCCCTCCCTTGAAGTCTGCAAGTAGACTTCTCTCCCCTGTCATCTGCCTGGAGCACCCACTGTCGATGAACCATTTGTTGTTTAGACCTGTGCTTATCTCCTGCACATGAAAGAAAATAGGTTAGTTATCACGAGGAACCCAAGCCATAACTGACTTGGTAATACCATTCTCGTCCACATACTTAAACTCTTTCAAATACCCATCTCTCCTTTCAGGTGACTTGGGTCTTTGAATTGGAGTCTGTTGTGGTGCAGAGTGATTTAAGTTCACTCTCGGCCTTTGTGTAGGCATTTGCTGTGGAGCTCTTGAATAGTTATGATTATAATGCATTTCTGACTGATATCCCTGAGCTCTACCTGGTGTTTGATGTCTAATAGGATTGTGTGACCTAACCTGAGTGTAAGCTCTGCTAGGTGTGGTACTCCTATAGTTCTGTTGTGGTCCTGACCTAGATTGATTAACGACTCTATTTGGTGAATTAGTCCTAATCACTTCTTTTTGTCGACTTGACACAGGCATTTGTTTCACAGCAGATTTTGGTGCAGCTTGCACAGTTTTGTCGTTATACTGAGAACTACTAGTGCTTGCAACACTTGTAGACGACTTAGATTGTTCTGGTTTCCCGTCTTAGGTGTAGTATCTACTTTCCTATGCGGACAGCTAGAAGCAATATGCCCCCTTTTGTGACATCTAAAGCAAGACATTTTATCAATTGACTTTTTGTGTGTGCCCTTTGATTTAGTTGTCTCACTAGTGTCTGGCTCTTTTGGTTCAACTATAGCGACTGGTTCATCATCCTGATCATTAAAGTCAATTTTGTGTTGTCCTACTGGTTTATCACTAGAGGATGGCACAAATTTAACTTTCTTAATCTTGGTATTATTAGCAGTCACCTTAGTTTCATTTTCTTTTGCATTTTCAGACACTGGTTCCGGTATTTCCTCTGAGTCAACTGATTTCTCAGTTTTCTCCTGAGGTTGAGGTACATAGTTATCGTTGAAAGGTGGAGGACTCTCATGATATCCTAAACCTACAGGCTTCTTAGACTGACGTTGTGCATCTAAGATTTTCCCTAGGTTAAGAGATGAGTTCCTAAACTTTTCAAGTTTACTATTGACCTCAGCTACCTTTACCTTAGACTCGGCTAGCTCTACTTCTTTGGATTTTAGCTCCTTGGTTAATGCCTCAACATGTTCATACATTAGTTCTAACCTAACACACTGTTCACTCAGTTTGTCCTTTCGAACTATAACATCCGTGCATCAGCCTTTAGCTTATCCCTAAGATCTTGTTTTATATCCATTAGGCTAGCATTATCTGATTTTAACGTTTCATTTTGAGCAGATATGGTTTGATGTGATTCTAGTACTAAATTTAACCTATCGTTAGATTTAGCACACAAAGCACATAAATCATGGAAAAGAGAAAAGTTTAGAGTTACCTTGGCATGATCTGATTCTACGTTGGCCATCTGTGCGGCAAACTCCAGAATTGTCTGATCAGCTGACTTCCTTACCCACATCGGATTGCTTTCATTCTGAATGCCGTCCCCTGTGATTTCCTCTACCCCTTCACTTCCAGTCTCAGTCACTTCAGCCATAAAGGCTCTAGCGTTCGATTCTGGATGTGTACTCCAGTCATAGGTTCCATCAAGCTGTCTGTCTGATGTGACATTGGATAACAGACCAGCTATATTCGCTTGACTGGTAGAAATACTCGGCAGATATCGCCCTTGTGATTGGTTATGATACTGTCCCTGGTAGTTCTCTACTTTCGGTCTCTGACACTCTCTAGCGAAGTGTCCTAACCCTTGACAGTTGTAACATTTAACCTTGGACTTATCGAATCTACATTCAGATTCCTTCCCATTCTTTTGATGAACCTCTTAACTCTCTGAGTTACCATGGCCAGTTGCCATTGCAGATCCATCTCTTCAAGATCATCAGGGTCTACCTGATCGTAATCCTCATCCCAAAGTGCAGGATCGTTGATTTTACCCTAAACGCAATTGCCGCAAGCGGCCACGAATGAAGCCAACAGATTCAGATAGTCTTCAGCCGATTTTGCGCTCATAGGCATCTTTGAATATCCTTGAGATGTAGATGCCGGAGTAGCCTGATGCTGCTTTTCTTCTGGTCTAGCAAACCCTAAGAAAGCCCTACTCTGTGAGTCTTCTGTCTCAGCCGGTGACGACGTCTCTCCCGAGAAGAATGTTGTAGCGGTCTTCAATTCAGTTGCCACTAAAGGTTTTGATTTCCCGAAGTACATTGCAGGATCTTGAACTTGGTCATAATCCGTTTCCTTCTTCAGCAACTCAAAGTGATATGCCCTCAGCGTTCCCTCAACATTCTCTAAATTTAGACTATAGTATTTGTCTTCATCATGCTTTATTAAGGCCACATACATCTCCCATTTGGCCGGTAAAGCATCCAGAAGCTTGTTATTCTTCTCAGTTTCACTATACGCCACGTCGTGGCTATCTAACTCAGTTAGCAGATGATAGAATCGTGTGATAGTCTCATCCAGCTTTTCATTCTTCAATGCTTTGAAGATAGCAAACTGCTGCTTGAGCATCTCCATTTGATTCTTTCTGACCCTCGAGTTACCTTCACACCGTTTCTCTAATGCATCCCACAGCTCTTTTGCTGTGTTCTGATTACGGAGGTGTGCAATATCTCCTGAGGTAACGCCATTCTAATGATAGCAAATGCACGGTTTTCGGCCTCATAAACTTTCTTATATTCATCTTTCATCTTTGAATATGTTAAGACTCGTTGACGACCTTCAACCTCTGCAGTAGGTGGAATGTATCCCTCATCGATACAAATCCACATGCGCATATCATTAAATCTCGCGAAGTCGGCAAACCGATCCTTCCACCAGTAATAATCCTCAATTTTCATCAACTTTGGCGGAGAATTTGCTTTTCCAACCTCGTGATCCATCTCCATAAACCTCTGTAGACTTGTCATTGTTTCAAATATAATTGAATTCAAACTTAATTAATTTAATTCGAAATTAATTTAAATTAATTCTTTCGAATTTAGGTAAATTCGAATCTAATTAAATTTAAACCTGTTTGGGACTAAATTCGAATTAAGTTCTTAAATCCAGCTAAAATCGAAATTGATGACAAAGTCGAAGGTCCACTAAACTCGAGATTCCAATTAAATTTGAAACCTTACTAAACTCGAAATTTCCTAGTTCGACTTTAGAGTAAAGTCGAAAACCCCAAGGAAATTCGAACTGGCCAAATTCGAAGCAAACTATAAGGAAACTCGAAAGGAGCGTATTTTGGTCAAACTCGAAAATGAGCAAACCCTAATTTCTCCTTAACAAACTCGAGCGCCGCAAATTCGAAAAACGGCTAATACTTCGAGTTTTTCAAGTTTTTTTAGATTAAATCAATATTTTCACTAGTAAAAATACTGATTTTGATCAAAAACTTGAACTACAACAAAGTATTTCCCGGAATCTAATTTGATAAGCTCGAAAACCTAAAAAATACGTGATATTAACCGTCTAAAACGTCAAGAAACCTAGGATGTATCTTATGAACACGAAGAACACCCCCAATGTCTCTGATACCACTTGTAAGGTCTTCACACTACGGATCTATCTAGACACGACACACACCAACGAGTGCGGAATCCTCGTTAGCGGCTTGAAGGTAAGATCACACGCACGGAACACGGAGACTACCAAGATGTTATACGAACAACGACGAACGTACCTACACGATGATTCTCTTCGTAAACACTCTCTGATTACTAGTAAACTCGAGATCGCCTTTGCTTAATCACTCTTGAAATTCTGCAAAAGTCTGATAATTATTCGAGTTAATCCCTAATTATAGTGACCAATTCGAGTTTGTCATAGGACAAACTCGAAACAGGCCCAAGGCGTGGACAAATTCGAATTTACCTTCATGATAAATTCGAATTTACCCTAAATTCGAATTTCACATGTCAAACTTCTATTTGAATTTATGTTTTAACTTATGTTTGAATTAATCTTTGAACTTCTTGTAAAACATTACATCAAGTTCAAACATACAGTCAATAAATATCAACCACATAAAATCACATATATCAAACACTAGTTAATATTCAATACCTTGTAACATGACTTACACAAAATGATAACACAACTTAGACTGCTATCGTCACACAGGGTGTACCAACATCATGAAATACAGAAAAGTTTAGAGTTACCCTTTTGTGATCTGATTCCACGTTAGCCATTTGTGCAGCAAACTCCAGAATGGTCTGATTCTCTAACTTTTCCACCATCAAAGGACTTGTATCATTCTGTTTGGTGTCCTATGTCACTTCTTCTGTTCTGTCATCCCCAGTCTCTGTCACTTCAGCCATGAAGGCTCTAGCATTCAACTACGGATGCGTACTCCAATCGTAAGTTCTATCGAGTTGTCTGTCAGATGTCACATTAGTTAACAGACTGGCAATGGCAGCTTGATTTCCAGAACCACCAGATTGATATCTCCCTTGGTTCCGATTCTGATTGTTCTCTACTTTAGGTCTTTGACACTGTCTTGCAATGTGTCCCAATCCTTGACAATTGTACCACTTAACCTTTGATTTGTCAAAACCCGACCTTGTTGTTCCCAACGTTCAGATTTCCCCCAGTCCTCTTCATTAACCGTTTGACCCTCTGAGTCACCATGGCCAGTTGCCATTGTAGGTCCATTTCCTCCCAGTCATCAGGATCCACCTGATCGTAGTCTTCATCCCATAACGCCGGATCGTTTATCTTCCCCTGAACACAATTTCCGTATGCTGCAACAAACGACGCCAAAAGATTCAGATGATCTTCAACTGATTGTGCACTCATAGACATCTTTGTGTAATGTTGAGAAGTAGATGCTGAATGAGTCAGTTTTTCTTCTGGTTTAGAATACCCTAAGAATGCCCGACTACCAGTTTCGTCTGACTCAAATGGTATAGGCTCTGCTCCCGAGTAAAATGTTGTAGCTGACTTCAGTTCACTTGCGATTGACGGTTTTGTCTTTCCAAAATACATTTCTGGATCTTGGACTTGATCATATTCCTGTTCCTTCTTTTGTAACTGAAAGTTGTATGCCCTTAGCGTGCCTATAACTCCTTCTAGAGTAAGAGTCTCAAATTTTTCTTCATCATGCTTTATAAGCGCTATGTACATTTACCACTTCGCAGGTAAAGCATCAAGAAGCTTATCTATCTTCTCAGTCTCTCGAGAATCAACATCATGATTATCCAGCTCTGTCAGCATATGATAGAATCTTGTAATAGTGTCATCCAGCTTTTCAGTTTTCAATGCTTTGAAAATGGTGAACTGTTGTTTCAGCATCTCGGTCCATCCCTTGCGAACCCTCGGGTTTCCCTCACACCGCTTCTCGAGAGCATCCCATAGCTCTTTAGAAGTTCGATGATTCCTTAAGGTGTGTAGAATTTCCTGAGGTAACGCCATACGAATAATTGAGAAAGCTCGGTTCTCGGCCTCAAAAAGTTTCTTATCATCATCCTTCATTTTCTGATATGTCAAGACTATTTGACGACCTTCGAACTCTTGCGTAGGTGGAACATAACTCTCATCGATACAAATCCACATGCGCATATCGTTGAAACGAGAAAGTCAGCAAACCTATCCTTCCACAAATAGTAGTCTTCCAACCTCATCCGTTTTGGCGGGGAATTTGCCTTGCCGACCTCGTGGTCCATTTCATTGACTTTTTGTAAACTTGACATTTTTTCTGAACTTTTTGTTTTCGAACTTAATCAATTTAATTTAAAATTAATTTAAACTAAACCCCTTCAAACTTAGGTAAGTTCGAATTTAACTTAATCTTAAATTCGTTTGAAAATTAAATTCGAGTTTTAGTAAGTTCGAAATCAACAAGTTCGACTAATTGAGAAGTTCAGGTCACCTACCTACGGATCCAATCTTGACGCGACACCGTCCAACGAGTGCGGAATCCTCATTAGGGGTTTAACAGATTGATCACACACATGAAACACGGAGACCAACACGATGATAGACGTAATGATGAACGTCCCGACACTAACATGCCCCTCACTAACATTCAGATCTGTGAGATATTCGAAGTGTGGGATATTGATTTCATTGGACCATTCTCATCCTCTCGTGGGTGTAAGTACATCCTTGTTGCTGTCGACTACGTGTCGAAGTGGGTTGACGCACAGCCACTCCCCACTAATGACGCACGTGTAATCGTTTCCTTCCTGCGTAAGCTATTTGCTAGGTTTAGTGCTCCTAAGGCTATCATTAGTGATAGAGGTACTCAATTCTGCAATTCATAGTTCTCTAAGGCCTTGGAGAAATATGGAGTTACTCACCGATTAGCGACTCTATATTATCCTCAAACAAATGGCCAAGCTGAAGTTACCAACCATGGTCTAAAGCATATCTTAGAGAGAACAATAGGTGAGCATAGGAGTAGATGGGCTGACAAGCTCGATGACGCGCTTTGGGCATTTAGGGCTGCGCACAAAACGCCTACTAGTCTTAAACCTTATAGGCTAGTTTATGGCAAAGCGTGTCACCTCCGAGTCGAACTAGAGCATAGTACATATTGGGCTTTACGTTGGTCTAATCATGATTTGTCAAGTGCAGGTGATGAAAGGAAGATGCAGGTTAATGAACTGGATGAACTGCGAGAGGACGCTTACATGAATGAGTTTATCTACAAGGCGAGGATGAAGAGAAGACACGATGAGACGATATCTACCAAGGAATTCAGCGTGGGCGACAAGGTTTTACAGTACAATTCACGTTTGAAGCTTGTTTCCTGGTAAGCTTAAGTCTCGGTGGTCGGGGCCATTTACCGTTTCCTAAGTGTTCCCAATTGGGACGGTAGAATTAGAGCATTCATCAGGAAACTTTAAGGTAAATGGGCACCGGCTAAAGCTTTATAATGATTCATCCATGGAGCATGTTTGTGAGGCTACGCTTAGCCTGGCCCCCGTCTCTGTTTGATTATCTTTGGGCCGAGTCTAGTTGGAGGCTCGAGCTTGCATTCTAGCACTTGCGGGAGGCACCCCGTCAATAATAATCATTTTATTTTCTCGTTTATAGTTAGTTTGAGTCTTTCGTTCATGCATTTTTCATAAGTTGAAGTCTTGATAAGACTGATTCATTTGCATTCTTATTTCAGATCTTAGATTGTTTTTAGGTTAAATAAGTCCCCATTGCATGGATTCTGTGTCTTAGGACTGCATGCTTGATGTTAGTGGTGTTGTCTTCAAAGCATATATGCTTGTTTAATTTTTGCATTTGCTCTTTGACTTTTTAAGTCTTAATTAGCTTTCTTTAATTCTAAATTACTTGCATTTTGTAGGTTAATTTCTCTTATTGCTTAGCTTAAATAATGTCCAATCATATCGTCTTTGAGTCACTTGGCTCTTTGTTGCGTTATATCAGGTTTTAGTTGCTAAATATAATAAAATTAGTGAAATCAGTTTGACTTTTTAAATGTCAAATCTGAATTTTTCATATCATAGTCTTTTGCATTTAGTTAGTCCATAGTTTTAGTTGAATTGCATTTCATAAATTCACTTGCATTTTTTTTCATTTAGCTAATTCTAGTTAGTTGATATGCGTAGAGCTTTAATTTTGTCATAATTGCTTAGCAATTGTCGCATGCATTTTAGTTGAATTTTAATCTTAATTTTCGTCAAAATTGAGTTGAAATTTGAAGTCCAATAAAAGCGTTAAAGTTTTGAACAATTTTTGAGGTTTGTTTCCAAGATAGTGTGGGGTAATAACTATATTGGTTAAGTCATTTAGGTTGAATTTGGAGATTTCTATCTCTGGATTTTGCTTATTGCTAACTGATATAATAATTCTGTAATTTTGGTAATCGCGGTCGCGCTGGGAGGATCGCGATCGCGCTCAAATGAGCGGAAAAAAATAAAATATCTGTGATAATCGCAGTCGCTCTTGTTTGAAAGCGACCGCGCTCTGATTTTCTATATAAAGCGCAGATCGCCTTTCAGTTCGTTCTTCTCCGCGATCTTTCCCTTCGCTCGCGATTTTCTTCCCGACACGTTTCTTGCGATTGTTGCTACGATTAGTGCAATTTAGGTTCGATTTCTTCATCATAATCAGGTAACTTCTCCTTTCTCTCTGATTAATCTTTTGTTTATGTCGTTTATTTAGTTTTCCTTGGTTTTTGGTGAATAAATCTGAGTTTCATGATGCTTAAATGTTATTTCCGTTCTTTGTTTCTTATTTAGGGTTTAGATATCAACTTAGCTTTATAAATTTAGTTAGTTTTCGTTTCTTTTTGTTTATTTCATACTTGTACATGCTTCTTGCTTCTGTAATGTTAAACTTCAAATTCTATATTTTTAAATCTAGTTATATGCTCATTTAAGGGTTTTCGGTTGTTTATATGCTTAGGTGATAATATTTTTAGTTTAGATTTTGTCCTTCTCTCGTTTTAGATGTTGATTAAAAGGGTTTTTGTTTCTGGTTTGCTCGCGGTTCATCGCGATTGGCAGCGCGGTCGTGTTGCCATCGCGACCGCGATCGAACAAAATTTTTTTTTAATTAATGATAATTACATTTGTGTCTTTTTAATTGTTAGTTTTACTTTAGGATAGTATTTTAGAATTGTTAGTTTAAGTTTAGTTTTTATTTAATTTTTTTTAGTTAATTTTAAGTTTCTAATGTTTTTAGATCTTAGTTTTTAAGTAGTTTAGTATTTTTAGTTAATTTTAAGTGTTAATTTAGTAAATTTTGGCTTCTAATTTTTAGGTTTTAAATTTTAGTCTTTGTTAATTTTTGTCATTTTTGTTTTAGGATAGTCTAGCTTTATTTTTAATTTCTAGTTTTTAGTTTAGTTTTTAATTTTATTTTTAAGCCAATTTCTTTAGTTTAGTTTTAGTTTAGTTTAGTAGGATAGTTCTTTTTATAAGATTTTCATTTTTAAATTTATTTTTGTTTTAGTTTTAGTTCTTTTATTATTTTTGCTTAGGTTTTTATTTTCTTTTAGTTTTCTAATTCAATTTATTTTCTTTGTTCTAGTTATTACTTACTTTATTTACGACTTATTTAGGGTTTTATTAGATTTTCTTAAATTTTATTTAGGTTTTCTTAGGTACCAATTTAGTTTTTGTTTCCTTTCTTCCTTTCTTTTATTTTGTTTCTTTATTTTCGATTTTATTTTAGGGTTTCTTAGTATAAAATTTTTAGGCTTTTAGGGGTTTATTTGTATGTTAGCGTGTATAGTTTATTTTCTCTATTCTTTTTCTTGCAGATAGCCAAAGCTGCTGCTGCCGCTGCTCCTCCGCCGCCGCCTCCTCTAGGTGGTGGCAACGGTGGTCGTCACCCTCCTGAGGGGCCCCATCGATTTATTATCTTTGGGGACCGTAAGGATCAGGCGAAGCTCTCTCGCCTTGAGTCCAAGGCGCTAGTTCCTGCCTATGGTGTCTCATGGGGTGCAATGGAGTCGTTGGGCATTGCTGCTCATCTTAGAGGATCTTGGCTCATCCGCCTATTGGCACGTCTAGGCCTCCTGCTCTTTTGCGCTTACTAGAGATCGATGAGCCGGTTTACAGGGAGCTCGTCCTCGAGTTTTTGTCGACATACTTCTTCGATGCCTCGGTTTCTGATTATGCTTCTGCTTCAATCAGCTTTCGAGTGGGTGGCATGGAGCGTCGTGTCTCCCTTCGTGAGTTTGGCATTCTCTCCAGTTTGTATACTGCAGAGGAGGTCAGCGAACCGGCATTTGCTATAGCAGTTCGCGGACCGGCTGAGGGTTTTTCAGAGGCTACTTTTTGGACCACTGTTGCTTCGGGAGTATATGATTCGCATAGGTCGAAGGCTACAGCCTTTCGTGACCCGTTCCTTCGGATAGTTTTTCGGATTATAGCTTCGAGTATAGCGTCCCATAAGGACCCGGGCATGGATTCGCATCGGGACCTAGTGATGCTGAGTCGGTTGCTTGATTAGGACTGCATGATCCAGTTCGCTTTTTGGCTTGCTACGTTTTTTTTCGGGTGCCACTGGTCGTGTTAGGGCCAGTCTGATAGTCGGAGGGATGTATATCACGCGATCGGCACATAACCTTGGGGTTTTTGCTGATGCTTCTGTTGAGCAGGGGCTGACAGTTGTTCCGGACGCGCAGTGGATTATATACAGGATGACAGTTGCTCACGCGCAATCATCGACGTCTCTTGGGTTGGGTTAATCCCGACGCCGTAGAGAATCATGAGATGGAGCATCAGGCTGGTGAGGCAGAGATTGCCCAACCGGGCTCGGTAGCTTCACCTTCACCCCCTTCCGTTGCTACTTCCCTATTACATTCCCAGCCTCCCCCTTCTTCCTCTTCTCAGCCTTCCACCTCCGTTCCCCCCCCCCCTCCCTCATTTTCCTCATGAGGGTTGACGAGTCGAAATCTATTTCTCAGTGCAGTGTCCTTCTTGGTCTCGCGGCTAAGTTAGATGACTTCCGTCATTATCTCGTCTCTTCCGACCATGCCCGAGCCCATCATCTCCCTCCCCCTCCACCTCCCTGTCGTTTTCTCATTCCCTCCTCTTCATATATCTATGACCATTCTTCTCCTCTTCTTAGCCCCGACCCATCTTCTTCCCCGTCTGACCCCATTCCCCCTCCGTTCCCATTCACTTTTTCATCTTCTTCTTTTCCCACAACCCTCCCTTTTGACACCCCTATTATCCCTACCCCCGCCACTATCACCACTACCCAACCTCACCGTTCACCTACCGAGTCTGAGCCCTTTCAGACATATATTTTTATTCAATCTCCTACCCCCCAGCCTGGTGCTTCCAGCTCACATACCCGTCGGCAAAGTCCGACTCCCGAGCCTCAGCCGTCTCCGGCGCGCCCTCGTGTCCGTCGCCTACGCGTCATTCGCAGCCAACATCCACCTCCAGAGTAGCGGCTATTTGCAGCTGGGATATTTGTACTTTTCTTTTTATTTTTATTTTGTTGGCATGTACTTATTTACATTATAGCGTTTTCAGTTGTAGTGGTGATGTATATATTTCGCATTTATCTTTCTTACTTCTGTTATGGTTGCTGATGTTTCTTGTGGTTGTTGTGGTTATGATCAGTCGAGGCTGGACCGTGGCAGCAATGTTTGCTGGCACTCAGTTCAGCTTCATCAGTCTAGATCCGCTTGGCAGTTTTCAGCGATTCAGGGAGTTTTTCTTTTCTTATTTATCGCTCATTTCTATACTCGTGCTTACTGTTTGACATTGAGGAAACTTTTGATTTTAAGTGTGGGGTGGGGTGATAAAAATTGGCATTTTTGAGTTGCTTGTCCAAAGTTAGCCTGCTTTAGTGCATTCTATGCATTTGAATCTTATATTTAGCAAATTTTCAAATTTTTCTCCCATCCGTGTTAGACTCTTTAGTAATATTGTTCTGTTTAAACTGTATGCGAGACTAAAATTGTGAGATTGATCCTATTTGAACAATGAGAGACGTTTGATGACATGTTGTGGCTTTGTGAACCGAAATAGCATGGATTTAACACATATTACCCTTTACATTCTTTGCGTGAGAATTAGAGCCGTATAGCATCATCATTATCCTCGTTTTCGTTTGATGTGTGTTTATGCATGTGTTGACTGATAGAAGTAGAACTTGAATTTGAATACATGTCAAAATCACAATTTTTGAAAATTTAGCACACAGACAAAGGCAACTTTAGGATATCCCATTTTTAGCTTTCTTGTTGGGAAATAATCTAAGTATGACAAGCTGTTACTTAGGATTTCTCAAGTTGTTAGTAGTATTTATGTGTAATTACAAAGTTCGAGCTGCCAGTTCAATAAACTCGAGCTGCTAGTTCAAAAGTTTAAGCTGCTAGAGTCAAAGTTCAAGCTGCCCAACAGATAGATAACAAAAAGTGCTAAAATTCAGGAAGTGATAAAGATTTCAAGATTTGAAGATCTTCCAAGCATATCTACTACCAGAGAAATCACAGTTCGTCAAGGAAACAAATCAGAAGACTATAAATATAGATAGACTAGGTCTTTCTAATGTAATCGTGGTGCTTAAGTTTTCATATTGTAATTGCATTCTGATATAAGTTTCTAAAGCCTCTAAGGTTGAAAAACCCTAAGAGCAGTTTGTGTTCTTCGTCTAATCAAACAGATTAGAGGTGATAAGAGTTTTGGCAATGCAAAGGTTTCGATATTGATTTTGTTTATTTGATTATCTGTTCTTTATTGTTCTCAAAGTTTTCTTAAAACAATTAAGTGTTATTCCGCAAACTTCTTAATTGGACTTTGATTCAAAACAAGGTTATTAGTTTAACTCTTATCTATTAAAACCAGTTAATCTTAGGTGATTTTGATCTTGACAAGTGGTATCAGAGACACAGGTTTTGTTTTATTTTTATTCTTTGTTTTCAAAGTCAGAAACTTTCATCTTTTAAATTTTCTTTTTCTGCAATGGAGTTTGATAATAGCAGTAGTGGATCTGGGCAAGGACTTAAAGCGCCTATGCTCAAACCCACTGAGTTCGAGATGTGGAAACTCAGGATTCAACAACACATTCAATTTATTGATTATGCCTTATGGGAAGCTGTTGAAAATCCTCCTGCAGTTGATCCTGAACTAGATGCTGAAGGCAAACCAAAAAACACACCTCCAAAAACTGAGATTGAAAGAAAGGCTAGGATGAATGAAGTCAAAGCCCCTTACTAGTTTACAAATAGCCATTCCTAATGCTTATCAACATCAGTTTAAAAAAATTCTATACTGCTCAAATGATAAATCAAACTGCTGTGACTCTTTTTCAGGAACTGATGGCAACACTTCTAAAGTTCATTATGAGGCATTTGTTTCAAGTGATGGACTTTTTGCTCATAATGCGGAAGATCTGGAACAATTTTATCCAGATGATCTAGAAGAGATTGACTTAAAGTGGCAACATGCCATGTTGACTATGAGGGCCAAACGATTTCTTAAAAGGACTGGCAAACCAAACTTACAAGCCAGAACAGAAGGCAAGCCAACATTTGACAAATCAAAGGTTGAGTGCTTCAAATGTCACAAGCTTGGACACCTTCCTAGAGAGTGTAGATTACAAGGTCAGCAGCCATCAAGACCCCAACAAACTAGTCAAATACCATCTTCACAAACCCTTGTTTCTCAAGAAGACAATATTTTTTACTGGAGTGACCAAACAGAAGAGGAGTTTCAGAATCAAGCTCTTATGCCAGAAACTACAACTGTCACTTCCACTGAACTACCATCTGAGGTAAATGCTAAACTCTGCTCTCAAGCATGCAAAAATATGGTTAAAAAGTACAGAGATCATAATGAAAGCATGAGTAAAACTCTAGCTAAGATCAATGACTGTAAGGACAATGAGATTCAGATGGGACATGATAGAACATATCATCAGTGGGAGAAAAAAAGAACTAAATGAGAAAATAGAGACCCTTAATAAGAAATTAGATGAGGCTGAACAGAAGGTGTTAGAAGCTCACAAGAAAGTAGAATCTATAAACATAGACTTGGGCAGCTTCAAGCTGGCCAATCAAAAGCTAGAACACCTAATGGAAGTCCAATTTAAAGATAGGGTAAAATCTCAACTCAATCCCAAGGAAGGAATAGGATATAAGGCTACTCCACCTCCATACAACAATAAATACATTCATCCTATGAGTGAAGTTGCTGATAGCCTTGTGAATGAGCCATTAGATGAGAAAATGAAAACTGTAGATCCTATCCTTGAGGATAAGCCTGAACCTGAAGACGAATTGGTTACTAATAAAGGCAGTAAGAGTGAGGAAGTAGAGAGTAATTCCAAAACCATGAGTGAACCTAAAGGACCTCTTGTCTCCAACTCTATCAGAACCAGCAGCCTGAGGGAAGAAACCAACAGTCTGAAAGGAAAACAAAAGATGAGTGAATGAAATCATGCTCCATATGTTTCTGTACCTTCTAACTGTAATATTGCATCTTCTTCCAAAACAGATAAAAAGGGTAAAAATGTTCCAGTATGCACATGCCAAAAGCATGGTGTCCAAAAGTTTCCCACACAGCAGCATGTAAGGGGAAATCAAAGGAACAAAAAATCAGTTATAGTCACACAAAACTGGTTCCCCTATCAAAACAATCAAAAGATGTTTCCACTGTGGCAGGAAAAACCATCTGGCCAAGCACTGTTTATATAAACCACCTGTTGCAAAACAGAATGTGTTTCAAAAACATGCCATTTCACAAAATTCAAAAGTTTCAAAGGCCTCAAAACCTGTCACCCCAGTTCCAAAGAATACAATTGATCACATGTTCATAAAAGTCAACAAAACGCAGCCTGTACACCAAAAACAAGCTTTAATGAAATCTAAATTGAGCATAAAAAGGTATGGTGTGTCAAAGGCAAAACCATAGCTCAAACTGCTAATACAAAATTTGAAACTGTTAAGTTAAAAGTTGGAACTGGCAGTGCAAATTCTGAAACTACTGGCACTCAACAACCAGTTCCAACTGCTAAGTCAAAAACTGGAACTGGTAGTGGATCATCTGAGACTGTTAAAGAAAAGGTTGGAAAGAACACCTGTACACCTCATGTCATAACTAAATACTCCTCACAGAATCTACCAGTGGATCTCACTAAGTTTAAAAAAACACAGACAGTATTTAGTTATGTCAATGCACAAGGACAACCCAAAACCAACTTGGTTGGGGTTTACTCCACTAATAACTGAGATTTTTCTTGTGAAGGGCAACCAAAGGACCCGACATAGGACAAGATGGCATATGGACAGTAGATGCTCTAGGCACATGACAGGCAACTCTAAATGCTTGTCAATTTTCAAAAGCTTTGAAGGAGGATTTGTTGCACTTGGTGGAAATTCCAAATGAGGTAAGGAAACATGTAAAGGCACTGTCAAAGCAGGTAATATGATATTTAATGATGTACTGTATGTTGAACAGCTGAAGTATAACTTATTAAGTGTGTGACAAACAAAATATTGTTTTATTCATAGACTATGAATGCATTGTCCTATCAAAAGATTTTGAAATACCTGAAAATCTTGTTTTACTTAGAACACAAAGAAAGGACAATGTCTACTGTTTGGACACAGACCACTTATCCAAAACAAGTACTTTAAGATGTTTAATATCCAAATCATCATCTAATGAGTCTGCTCTTTGGCACAGAAGGATGTTTCACATGAACATCAAATCCATGAATGTTTTAGTCAAAAAGAACTTGGTAAGAGGTTTACCACAGAAGGAGTTCATATGTGATGATCATTGTGTAGCCTGCCTCAAAGGCAACAGAATACTTCTCATAAGACCAAGGAAGTAAATTCAATCTCATCTGCTCTTCATCTTATTCATATGGATCTTTTTGGCCCAACATCTGTTTTGAGTTTGAATAAAAGAGCCTACTGTTTAGTCATTGTTGATGATTTCACCAGGTTTACATGGTTTTATTTTCTTAGAATTAAGGATGAAACTGCTAGAACCATGCTAGTTGCCTTTGAATATGCATGTTTTATGTCACAATTAGAACCAAAGAAGGCATCTGAGGCTCTGAAGGATCCATCTTAGATTGAGGCCATGCAAGAAGAGCTTCTACAATTCAAGATTCAGAATGTGTGGACGCTTGTTGATTTGCCTAAAGGAAAGAGGGCAGTTGGTACAAGATTGGTTTTCAGGAATAAAAAGGATGAAAGAGGTGTAGTGATCAAAAACAAAGCAAGGCTGGTAACTCAAGGTTATACTCAAGAAGAAGGAATAGACTATGATGATGTCTTTGCCCCAGTAGCAAGGATTGAAGCCATCAGATTGTTCCTAGCCTATGCCAGCTTCAAAGGATTCAAGGTGTATCAAATGGATGTGAAATCTGCAATCCTATATGGTACAATTGAAGAAGAGGTATATGTGTGTCAACCTCCTGGGTTTGAAGACTATAAGTATCCAGATAGAGTCTACAAGTTATACAAAGCACTCTATGGGCTTCACCAAGCTCCTAGAGCATGGTATGACACTTTGTCTTCCTATCTACTTCAGAATGGTTGCAAGAGAGGTACTATGGACAAGACACTGTTCACAAAGTCTATCAAATCAGAAATCCTGCTTGTTAAGATCTATGTTGATGACATCATCTTTGGATCAACAAATGACATCCTTTGCAAGGAATTTGAGACTCTGATGCACAAAAGGTTTCAAATGAGTTCAATGGGAGAACTAACTTTCTTTCTAGGATTGCAGGTCAAGCAGAAGCCCACTGGACTCTTGATCAGCCAATCAAAGTATGTGAATGATATTCTGGAAAAGTTTGGTTACAAGGACACCAAGGTTGCCAGCACACCGATGGACACTCATAAGCAACATGATGTAGATAAAGAAGGAGTCGATGTGGATATTCATTTGTACCGATCCTTGATAGGTTCACTAATGTATCTCACATCCTCTAGACCAAATATAATGTTTGTTGTTTGTGTTTGTGCCAGGTTCCAATGTGCTCCAAAGGATTCACATCTGTTTGATGTTAAGAGAATCTTTAGATATCTAAAAGGTCAACCAAAATTAGACATATGGTATCCTAAGGACTCTCCTCTTAAACTCACAGCCTACTCTGACAGTGACTATGGAGGTTGCAACATAGACAGGAAATCCACAACTGGAGGATGTCAATATCTAGGAGCAAGACTAGTCTCTTGGCAGTGTAAAAACCAAACCACAGTTTCCACTTCATCCACTGAGGCAGAATATGTTGCAGCTGCCAGCTGTTGCTCTCAGGTTATGTGGATTCAGAACCAACTAAGAGACTATGGTATGAACTTTCTATCTACTACTATTTACATTGACAATTCAAGTGCAATCAGTATTGTACAAAATCCAGTAAAATTTCCCAAAAGCAAGCACATAGATATTAGATTCCATTTTATAAGGGACTGTAATGAAAAGAAATTAATCCAAGTTACCAAAATTCATATTGATGATCAGTTAGATGATCTTTTTACTAAACCATTTGATGTAGGAAGATTCACCTTTCTGGTATCAAATATTGGTATGGTAAATATGGATTAATCTATCTTGCATTACCATCCTCTATACTATGTGAAAAACATTTACTATATGTGCTTAGTTAAGGGGGAGACACTGTTACATTAGATGTTGTTCAGAAAACGACTAACAACTTAAGACTAGTCTCAAGCTGCTAGTTCATTTTCTCGGACTGTCAGTTGTTTCACTTGGTCTGTTAAGTGTGCAGGGCATTTTAGTCATTAGTAAGGAGGTTGTATGCGGGACTAGATATTTTTTAAAATTCAAACCCTTAAAAGACCCAGTTTCGTTTCATTGCAACTATCAGTCGCTAAATATCTTCCAGTATCCATTCTCTTTCTCTCTCTGTGCGATTTTCAAATTGTTGAGCAAAACCCTTAATCCTCTTGTTTGTGATCACCAATGGAGTTTGTTGAAGAACACAACTACCTACCCTACTCCCTCAAACATGCTGAACTGCAACGCTTCCATGAAATGATGGATTTTCTTCGTCGTTCTCCTATCCATTATGCTGTTACTATAAATCCCACCATATACATCTCTTATATAGAGCAATTTTGGAAATCAGCCACTGTAAGTACCCAAGAGGGAATCACTTCTTTTGTATCTACCATTGATGGTAATACCATTACCATCACAGAGGAGTCCATTCGACAGCATTTGCATTTGGAAGATGCTACAGGTTTATCTGATCTATCCCTCACTGCTTTACATGAAGGTCTGTTTAAAATAGGGTATAGGAGCCCAATAGATTCATTTACCTTTTATAAAGCACATTTTGGTCCTAAATGGAAATATCATGTACATATTCTTCAACAGTGCTTAAGCCCTAAAAGGACTGGTTGGTCTAAATTTTCATCAAATATTGCCACTGCTCTTGTGTGCTTATCTACAGGCCAACAGTTCAACTTTTATAATATGATTTTTCAAGGAATGATAAGGCATCATGCCTTAAAGAATGGGAAAGTTTTGATGTATCCTCAATTTTTGGCGGAAATCATTGCAAAATCTTGCAATTCTATAAAAGTACATAAAAGGATATATGTTTCCCATAGGCACTCTTTACATTCTGTAAAAATATTTTTAAAACCAAGTGCCAATTTTCATAATGTAGATGTGTCTTTGCCTCAAGCAATGCAGACTATCTTTCCAAGAAACAGAGGAGAGGATCCTGAGCAGGCTCAACCCCATATTACTGCTTCACCCCCAGGATCCCAACCCACTCCTCATGATACATTTATACCATCTGATCCTTCTTCTATACGTACCTCCCCAGCCCCACTCCTCAGTCCAAACCCCAGAGCCAAATAACTCTGTGCAAGAGGATACTCTTACACTGCATATTGAAAGGGAACTCACCGAGGACACTCCCACCCTCAATATGGAGGTGAACATCCCTTCTGAGGATGTTCATATGGGTTTTGTGGCTGGTACTACTGATGTCTCTGCACAAGGGGCACAAGACAGTACCAACATACCTAAGACCACTCCCATGGCAACAGAGGGTGTGCACGCACTTTCTGGAAGTCCCCAAAACCAAGAACAAAGGGGCCCAGATGTTTCTTCTACTTCTGGTATTGGTGCCAGTGATAGATCTCAAATTCCTCTATCATTTGAAGATCTTGAGGCTAGTCTACAATTAATGGCTTTAACGGATCAACAACTGAAACCTGTTGTAGTTATTCTGGATCATTACAAGTCCATAATTGCTGCACAGGGTTCCCAAATCACTGCTCTGCAACAACTTTCATCAGTCCAACAGCAAAAGCTTGCCCAGTTTCAGCTTGGGTTAAAGCTATATGGAAATAAGATTATTCAGCTTGAAAAGCTGGTTCAAACCCTGTTAGCAAAGGTGTTTGGTCCCTCTTATCAAACTAATGCATCCAAAAAAGGGGAGAATCAGGAGATCCCACTACCAGTCCAAACAGCTTCAAGTTCACCATTGGCAGCTTCAGCTTCTAGGCTAACAGTCCCAACAGTTTCTCAAACTGTTAGTCCAGAAGCTCAAGCTGTTTCTATTAAAAGGCAAAGAGGAGTGTTCATAAAAGAAAGCATTCACGAACCATCCCCAGCAGTCCAAGCCACAGCAGTAGCCTCAGCAGCAATCACAGACAAAGGAAAGGGCATTTTGATTGAGTCTCCAAAGATCAAATTTATTTCAAAAGAAGCCCAAGTTGCTCATGATGTTGAATTGGCCAGAAAATTGGCAGAAGAACAAGATCAAATCCTAGACCAGCAAGCCCAAGAATCTATGGGGGATGATGAAACACTTGGAGACTATCTGCGTGGGTTTGTGGTTAAGGAAAGTCAGAAGAAGAAGAAAAAGGCAAACAGAGCCTTCAAAGGGTGAACACAGAAAATTTCTGATAAACTTATCTGCAACACCTGGTATTTCTAAAGTCATTACACAATCATGGCCAACAAAGAAACTTCAGGCCTTGTATGACAGAGAAATGGAAAAGGAAAAAAGAAAAGGCCTCCAAACAAGTCCAAGATCCCCCTCAAACTGTTGTTGTTGTTCCTCAATCTGAAAGTATTCATCAAGCAAAGTTTGATCAAGTCAAGAGAGTTCTGTTTTACCAACAGTTACAAAAGGCAATGGAAATAGAAAAGGCTCTTGATCAACATGACTTCTCCAAACCACCAATTACTTACTGGTACGCCAAATCGATGGATGACAATGATCTGGTATATCAATTTGTAATTAAAAGAGAAGCTGGTCCAGAAAATGAGTACAAAAGCCTGATTCAATTGGTTCAGAAGATGACTAGAGGTGAGCTAACCCAAATGCATAATATTGGGACGGCTAGCCACTCTAGGTCACCAATAGTGTGGGTTCAGAATAACCTAAAGGATCTTAGAAGCATATCCAATCCAGAATTCACCAGAAAGGATATAGAAGCTGCCAAGGAAGTGAAGATTGTACAGATTGATCTATATGCAAAATCCATGACATACAGACTCAAACTTGCAGACAGATCCAACAGATTCTATAGTTTTGAATTTCTTGATTTGCCAAAAGAGTGGCTACTTCAAATGAGCTCAATGAAGATTGAATGTGATAGAGAGGAGTTGAAAAGAGACTTCATAAAAGCTATAAGGCAGAAGCTTGCACAGTTGTAATATGTAAGTTTTTGGATGCCTTAGTTTGTATATAACAGTTTTACTTCGTACATATTTCTTTATTTGTATAGAAACTTAAAGTCTTTTGTAAAGAATTTAAGTTAGGGGGAGATTGTTGGGAAATAATCTAAGTATGTCAAGCTGTTAGTTAGGATTTCTCAAGCTGTTAGTAGTATTTCTGTGTAATGACAAAGTTCGAGCTGCCAGTTCAATAAACACGAGCTGCTAGTTCAAAAGTTCAAGCTGCCAGAGTCAAAGTTCAAGCTGCTCAACAGATAGATAACAGAAAGTGCTAAAATTCAGGAAATGATAAAGATTTGAAGATTTGAAGATCTTCCAAGCATATCTACTACCAGAGATAGATAACAGAAAGTGCTAACATTGTTTTGGGTGTTTTCTTAAAACAATTAAGTGTTATTCCGCAAACTTCTTAATTGGACTTTGATTCAAAACAAGGTTATTGGTTTAACTCTGATCTATTAAAAACCAGTTAATCTTAGGTGATTTTGATCTTCACATTTCTTTTGTTCAATTTACACCCTTTTATTTCCCCTAGTCGCCCCATTTGAGCCTTTAACTTTCATTTCGGTGACAACCACATTATAAGCCATTCACAGCCTTTTTGCTTACTTTTACCTGTATCCGGGATCTTGATTGAGAAGCAGCACTAGTTTTTGCCTGTCTTTGTTTGTTTTAGTTTATTTTCTTCATATTCCAGCGTTTATGCATATGTCTGAGTGTTTTTAGAGCATGTTAGCTTTTTGGTGCTCCCCGTTGCTTTTTCATACGGTCATTGTTGATCTAAATCGTTGAGCACCGATTCTAGTTATGCATCGACAGTAGTTTTGAGCATCAGTCATGACAGTTGATATGGTCTTAGAATCCAAGGATATTATTCTGAGAAAAGCAGAAAGAAAAGAAATTTAAAAAAATCAAGAGAAAAGATAGAAAAAGAGAAAAGAAAAGAAATAATAAATTCCTTGGCATTATGATGATTCTTATTCAGTTGAGGGATGCTTCGGCGCTGTATATAGTTAGCTTTTAGTTTTTGTTATCTTATTTCTTGTTTTGCACATTTTAGTTTCTTTTAGTTATGTTTAGCTGCTGTTTATTTTATCAGATAGTTTCCGTTTCTTTTGTTTTCACCCACTTTTTACCATATTATCCATTCCCTTAACCTTAGCCTCATTACATCCCATAAGTCCTTTATGTGCGGATTTTCATTACATGTGATGGAGATGTGATTTACATTCAAGCCTATGCCTATATTGTTGACATTTTTGGCACCGAGTGGATGTTTGTGCATATATACACATTAGCCTATACACGTATGAGTGTTTAGTGAAATCCTTGTGAGGTGTTTATTCATGCTGCTAGGTTCGAAAGTATCTGACATGTTATTTCATAGCTTTTTGCATCTCTTGGTTTCGATAGATCATTCTTGTGTTTGTTAGATTCTATGACTTTCTTTTACGGATCTTTATGGCTATAGAGTCTAGATGCGTGTTATAATTGAGAGAGGTATTTGATTGATGCTTAGTTTAGGATATTTTTGAGCAGGTTTGCTTGAGGACAAGCAACGCTCAAGTGTGGCGTTATTTGTTATGACATATTTTGTACATATTTTTCAGTCATAATTTGCCTCGGATTTGGGTTAGTTTTTCCTCGAATTGTTTAAATACGGCCTTGATTTGTTTATTTTTTTGTTTTGCAGTTCGATAGTTGCCTGAATTTGAAAAGAATGGATTCTGGAGCTTAAGTGTTGAATTTACGGGCAGAGCCGGTCTCCCTTGGATTTCTGTTAACTTTGACCAGCTGCCCTGATCGCAGCCGCGACCAGCTCATCGCAACTGCGCTGACCTGCGATCTTTGGATCACGCCCATGCTCCTTATCGCGACCGCGATGGACCCTGCGCGGCCGCAATGCAAAGAAAATATAAAAGTCAAGCAGCCGTTTCGTTTTTTTTGGGATGCTATTTTCATACGAACTTTTACACATAGTTTAGGGTGCGATTGCTAGGTGTTAGCTAGTTTTCGATTTTTAGCTTAGTTTAGAGTAGATTAAACAAGCATTCGGTTAGAAGGTTGGATTCAACCATTCGGTTGCAAGATTGTTTTGTATTTCTTACGGTTTTTGGTACACTCTTTCCGATTTACTTTCTGTTATGACGATTTTTAGCATAGATCTCGTTTATTTTATTGTTTTTAACATGATTAGTGAGTAGTTTAGCTAAGCACTTGCTTGGTTACGTTTTTACATGGATTAGTGGGATATTTGATGGTTTTGGTTGAAAAGTGTTTGATTCATTGATGTATTTTCGATTCATACGATTAATATGTGTAAAATCAGTATTATTGTTGATTTTCTAGCATTATTGTGATCATGATTATTGATTATAAATGCTGATTTTTATAAACTTTATCAAATTTAAGTGATTTATTAATTGGTTGTCATTTCTAGCATTATTTTGATTATGAGATAGTGACTAGTTTATAAATTGTGAAATCATTGTATGCAAATTAATTCTTAGCAATAATGAAATTATAATATTAATTTAATCTTTGATTTCCTTAGACTTGATTGATGTTTATGTGGCTAAATTGAATATTTAGAGTTATTTCCGAGCGCTTGACGTATAGACAGTTTTAATCTCTAAAAGCTAGATTTAGTTGACTTAATTAATCGTAAAAGACTTTTATTGTTGATTTGTAGAAACTTGGGAATACTGGAGAACTCCATACTTGATTTTCTGAAATTAATAAAATATGTCCATGAATCGGTTTTACATCAAAGTTTCAAACTCTTGAGCTTAAAAGATTTAAACAGTTGGATTTAATTCCAATTTAATTTTCTTTGACCAAAAACATCTTAAGTGTTTTTACACCCTTTTACTCCATTAATCATAAAAGACATATCCAAGTGAGTGTTGCTTTTATGATATTTGATTTTATCCTGTTTTATCTTTATAGTTCATAATTTTAGTATTCTCATAGATAGTTTAGTTTAAAGTATTTAGGGTTATAATCATCCTCTGCCCTTATACATGGCTAGATATTAGTGAAAATCCTAGTATCGGTATCTTGATCCTTATTGTCATTCCGTGAGTTCGATAATACCCGAGGTCAGCTTCTAACTATACTAACTACGACTGGTACACTGCCAGTGGTATTTGGTATAACGTAGGCTCTCTTCTTTCTTTGATTTTAATTGCCAAATCCGTGTGAAGATCATTAACAATCAAACCCACCAACTATGTGGCAAACTTAACCATTCCCAAAAACTACATTGGGAAAGGTTATGAAGAAATGGTGGATTTCTTGAAAGCTCATCCCCTTCACTATGCTATGACTGCCACTCCTAAGGTCATGTTCCAGGAGATGGTCTATGAGTTTTGGTACACATGCTCCTATGATCCTGCTACCAAAAGAATAAGGGGAACCTTTCTCAACACTTCCAAAACTATTGAGATCACAGCAACTCTTCTTCAAGAAGTACTTCATATCGAAGTTGTTGACAAATATGACAAACCTCAACCAGAGAACGATCAAATGGGGAATCTGTTACGTTGCTATGGTGTTTTAGAACCAAGAGTAGGTGCCCCCTTGTTTAGAAAGGAGCTAGCACCAATTTATAGCTTTCTCTTTGTGACACCCTTGCCACAACAACCACCATTTACATAACACCCAGGATTTAATCATCAAACACAAATACATAATGATCTGATAACCTAGTTTAAGTGCGGAAGCATTAAAATACATAAAATAAAGTAGTGCAACAGTGACAAACACCCTACGGTGCTACAAGGTACCATATCTAAGTCTACATACCCAATACAATTATTACAACATCCAGAATATAATACAACATTGTCCCAAAACATGATTACCGATTAAGTAGTTTCAAATCTTCCAAATCTTCGTAAAAGACCTAACTAGAAGGCCCAACTGCAGATTTCCCCTTTCCTGTAAAATAAAAATAAAGAAGTGGGGAATAAGCGGATGCTTAGTGAATACAAAGATTACGCATTTTATAAATTTTTATGAAGCCCCAAGGGTAACACTGATGACAAACATCGGATACCCTCTTCGTACACCAAGTACGGACCAGAGCCGCAGCCCCTTCGAGCTCAAAGCTCGGCATTAAACATACCATCTGAGACAAACGTACGATCGGGGATGACATACTGCCTACCGGAACCTCGGAGGGATCAGCTCCAGGTCATATGGCGCAGTAACATCAGAGTAATCGATGCGACCCACCGGTCCATCACTAGATGCACAACAATCGAAAGGACATGCAACAAGTATGAAATGTGCATCTAAATCTACGCAAGTTAGTAGAATTCCAAACAAATAAATGAAGCAATAGGTCTCAGCAGGCAAAGCTAACATAAAACAGATATAAACATGTGAAATCTACTGTACTCACTGTGGGTGCGTAAATAAAACTTCAATATTATTTCTCTTCGGGCTTTCAACCGGATCCACCAAGTTCCCCACTGTGGGTTAAACAACACCACAAGGGACCTGTTAAATTAGTTGCAACAATACCTCGAGTCAAAAACCGTTTAAATTCATAAGACCAAGTTTTGTAAGTTTTGCAATATGTTCCCCCATTTCGGGTCTATGTCTAAATTCAAACCACAACTAATTTGAACCCATCTCAAGTTCATACCTTGTCCTTTGAATAACTCTTGTTATTTTATGTGTTGTTTATGTGTTTTATTCAAAATATTCGAGTTTAGAGAGTGGGTTTTCAATTTTTAGGCATTAAACTCGAATTTAATGGGTTAAATTCGAACCCACCTTCGAATTTGAGGACAAACTCGAACCCCATAGGTTAAATTCGAACCCTTGTTCGAATTTGATGGTTAAACTCGAAATCCACATGTTAAACTCGAATATATACTCGAATCTAGTACCAAAATCGAGTTTGTTCTTGCATTTCGATTGTGTTCTTGGTATTTTCGAGTTTGTTCATCTTTACAACTTTAAAACATGCCTTTCTAAGCCTAAAATCACCAATATATCATGTATGATGCCTAGGTTCCATTCTATTACACATATACTATCATATTCTTGCAAGATTTCAAGCAAAATTTGCTCTAAATCACATAATAATAGCAGATTCGAATTTATGTTCTTCAAAACCGAAATACATAAACTTAAAAGGGTCGATTCTTACATCAATCCGTACGAAATCAAGAATCCAACTGCAGATTGTTGTAGTACTCCTCGAGATCTTTCCGATGACGTATAAATCTCAATAATCGGCCGGTCGGTTTGTGAGATAATCTAGAGAGAAGTAGAGAGCGTTTTTTTCTAGAGAGAGAAAGTAGAGAGAGAGAGAGCAATGAAAAATGAATGGCTTTTTAGCCTCTTTATTCAACTTTCATCATTTTTGCACTTTCTCCCCTCAACTTAACCGGTTCCATAAAATACTGATTTATTCTTAAATTTAATAACTTCATAAAATAGCAACAAACTTTTAAATATCCTCAAATACATAATAATTGCCCAAAATTCAACTTAAATATAAATTATCCGCCTAATTAATTCCAAATTACAGTAATTGAATTCGAGAATGTTACAACATGGGCTCCACCACGCTCTAACTTCGTCCTCGAAGTTATTTGACTTCAAACAGCTGCGGATATTTCCTTAACATATCAGCTTTCGTTTCCCATGTATGATTGGCTCCCTTATGATGCTTCCAACGTACAAGCACCATTTCGATTTCTTTGCTTCTCAACTTCTTTATCTTAGTATCTGACACACACTCCGGCTCTTCAACATACCGGAGCCTTTCATCAACTTGCAGCTCGGTGTGGTCTGCCCAATCCTCATTTCCAGTATTAAACGATTTCCGGAGATTCCCAACGTGAAACACCGGATGTATGCCCGACATCTCTTCAGGCAATTCCAAACGGTATGACTGATTTCCTACTTTTTCGGTTATCTTAATGGTCCGACGAATCTCGGAGCCAACTTACCTCTTTTCACAAATCGTGTAACACCTCTCATAGGTGACACTTTCAGATAAACCCAATCATTCACCTCAAAATTGATTGGTTTGTGCCTCCTATCGTAAGAACTTTTCTGACGATCCTGGGCCTCTTTCATGTTCTACCTAATCAACTGTATCTTCTCGTTTGTTTCTTGAAACAAAGCCGGTCCAGCAATCGGTGTTTCACCAGTTTCTCTCCAACATGTAGGAGTCCTACATCTCCTTCCATACAAAGCCTCAAACGGTGCCTTCTTTATCGTTGCGTGATAGCTGTTGTTATATGAAAACTCTATTAGTGACAGATGATCATCCCAATTGCCACCGAGATCCAACACACACGATCTCATCATGGCTTCCAAAGTAAGGATGGTCCGTTCACTCTGACCATCGGTTTGTGGACGATAGGCTGTACTCATTGCGACCCTCGTTCCCAACCCCTCTTGTAATGCTGACCAAAAATTCGAAGTAAATCGACTATCTTGATCCGATACTAAGGACTTAGGCACTCCATGCCTAGAAAAAATCTCGTCCATATAACTCTGAGCTAAATTTTCCAATGAATAATTTTCATGAATCGAAATAAAGTGAGCCGACTTAGTCAATCTATCCACTATTACCCAAACTGCATCGTGTTGACGCCTAGTTTTTGGTAGTTTCGTAACAAAGTCCATCGTAATATGTTCCCACTTCCACTCCGGAATGGGAAGCGGTTGCAGACTGCCATATGGTTGCTGGTGTTCGGCTTTCACAAGCCGGCAAGTCCTGCATCTCTCCACGTATTGGCCTATATCTTTCTTCAATCCGAGCCACCAGAAGTCTGCTTTCAGCTCGTTGAACATCTTTGTGCTCCCGGGATGTACCAAAAATTTCGATTGATGAGATTCTTCTATTATCACATTTCTCATTCCACCCAACTTCGGCACCCAAATCCTCCCGTATACTCCTTTCAATCCCGATTCACTCGTTTTCATATTTTTAATCTGTACTCTAATATCCTCAGCACCGACATTTTCATCTTTCAAGGCTTCCTCCTGAGCGGCCTTAACATCATCGATTATTGTGGAAGTTAGCATCGTAGACGTCATCATGTAGCAGCAATCTTTAGCGTAAGCTTTCCGGCTCAAGGCATTGGCTACCACATTAGCCTTTCCGGGGTGATAAAGGATTTCACAATCGTAATCCTTTATAAGTTCCATCGAACGTCTCTGCCTCATATTGAGCTCCTTCTGACTAAAGATGTACTTCAAACTCTTGGGTCCGTGTAAAGTTGACACTTAGTACCATACAGATAGTGTCTCCATAACTTCAATGCAAATGTGACTGCGGTCAACTCCAGATCATGAGTCGAATAATTCTTCTCATGCTGCTTCAATTGTCTTGAAGCATATGCTATAACCTTTCCACGCTGCATCAGTACAGCGCCTAACCCCAGTCTCGAGGCATCCGTATACACCACGAAATCGTCATTGCCTTCAGGTAAGGCAAGTATCGGCACCTCACTTAACGCCTTCTTCAGGATCTCAAATGCCTCCTGCTGCACAGTTTCCCATAAAAAGGTGCATTCTTCTTTGTCAATGCAGTTAAACGAACTGCAATCTTTGAAAAGTCCTTTATGAACCTCCAATAGTATCCTGCCAGCCCCAGGAAACTTCTAACTTCAGTAGCTGAACACGGCGGTTCCCAGTTTTTTATCGCTTCTACCTTAGCTGGATCTACCGAAATTCCAGCTCACGAAATCACATGCCCTAGAAACTGTATCTGTTGCAGCCAAAACTCGCACTTCGAAAATTTGGCGTACAACTTTTCTTTCCTCAACAACTCTAACAGCTCCCTGAGATGTTCAGCATGCTCAGCCTCAGACTTAGAGTACACCAGGATGTCGTCAATAAACACTATTACAGACTTGTCTAACATCGGTCTGCACACTCTATTCATAAGATCCATAAAGACAGCTGGGGCATTGGTTAACCCGAAAGGCATAACCAAGAACTCATAATGCCCATAACGCGTCCTAAATGCTGTCTTAGGCACATCCTCTTCTCGTACCTTCAACTGATGGTACCCCGACCTCAAATCAATTTTGGAGAACGCACTAGCCCCATGTAGTTGGTCAAACAAGTCGTCTATCCTTGGCAGTGGATACTTGTTCTTAATCGTCAACTTATTCAGCTCCCGGTAGTCAATGCACATTCGCATTGTGCCATCTTTCTTCTTCACAAACAATACCGGAGCTCCCCACGGCGATGAACTCGGCCGAATGAAGCCCTTGTCCAGTAACTCTTGAAGCTGTGTCATCATTTCTTTCATCTCGGTTGGGGCAAGGCGATATGGAGAACGAGCTACCGGTGCAGCTCCAGGGATCAGATCAATTCGAAACTCAACTTGTCTCTCAGGCGGCACGCCAAACAAGTCTTCTGGAAACACATCCGGGGATTGTGAAACAACAGGCACATCGGCCACAGTCCTCTTCTCAGCCTTAGCATCAATCGCATATGCTAAGTAAGCGTCACACCCCCTTGCAACAAGCTTTCGAGCTTTTGCAATGGTCAGTAAACACAGATTCCCACTCCTCCTATCCCCGTAAATACAGATCTCACGCCCCTCCAGAGTAGTTATCTTTATCATCCGCTTCTTACAAACTATGTGAGCTTCATTCTCAATCAACCAGTCCATCCTGACTATCACGTCAAACTCACTGAACTCAATAGGAATTAGGTCCAAATTGAAGACTACATCTTCAATTACTAACATGCAGTTACGGTATACGTGATCTACTTTGACTAAAGTATTGCTAGCAGTTTCTATATCAAGTATAGCAGATAATCTAGACAATGGCATGGCAAGTCTTTGTGCAAATACAGTGGAAACAAACGAACGATTTGCACCAGTATCAAATAAAACTCTTGCTGGCATAGAATTTACGATAAACGTACCCGTAACCACTTCCGGGTTTTCCCTTGCCTCCTCTGCAGTAATTTGAAAAGCACGAGCCGGTGACCTTTGTGACTGACCCCGGCGGTTAACTGAACCACCACTCAAACCTCCAGAAGATCGTGTTGATGATGGAGCAGCAGCTGCTGGAGCATTCTTCCTACAGTTCCTACTATAATGTTCCCACACCCCACACTTATAGCAAGCATCTCCCTTCCTTGGGCAATCGTTCTGAAAATGACCCAATTCCCCACAGCAAAATCAAGCGCGTCCGTTAGTGCCCTTGCCAAAGTGCTCCAGATGACACTTATTGCAGTATTGCGGCTCGGTGTTGATGGAATAAGCACGAGCACGACCACGATCATATGAACCAGACTGTCGACGATAAGACTGCTGAGGTGAGTACTATGAAGACCGAGAAGATCCCGAGTATCCTCCCTCCCATTGGCGCTTCGGCGGTGACGGCTGTGTTGGATTGGTGGAAGCAGCAGCGGACCCATTCGAGTATCCCGACATAATTAGAATCTGTTCTACATTTCTAGCAGCCTCAAGTAAACCAGCAAATGTAGGGTAGCGAACGTTGCTCATGACCCTCCTAATCTCAATGTCAAGACCAGCCTCGAACCTGGTCACCTTCCTTTCTTCAGTATCAACTTGATGAGGCGCAAACAGACTCAGCCTCGTGAACTCCACAGCATATTGGGACACAGTCTTAGTCCCTTGCATCAGCGCCATAAACTTCGCTTCCAACCTCTGGCGCTCATCAACTGGACAGTATTGCTGAGTAAATAACTCTGTAAACTCAGCCCAAGTCATTACAGAAACCTTCTCCAATGTCAACGCATTCACCATAGCGTTCCACCACATGATCCCATCATTGGTGAACATAGCGGTAGCATACCGAACCATGTCCTTCTCAGCACAGTCGCTGATTCAGAATGTCCGTTCGGTTGCCGTTATCCATTCCAGGGCAGCAACGGCATCACCCAATCCATTAAATTCCACGGCCCCGTTTCCCATAAAGTCCTTAAAACGACAACCCCTGGGTTTGTTAGATGACCCAGTATTGTCATCTTGTTCTTCGTTGTTGCCCCCTTCTTTTTCTTTGTTCTTCCTCTTATCCTCTCTTCTCTTAGCTTCGGCCTCATCTCGAGCCCGAAACTGATCCTGAATCATTTTGTTCTGCTCAGCCATCATGCCTCGCATCATCTCTCTGGTTTCTTCAAGTGTCATTCCTCCTCCAGACATGTTCTGAAATAATAAACATATAACTTGTTTAGTAACATGTCATCAATTTAAAGACACCACTCTTTTGTCCCGTATGATTGTCAATCTCTTATAATTACTAGATCATAACCTATCTTAGTTCAGATCATTACTTAAAACACTACATATCATTACCTAATGTTTGAGATCAAGACCTCACGGACACTTGAATCTCAAAGTACTGCTCTGATACCATCTCGTGTGACACCCTTGCCACAACAACCACCATTTACATAACACCCAGGATTTAATCATCAAACACAAATAGATAATGATCTGATAACCTAGTTTAAGTGCGGAAGCATTAAAATACATAAAATAAAGTAGTGCAACAGTGACAAACACCCTACGGTGCTACAAGGTACCATATCTAAGTCTACATACACAATACAATTATTACAACATCCAGAATATAATACAACATTGTCCCAAAACATGATTACCGATTAAGTAGTTTCAAATCTTCCAAATCTTCGCAAAAGACCTAACTAGAAGGCCCAGCTGCAGATTTCCCCTTTCCTGTAAAATAAAAATAAACAACTGGGGAATAAGCGGATGCTTAGTGAATACAAAGATTACGCAATTTATAAATATTTATGAAGCCCCAAGGGTAACACTGATGACAAACATCGGATACCCTCTTCGTACACCAAGTATGGACCAGAGCCGCAGCCCCTTCGAGCCCAAAGCTCGGCATTAAACATACCATCTGAGACAAACGTACGATCGGGGATGACATACTGCCTACCGGAACCTCGGAGGGATCAGCTCCAGGTCATATAGCGCAGTAACATCAGAGTAATCGATGCGACCCACCGGTCCATCACTAGATGCACAACAATCGAAAGGACATGCAACAAGTATGAAATGTGCATCTAAATCTACGCAAGTTAGTAGAATTCCAAACAAATAAATGAAGCAACAGGTCTCAGCAGGCAAAGCTAACATAAAACAGATATAAACATGCGAAATCTACTGTAGTCACTGTGGGTGCGTAAATATAACTTCAATATTATTTCTCTTCGGGCTTTCAACCGGATCCACCAAGTACCCCACTGTGGGTTAAACAACACCACAAGGGACCTGTTAAATTAGTTGCAACAATACCTCGAGTCAAAAACCATTTAAATTCATAAGACCAAGTTTTGTAAGTTTTGCAATATTTTCCCCCATTTCGGGTCTATGTCTAAATTCAAACCACAACTAAGTTTGAACCCATCTCAAGTTCATACCTTGTCCTTTGAATAACTCTTGTTATTTTGTGTGTTGTTTATGTGTTTTATTCAAAATATTCGAGTTTAGAGAGTGGGTTTTCAATTTTAGGCATTAAACTCGAATTTAATGGGTTAAATTCGAACCCACCTTCGAATTTGAGGACAAACTCGAACCCCATAGGTTAAATTCGAACCCTTGTTCGAATTTGATGGTTAAACTCGAAATCCACATGTTAAACTCGAATATATACTCGAATCTAGTAACAAAATCGAGTTTGTTCTTGCATTTCGACTGTGTTCTTGGTATTTTCGAGTTTGTTCATCTTTACAACTTTAAAACATGCCTTTCTAAGCCTAAAATCACCGATATATCATGTATGATGCCTAGGTTCCATTCTATTACACATATACTATCATATTCTTGCAAGATTTCAAGCAAAATTAGCTGTAAATCACATAAAAATAGCAGATTCGAATTTATGTACTTCAAAACCGAAATACATAAACATAAAAGGGTCGATTCTTACCTCAATCCGTACGAAATCAAGAATCCAACTGCAGATTGTTGTAGTACTCCTCGAGATCTTTCCGATGACGTATAAATCTCGATAATCGGCCGGTCGGTTTGTGAGATAATCTAGAGAGAAGTAGAGAGCGTTTTTTTCTAGAGAGAGAAAGTAGAGAGAGCAATGAAAAATGAATGGCTTTTTAGCCTTTTTATTCAACTTTCATCATTTTTGCACTTTTCTCCCCTCAACTTAACCGGTTCCATAAAATACTGATTTGTTCTTAAATTTAATAACTTCATAAAATAGCAACAAACTTTTAAATATCCTCAAATACATAATAATTGCCCAAAATTCAACTTAAATATAAATTATCCGCCTAATTAATTCCAAATTACAGTAATTGAATTCGAGGATGTTACACTCTTCACCTCAGTACTGATGAGTCTAAACTGCAGAGTTGGTTCCTTTGATCAGCGTAGCAGGGATGAAGTTCAGGTGGCCCTATAGTTTGTGGATGGGACCACTCTCAACATGGCCAAATGGATCTTTTCAAATCTGAGGTCCTATGTGGAGCAAGAATAGCGTCCAACAGCTATTAGATATCCTAGACTTCTGAGCCTGATCTTCAAACATGTTGGTAGTGAGCAACTGTACAATTCACAACCTTACTTGTCTACTATGGTGTTTTCTTTCATAGGAAATAGGGTATTTAACACCCCAGTTCCTGCTGATGAACCTCCTCTAGCAACACCAATGAGGAGGTAGCTTGGTTTAGTGGAAAGTCCTTCTACTCAGGAGGTGGATCCAATCTCTGCTCTCGCTGGAAAATCCAAATCACGGTCTAAAAAGCCAAAACGTGTCTTGTAGACACGTGAAGCTGGGTCGGTCACCAAGAAAGCTAAAACAACAAAGTCTGCAACCTGAAGCCTTCGTGGCTAGTGCCTCTGTGGCAACTGAGACAATGGAACATGTTCAACCACCTGGTTCTAGCCCAGTCTCCCCACCAGTCCAAACAGAATAGCCTATCTCTTCTCCCCAATCCCCCACTCTATCCTACACTAGGCAAAGGAGAAGATCCTTAGCCAGAAATAAAACCTCCACCACTCAAACAAGCCCCTCTGACCCCTCTCAATAGGAGTCAGTTGAAAAAGAAGCAACACTTGCTGCCTCTCCTTGTCCTATTTTGGGAGAAGGTGTAGCAACAATGGATCAGGCTTCACTCCAAACTGAGTCTACCCTTGGTCAGCCTAAGCCCCCTGGTTCCTCACAAAAGGAACCAGTTGTACAAATGGAGTCAGCCACATCAACTATACCAGCCTCTCAACAGGCTGAGGATATTGAAAGACAGGAGTACTCTCCACTCCATACTGAGTCCACACAATCCCCCTCTCATACTACTCCTTCACATCCTGAGTCTGCACAAGGTGCCAGAACTGCTAGTACAAACAAACCAGCTGATCAGCCTTCTCCTTTTGCTCCTCATGATGCAGCTATTCAATCCCCAACAGCTGCTAAAGGACCAACATTCCATGCTGATGATCCTCAGGGTACAGAAAAACCCTTTGGCGAAGCTGCTCCCCAATTGCAAATTCCATCATCAGCTTTCACCACTGATGATGTTAAAATGCACATCTGCTCTCCCCATGAAGAGGTGCCTCTAAACCAAGGCGCTGCTTAGGGAACCACCCATGGTCTTGATGAAGGTGTTACAATGCTAGTGACATCTGAGAGGCAATCATCCCCTATCCCATCTCCTAATGAAGCAGGTTTAGCGACTGCTGAAGGTATTCTTGACTTTTCCTAACTTGCTCACTTAACTTATGCCTAGACAATGGAACTTCTTTCTAATGTCCCTCTACCATCACCCAGTGATCCTCATACACCTCACTCATCACCCTCACACTCCTCACCATCCACACAATCAAAGCAATCCACACATACTCCCTCATCCCCCCAAAGATCTCTCTTTGAAAGAACAACTTTCAATGATGTCCAACAAAGTTGGCTCTTTGGAAACTTCTATCACTTCCCTTCCCTCTACCATTGCAGCCTCCGTGTCTGCACAGTTTCAAGGATTTATTGATTCATTAAATTTATCCTTTCCAACCCCTGCTCCCCAGCTAGACTATTCTTCTCAGCTGCTTGCGCTCACTGCACAGCTGCAACAGCTCTCATCCTCCCTTTCATCAATTCTAGCTCACCAACAGGACTCTGTGTCCAACCTGATAGCTGTTTCCCAAAAACTATCAGGCGTTGCTAAAACCTGCTCTACCACACTTCCATCCACCTTGTCATCTCTAATACCTTAGTGGTGTCCCTGTCAAACTCTATGGAAGCAGACTTTGATGGTATGCACGAGTCTCTTGAACTAACTCTTACACATCTTCAAAGTCTAGTATTCACTGACCCAAACAGAGCTGCTATTTCCCAGCTTTCCACCTTTGCCGATTCCCATTCTTCTTCCCTTGAAACCTATGTTACCCAGTTAGCAGAGGTCAATGACAACCTGGCTTTCTTAGTGCATAGCCTGGTTGGTTCAAGACCTGTTACCAAACCTGCTGCAGCCAGGCCTGTTGGATACGTAGCTTCAGGAGACCTAATGTTGAAGGCTCTGTGCCATCTCCTTCAAAGGGGGAGAAATCTACCTCGAAGACAAAGTATAAGGGGGAGAAATCTTCATCTCCCTCTAAGGAGAAATCAGCTTCAGTTGGCTAAGCAGCAGGTCATTTATAAACTGGTGATGCTGCAGGTACTTCCACAGTTTCTAAAATAGCTGTTGAGCCTACTCAGGCTAGATCTCCAAGCCTTGCACCATCTAAGGAGGAGGAATCTATTCCTGGGGACAGGCCAAGCAAAAGAATACAGTAAATCTTGGATGAAACTAAAGAAGAAGAAGAGGAAACTGAAACAACTTTGATCAGATCAGGAAAAGGCAAAGGGAAAGCTGCTATAGACACTGATGCTCAGAAGGCCCTTCAACTCAAATTTGACAACCCTCAAGCCAAAGAAATGGGTCTTCCACTGGGCACTTATTACCAATGGAAACAAGAGCAGGCTGAGAGTCTTAAACAAGAGAAGAGGGAAGCAACCTGTATGAAAGCTACTCGAGCCTTTGCTTCCAAGGAGGCAAGACAAATCAAAATTCCTGCCTTGGATGTTCAAAGGAAGCTGCTAAGGAATCAGTGAGTGGGAAAGTGGGTGAGAAAGAGCAAGGTTCAATGGTCTTAGTGACCAAAGCACAGCCTGTGTCCTCTGTCCCTTCATCAGCAAACGCTCAATTCTACTTTGACAATATAGCAAGGAAAAAGTTCTTTGATGTAGCTAACAGAAGACTTTCCAAAGAAACAATTGTCAAAGTTGTTCCTATCTCAAGGAAAGGTAAACAGTGGAGGCTCCAAATCACAAGGCTTGGTGCTGATTGTCCAGAATTGGAGCTTATGAATACACTGATGTTGCTAACATGAGATATAGAGAATGGGTTAACCTTGTTGTTGCCCTGAGCGTATCAAAATCTGAGACTGCTAAAACTGTCAGGGCATACGTTAAAAAGCTGATGGAGAAAGTGAAAGACCTAGGCTTAATCTCAGAAGAATTGATCAAAGGTACCCCACAAGTGGAACCTAAGATCAAGCGTAGGAGACAAAAACGAGATACAGAGCTTGAGGAGCTGGCCATGATGATTGAGAAGGGCTTTTATGCCCTTGAGATCGAGGGAATTGATCACAGCTGCCTATAGGAGTTGAACCTGAAGAAGGCAAGTTCATTGAAGAGCCTGAAGTAGGAGTATTCTTTGTTGATCCTCTGACTAAAACAATGTGTTTCCAAAGAGCTTCAGACCTTCATAAAGTTGGTCTTAAACAAATCATAGCCTTCATCTCTCTAAGGATTTTGAGAAGCATGCCAGATGGAGAGTCATCATTTGGGATCAGCCTAAAGTTTTCTATAGAAGAGGAGATCTTGAGAACCCTGAATTTATGTTCCTCAGACTTGAGTTAGAAGATATTGAGGCCAACATAGAACGAGCTCAGAAGAAATATATATAGTGATCATTGAAATAATCAGCTTAGGCTGAATATTGCAAATAGGGGGAGATTGTTAGGCATAAAAAGGCCTCAATCAAACCTGCTCTATACCATAGGGGGAGATTTTCAATCAAACCTGTTTGATACACTTAAGGGTATAATTTAAGGCTTTTTAGTGTCTTATTGAAACCTGATAAGTGATTTGCAATATAAGCCCAAGGTTGCTCTTACTGATACATTCATTGTAACCTGGCAGATTGCCTAAGTTGTCCTAAACTGTTGAATAAGTTTGCCATAAACTGTCTACGCTATTCATATCTGTTGAACAGCTTATATTGAAGTTAAGTGTTCTGTTCTTTGTGAACAGGTTGAAAACTTTATGGATATTGTTTCCATGTCATCATGTATAAGTTTTAGACGTGAAGATCAGTTTACAACTCTAAGAGAAAGTGGAAAATCAGAAGCTGCTTTCTCTGCCTAAGCTGTTCTGATACATGAAGAAAAAGAGGATATTTGAAATGGTTGACAGACCATTTTTTATATCAAAATGGCTATACATGAAGAGTAAAGATTTAAAGTTGACATTCCCTTTTAAGGTAAAGCAGCATGCAACAGAGACAAAAAGGAAAAGACAGAGATTCTGCTACAAAGGGAAAAATTCTATTTTGTAAGAATATGCAACAAAGTTATCTTGTCTTTTTGTAAAGGCACTCAACTATCTCTTCATCCAATGAGGAAGTTTCACTGGGATTCCCTTAGTGAGTATAAAAGGAAGCTTCTAATGAATGAGAGATAACCAAGAGAGAGACAATCCACACAGCCAGAATGTGCAAAAAGAATTGTGTTTTCATGCATGCAAGTTCTGCCCAGATTAGAATAGTTAAAGTGTGTCCAAGCTATTCTTGTTCTAAGCTGTCTCTCTGTGTCTTGTAAAACAGTGTGTACATCTTAGTGAGTGAATTCATTGTATCTAGTCTGAGTGAGTCTTAGATTAGTTGTTCATCTGTTGTTTCTGTCATCTCTGTTTGGACCATTCCGTAGTTCAAATCTATTTGTAATTAACATTTGTTAATACTTACATATAAACTTTGAGAAAAAGTTTGTTGAATTTTAATTAGCTATATTCACACCCCTCCCCCTCTACAGCTTACTGCAACATACATGGGAAACCTGTTGGGACCTACAAAAGGTAGTACCCGATCATTGGTACGGAGGCGACTGACCGAAGATGTTGCTATAGAAATCCCCGTACGGGCCCTGATCAGCGAGGTTCGGCGGTGGTGGTGGATATAGGTGAGTGGGGATCTGGTCGGGCAAATCATGCGTGTCATGCAACGAATAGCGCTGATAAATATCTACGGTAGGGTCGTAGGTATGGTATAGAGGCATTATGTAATCAGCATAAGACTGGTACGACATACTAGCTTGGGAATCCTCGTGATGCCGGACTCCCTCCCAATACGCCCATTTATGCTGCTGGTAGTAGGCATTTTGATATGTCGTGGCTCTCTGCCCATCGTAAATTTTATCTACCCGATCATAAAGATAGTCGACCCTCTCATAAACACGGGTCAATCTCCCGCTCATACCATCTAACCTTTGGGTCACATCCTCACAGAAGTCTCCTTGGCTCACCGCAAGATCGTCTAACCACTGCATAATGAAGTTCCGTCAACATCGTCATTACCTCGACTTTGCGAGGTAGACGCCCCTCTGTTCGGCTCTTCCTGCCGAACGATCACTTCATTCGCGGCCTTTTTCTCTCTCTCTCTCTGTCTCCTCTCCTCCTCAGTGTAGCTCTCAATATACGACTGATTCATTTCCTTGTTGTATATCTCGAACGCCTCATCAACCTCTCTAAAAACTAGAGTAGGGAACATGGCAACCGTAATATACATCACCGAGACTGGAGAAGAAAGGGACTCGGGTGAAAGTGCACACATCCTCTCAAGGAATGTAGAAATTAACCATCTGTGGGGGATGATCGTTCTCTCTCTAGTGCCGTACATAGCCCAAATATCATTAATGACTGTCCATGCAAAGGGCAGTCTGCGTTTTCCCTTAAGAAGCGCGTAAAGGATAGTAATGTCCCAGTGCTGACCTTAGATAGGTCACTATCTCGTGGCAAAAAATTATTCACGAGGATCTTATGAAGCACTTTGCACCTAGGGGACAAATCATTCCTATTATAGGTAACGTAGTTCTCCGCTACCTCAGTGGTTTGATTGAACACTTTACACACCTGTACAATCCACTCTCTCGTCCAAGTCAAGTCAGTAAAGGCCAATTGGGTCTCAAACTTATACTCATACCCACGTTGGGTAAACCCTTCGTTTCCCACTCCGGTATCCAAATTAAATAACTGTTGAAGGATTCTAGCATCCATCGCCACGTCCCTCCAATGGACAGTGCCTATTAACTTAAGCTCGTTGTATGTACTCCCTGTCTCCCTCCTATGGGTAGACATCCACTCAACTACATCGGCATGATGAATATGTGGGCCGCCTAACTCTAACACCCCCTCCCAACCTAGAAAATCAAAAAGATACGGGACTCCGTAGTCCTCAAAATCCTGTCTCCTCACCCTCTTTTCTATTAAAACACGCCTAAAATATTTCTTATAAAGAAATAACTATGTTCTTATCTCCTCCGAGTGTTGGGACAGTAGGAGATTGGGGATCCAGTCCACCGGTACATCAGCTGGTTGGGTTCGTTGGCAGGTTCTTCTCGACATCTACAAGTTATCAATCAATCAATGTATGAGATAAATTTAATAATGTAACCTATTATTACATTTTTCACAATTACGCTCACTATGTTTAGATGCATATATATATATATATATATTAATATATATATATATATATATATATATATATATATATATATATATATATATATATATATATATATATAGACACACACACACACACACACTTTTTATGCTCAATTATGCACATCTATGTATATAGTCTATAATTTGCCATCATATTAAGCACTAAATATGTATCTAATATATCAATAAAAAACCATTTAGCACATAATATCAATTTTCTAGCTAATTACCCAAACTTTATAAATTATAACATATATGCACATCTAGGCAACCAAGTTTTATAAATCCGACTTATTTTCTAGAATTTAACCATGGCAAATTAACTAAAATAGCATCTAAACATACATCTCATCATACATTTTTCAAGATTATCATCAAATCTACGCAATTTAACATACTTTGACTCTAAAAAGTCAAAATCACCATGAAAACTTCATGGATGACCATGAAGCTCCATACTCTCATTTTGCTAAAAAAAAATTATGAAATAACTTACATTTTAACCATAAAAACACTAACCTTGATGATTGCAAGCTAAAAGATGGTAAAAATCTAGCTTTTTTTCCCCACCCACTTCTTTACCCACAAATCTCCCAGAATGGGTGAAAATACCCACAAAGAGATGATTTTTAGTCTAGATATTTACTATGGTTGGTAGTCTGAGTGTTTTTAAGCTTGGATTGCAATTTTTGGCACAAAATGGGACCAAAAGGAGGTAGCCACACACCAGCCGTAGAGCAAAGGGGTTCTAGGGTTTGTGAGAAATGAAGAAGAAGGCCAACACTGCCTTTTAACCTCGACAGGGTGGAGGCCTGAGCGTAGCCCTGCGCCCGAATTTTCAAATTATGATTTTTTTTAATGTTTTTGGTGCGTAGGGCAGCATATCCCTCTAGTTTGTGGTGAAGAATTTGGTCTAAAAATTTTTGTTGAGGCTAAATGAATCGATTAAAACATTATTAGAACCTACCCTCCCCACTTAGACCATTGTGACTTCCTCGTCACAAAAACTCTTACTCTTTTTGACCAAAAGATGGTGAAGAGAGAACGGCGATGACCTAGAGGCAAAAGGCAAGGATTCCATTCGTCTTTTTTTTTCCTAGTCATGCTAAAATCACTAAGAATGAGAGATTTATCGGTACACAATCCATTTTCAAAAATAAACTTAAATAACTAAAATAAACTCAAACCTAAATTATAAAATTCACACCACACTTAAAATAAACAACTGAAAAATAAAGTACGAGAATACAATCAAAACCACATCAGAAATAAAAAACCAAACAATAAACCTTAATGTTTCACACTCAAACCAAACGTATTTTCGCAAAAAAATTAAAATTAAAATTCCTTCGGAGGTATGACGACTTCTTCAAGCTCAACTACCGTCAACTTTAGATTCGTAAGCCAGTCTGAATGCACTTCAAACATTTGATTAGTCTTATTTTGTCCCTTTTGGAGTGTCTCGATGTCTTTGAGCAAGGCTTTATTCGTGTTAACCAGGCTAGTCATGACATCTTTCAAAACATCAATCTGAGTCCTTAGCAAGTCTACAGTCGACACATTCTTCCATGGTCTCTCGTCATCCTCATCTATCTCCATCCTAGCTTTTCCCTTGTTGCTTTGTCTCTCATCTGGGTACTCAGGGGCAATAAATGGGATCAGGGTTAATTTAGAGGTTTTAGGGCAACCAATTTGATAACCTAAGTAGGTTCACTCAAACACTAACCCCAGCATTGTAAGCTTTGTGAACCATATTTCATTCGGGTTGAGATATGTTATCGGTTGCTATTCCGACACTTCCTTCTCTATATTAAATAGCTCTGTCAACATCTTACAGTGCGGATAATTTGTTCCATGACCCATGATATTACATTCCCATAAGTTTTGCATAATGATGTACTCTAGGGATATAGTCGGGTATCCTGTCATAAGTGCATGGACTAAAAGGATTTCCTGGGGTCTAACGGTAGTCGTGTCTTGATGTCGTGGAAGGAGGTTTAAAATAACGAACTTCCACAAAACTTTGGCTGGTGGGCACAGGTCTCCCATATGTAAATTAATATAGGTCCGTGCATCTTTTATGGACATCCCAAAAACCGTGGCTATCATTCCTACCAATTTTTTAGCCCAACCGTTAACTTTACGTGCCCTACCCCCTGAATATCAAGAGATGACCAAAAATCTCTAGGACGTGGAATATCATTATCTATCATAAACTCCTCACAAATCTTTTTCCTAAATACTGTCACTCTTCTATTTCCCACCATGTCTGTTAACTCGAAATCATACTCCTCATACCCGTCTGCTCTCCGCACAGTGGCGAACCACTTATGGATCAGACTGGTATGGATATAGGGAAATTCCCATTGTATCGCTTTTGCCCACCCCAATCTCTCAAAACACTCTAAAATCTCAAACCCTTCAAAATCAGGTTCTTTAGGGTTCGCTCAATGTGGAATCAGGGTGGTTTACCATTACTAGTATTTGGGGGAACTACTGGGAATTCCGCATTGAGTGGTGTCTCAAAGCAGACATTTTCAGGGTTATGGGTTCTCATCCTAGGGGTTCGAGTAAAACGGATGTTCGCATTACGACTGCTGCTTGCATTGTATTGGCTCGACATCTACAATTAAATATGCGGAGAAATACAAGCAACGAATTGCAGATTTGACGTGGAAAGGGCATTATTTGAGAGGGTTTAGGCCTTTGAAATCGAAGATCGTCGCTCCAATAGACTTTTTTAGGGTTTATGACGTCTGGAATGTAGGGCTCTGTATTTATATACTTTTTAACGCGACGGGGCATAAGGCAGGCGTACGCCTGCGCCCCCCCTCCCCCCTCCCCGTTGTGCTCCGGGTCTTCGGATTTTAATCTGGAGCGCACACAAGTCTATAAACTCATTTCTCGATTTTTAGAATTTTTTACGCTCATTCTCCCCAACTTACACTATTAAATCTGGTTAAAATAGTTCACCGTGCGTGCTGACAAATTTTAATTTCTGATATTATGCTTCCTACACTTAAACCTAAAAAACAACTAAAGTTGAGTGGAGAAATCCTCCCCAACTTAGCTGATTACATAAAACTAACACATAAATTTAAAATAACTACTAAAATAAAATATAAAAAAATAATGTAAGGTCTACCACTACGAGATCTATCTAGACGCGGAACCGTCAACGAGTGCGGAATCCTCGTTAACGGGTAGACGGAAACAACTCTCAACTACAAAACACGGAGACTATCAGAGGCTGAACGAACGACACACGAACGATCCTACGAACTGATTCTCTCCGAAACGGCACTAAGACTGATGATAAACTCGAGATCGCTTAATGCTTAATCCCTCACGAATTCTGCAAAAAGTCTAATAATATCTCGAGACTATCCCTAATTATAGACCCTGATGTTATGGGCCAAACTCGAATCTGGCCCAAGGCCCATTCGAGTTTGTCTACAATGACCCTCTCGAATCTGGGCTCATTCGAATCTAGGGCTACATTCGAATCTATCACAGATTCGAATGCCAAGCCTTAAATAATTCGAATCTAACTTATCACATAAACAACTAAGTGTTGAAACTTATGTTATTAACTTATGCTTGAATTAATCTTTGAACTTTATGTTTGAACTTCTTGTAATATGTTACATCAAGTTCAAAAACACATTCAATAACTGACAAACATACATAAACATATATATCAAACACTAGATAATTTCCAATATCTTGAATATTACTTAAACGAAAATGTTAGATCGCTTAGACTGCTATCGTCACACAGGGTGTACCAACAAATAAAATAATCCACCTTTTCGTAGGGAATCACGATTGCACTTAGCACGTGCAACAAGCTGTTAAACCCCTCGGTATCCCGAGTGGACGAGTGTTGTCTCGTGAGCGTTTCCAGAAACACACCCACAAAGTTCTCTGGGTTGCCTCCAAGGAAGCGCTAAGTTTTACGTCTTCAGTCAGACATACTGCTCCTATACTAGCCTAACTAATTTTATGGTCTTCTAATCTTATAAGTTCAGAGACTAGCATATTATTGGTGACCCATTGAACATATAATTTGAGTTTATGTCCATTGACTTTGAATGGTTCACCACCTTTTAGGTCCTGAATTTATACCGCACCATGTGGGTAGGCTTCGGTTACAATGTATGGACCTATCCATTTACTCTTTAATTTACCCGGAAACAACATTAGTCTTGCATTAAATAACCAAACCTTGTTTCCCTTGGTAAATATTATATTTTTCAGCATTCTGTCGTGAAAAGCTTTGGTTTTCTCTTTATAGATTTTAGCACTCTCATAGGCTTCTCTACGAATTTCTTCCAGTTCGTTTAATTGGAATTTTCTATCAACACCGGCATCATGCAAATTAAAATTAGTATTTTTAATTTACCACAAAGCTTGGAGTTCCAATTCAATAGGAAGATGACACAACTTACCATATACAAGTCGATATGGGGACATACCAATAGGTGTTTTAAATGCAGTTCTGCATGTCCGTAGAGCATCCTCCAGCTTTTGTGACCAATCTTTGCGATCCGGTCTTACTGTTTTTTCTAGGATTCTCTTGATTTCTCTATTAGAAATCACAACTTGTCCGCTAGTTTGCGGATGGTAAGGCGTGGCTATTCGATGATTAACTCCATAGTGTTTAAGGAGTTTTGCAAAATGCTGATTTTTAAAATGTGACCCTCGTTTACTAATTATAGCCCTAGGGATACCGTGGCGTGCAAAGATATTTTATTTTACAAATTTGCAAACTACCCGGTTATCATTGGTTCTCGTGGCTTCTAGTTCCACCCATTTGGAAACATAGTCCACTGCGACCAATATATACTCATAGCCAAATGATTTAGGGAAGGGTCCCATAAAATCAATCCCCCACACATCGAATATTTCAACAATTAATATTGGGGTCATGGGCATTTCATCCCTTTTTGATATGCCACCTATTTGCTGGCATCTTGTGCATCCTTTCACAAACTCATATGCATCTTTAATGATGATGGGCCAGAAAAACCCAGACTGCAATATTCAGTGGCCAGTTTTCTTGGCACTGAAATGACCACCGCATGCATATGCATGACAGTGTTTAAGAATGTCTTCATGTTCTGAATCAGGGACACAACGTCTCATAATTTAATCCCCACCTATCTTAAATAAATCTGGCTCATCCCAAATGTATTGCTTTGCTTGAGCATAGAAATATTTTCTTTGTTGTGAATTCCAGTGCTCAGGAAACCTTCCTGATACGAAAGAGTTAACTAAATTCGCAAACCAGGGAATTTTTTATATTGATAATAATTGTTCAGAAGGAAATGAGTCCTGGATGTGATCAGTTGAATTTGTTGGGATAATTGGGAGCCTAAATAGATGGTCAGCAACAACATTTTCTATGACTTTCTTCTCCCTAATTTCTAAATTTAATTCTTGTAATTGAAGGATCCACCGAATAAGTCGAGGCTTGGCATCCTTCTTTGCTAATAAATGCCTTAATGCGTTGTGGTCAGAGTACATAATTACTTTTCCCCCCAAATGTATGATCTAAATTTATCCAGGGCAAATACTACGGCTAATAATTCTTTTTCCGTAATTGTATAATTTATTTGTGTCTCATTAAAGATTTACTTGCGTAATAAATAACCACTGGCTTCTTTTCTAATCTCTGGCTAAGCACACCACCTATTGCATAATCACTTGCAGCGCACATGATATCAAAAGGTTGAGACCAATCTGGAGATTGCGGTGCTTCAGTTAACTTCGCTTTAAGTTTTTCAAATGCTTGCATACATGATTCATCGATGTTAAACTCAACGTCTTTTACCATTAGATTACATAATGGCCTTGAGATTTCACTGAAGTCCTTCATAAACTGCCGATAAAAACCAGTGTGGCCCAGGATTGATCTTATTCCTTTAACATTGGTGGGGGTGGTGGAAGTGAAGATATTAATTGGACTTTTGCTTTGTCCACTTCCATTCCTTTTTCAGACACTATGTGACCTAAGACTACCCCTTCTTTCACCATGGAGTGGCTCTTTTCCCAACTTAAAACTAAATTGGTCTTAGTGCATCTCTTCAAAACTTTCTATAAATGTCCTAGACAATCTTCAAATGTCTTATCAAATATGGAAAATTCGTCTATAAATATCTCAAGAGATCCACCCACCATGTATGAAAAGATAGTCATCATACAAAGCTGAAATGTGGCGGGTGCATTACATAGACCAAATGGCATCCTTCGGTACGCAAAATTTCAATATGGACATGTAAATGTTGTTTTCTCTTAATCCATAGGATGTATTGGAATTTGATTATAGCCAGAATGACCATCGAGGAAGCAATAGAACTTTTGACCTGCTAATTTTTTCAGAATTTGATCAATAAATGGTAGTGGAAAGTGATCCTTTGAAGTAGCAGTATTTAGTTTCCTATAATTGATGCATACTCTCCATCCAGTTACAGGGCGGGTAGTTATCATTCCTCCATCTTCAATGTCGATAACTGTGATCCCAGATTTCTTAGACACAGTTTGGGTTGGACTCACCCATTTGCTATCAGATATGGGGTAGATTATCTGAGCATCCAACCATTTTAACAATTCTTTCTTAACTACCTCCCTTAAGTTAGGATTTAGTCTCTTTTGTGCATCCCGCGCTAGTTTAGCTTCTGGATCAGTAATGATTCGGTGCATACACAAAGTAGGACTAATTCCTTTTAAGTCCGCTATGGTCCATCCTACTGCTTCTTTATATTTAACTAACACTTGCAGCAAGGTTTTTTCTTGCGCTTCGGTCAGATCCAATGAAATTATGATAGGAAGAGTGTCATTCTGACCTAAGAAACCATACTTTAAATGAACAGGCAGCTCCTTCAATTCTAGAAGAGGTGGTTGTTCTATTGAAGGCTTTGCTGATTGAGGCGAATTAGTAGGTAGCTTTTTAGTCTTATGGGTCCATGGCGGTTATTTCGATTCTAGCGTGTGTAAGGTCTTGAACTCACGAATCTATCTAGACGCGACACACACCAACGAGTGCGGAATCCTCGTTAGCGGCTTGACGGTAAGATCACACGCACGAAACACGGAGACTACCACAATGTTATAAGAACGACAACGAACGTACCTACACGATGATTCTCTCCGAAAACACTCTCTGATTACTAGTAAACTCGAGATCGCCTTTGCTTAATCACTCTCCGAAATTCTGCAAAAGTCTCATAATTATTCGAGTTAATCCTTAATTATACTGACCATTTCGAGTTTGTCTTAGGACAAACTCGAACTAGGCCCAAGGCCCATTTGAATTTGTCCACTTGACAAATTCAAATCTACCATAAGTGCAAATTCGAATTTAGTCTAAATTCGAATTTCACCATCAACTTTATGTTTGATTTTCTGTCTTAACTTATGTTTGAATATATCTTTGATCTTTTATGTTTGAACTTCTTGTAACCCATTACATCAAGTTCAAACATACAATCAACCAATATCAAACACACATAATAGCATATATCAAACACTAGTCAATATTCAATATCAAGTAGATAGACTTATACAAAATGCTGACTATACTTAGACTGCTATCGTCACACAGGGTGTACCAACAGCGTGGATTCCATGACAGCCTCAATTTCATTACAATCGTGAGAATTCATCTTGGTTGTGTCATGCTCAGCAAAGAATAACTCAGTAGTGTCTTTGGTGTTGATTAACAAACTAAGCTGCTGCGCAAGTTCGTCCACCACATCGATCAAATAACATTTTGAATCAATTGCAGCGGCATTCGAAGCATTAAACACATTTAATCTCAGTTTACGATTACCGAAAGCAATATCTACAGCTCCCATTCTACGATTAATTTGAGCATTAATTGTTGCTAAGAATGGTCTGCCTAAGATAATGGCAGGCTGATTGTCTCCAATGGAACTTTTAGTGTCCAAAACTAGGAAATCAACTGGATAGTAAAAGTCTTCAACTTTTACTATAACATCCGATAAAATCCCCTTGGGCATTTTGTTGACCGATCTTCCAGCTGTAAGATTATATCAGTCGTCTGTAATTGGCCTAGATCATGTTTATTAAACAAGTTTCCAGGTAGAATATTAACAATAGCTCCAAGATCAAGCATTGCTTTCTTTATCTATACATTACCAATTGTCACTGGAATCGATGGTGATCCATGATCTTTTAGCTTAAGAGGCAAGGAAATAGAGACTACTGCACTTAATTGTTCAGTTAAATTGATCTGCTTAGGAAGCGAAACCTTGAACTTTCTCTTTTGTGTGCATAGATATTTTGGCTTACGAGGGAACTTGCTGAATAGTCTTGATCAAAGGAATATTGATTTTAACTTGATTAAACAAATCCCACAAATCCTCTGGTTGTGAGCCTCTTTTGCCATAAGGGGAAGATTTAGATTTTCTAAGGCAGCAGGGTAAGGAGGAGAAGCTGTGGTGTCCTGATCCTTAACTGCCTCCCCAACTTTGGGAGTTGGAATATCTGCCTTAATCGGCTCCTTGAAAGTGACTTTCTTTGAAACCTCATTCTTTGGATCCTCTTTTTCCTCATACACGACCTCAGTCTCGGTATCCTCTTCTGCCTCTTGCCTCTTGTTCTTTGGGCATTTCGATCTTTTTATCTACTTCTCTACTACTTCTCAGTGTAGTCACTTTAGATACTTCATTCACTTCATTTACTTCATGCTTCTTTTCTTTGCCATGAGCATGCGAAGGATTGGGACGGTATTGCCCGGAAGCTTTCCCTCTTCTCGTCTCGTGAGGGATTCAGCTATTTGATCTATTTGTCGGCTTAGAAGCTTCATGGTCTTAGTGCTGATAACTGACTGTTGCTTTATAAATTCTGCAAACTCCGAGAACTGTGAAGAAGTCATGTTCATTTCCACTTGGAAATGAGGTTGATCACGTTGGTTTTGCTTATAGTATCGCTCATCATTAGTTGCATTGGTAGAACCATATTGATATTCTCGTTGTGGTGGTTCATACCTTGGTTTAGATTGATGATCGGTAGACTGATTATTCTTCCATCAGAAGTTAAGATGATTTCTCCATCCCGAATTATAGGTTTCTGAAAATGGGTTATCCCTCTCCCGGTGAGCTCTAAAACCATAAACTTCGTTTGCAAACTCCTCAGTGGATTGCACTTGAGGACATGCTTCGGAATGATGAGATGGATCACCGCATGGGACGCAGTTAACCGATACATTTGGGTTTGAATTAAGACCATTCATCATTTGATCCATTTTCTTAACCTCTCGTTTCCAGGAATTATCTATGCCCATTACTTGAACTCCTATGCTGTTCTCAAAACCAGCTTGAACCTTGAGACCCTTACCGAGTTGATTCAGTAACTCCCAAGCCTCATCGTCTTCTTTTGCTAAAAACATACCTCCAGTAACAGCAATGATCATGTTTCGACTCTCTTGACTCACAACATCAAAGAATGTTTTGATAAGCATCCATTTTGGCACTTCGTGATGTGGACAAGCTCTCAACAGCTCATTCATACGATCAAATGCTTCGTAGAATTGTTCACCAGGTTTTTGTTTGAACCCGGTAATTTCCTTTCGTTTCTCAGTGGTTTTACTAATGGGATAATATTCATTGAGAAATTCTCTTTTCATTTGATCCCATGTCGTGATGCTATTGGTAGGTAGCGACACAAACCAAATCTTAGCTCTCTCAAGTTTCAAATTGTCGGTGGTTATACCTAGGACGTGATTTGCTTTGCAAATAGCCGTAATCTCATCTAAATGCTCATAAGGTTCCTCACTTGGCATCCATCGTAAAATATGAAGAATTTGGAAAAGTTGAGGTCGAACTTTGAGTTCGTTCTCCTTCTCAGGGTATCGAATAGGAGAAGGGTCGGGCACATCACCAGGGCGGTAATGTGACTCAACCGTCCTACTTGCATGTTGACCCATCCTAGCAACTACACGCTCCGGTTCTTCTTGTTCGTGATTTCTCGGTGAAATCGGACCCTCAAAAGTGGGAATATCTTCCTCTTGATCGTTTTCATCCTCTGCGTGCCTACGTTGATCGCTTGAACTCTCCGTGATTAATCTTTGTTGTTTTTGCCCTAACGGTCTTTCGGTGAGATTTAGCTAATTTTTTGATTTTGGGTTCGAATTGTAGCGGCAATCCTCTGGCCAATCGACGTGTGAGCATAAACTACTAAAAACTTAAATTAAATTACTTAATTAAACTAATTATATTTTTGGTGGTAAAGTAGAGGACCACAATTACATTTTTTTTAAAATTTTTTTATTTTTATGTGATTTTTTAATAATAGGAATTAAAGAGTAAAAATAATTAAACTAAAGTACTTAAAATTAAACTAATGCCAAAACTAACTTTCTAGCCCTAACTACCATTATCACTTCCCGGCAACGGCGCCAAAAATCTGACGAGCCCGTCGTTGTGACCCATAGAATTAACCTTAAAACTAACTATTAGTGTAGAGAAGTAAGGGTCGAATCCGCAGGGAGTGCGTATGTGAATTAGGGTTATATTGCTAGCTTCTTAGGTTTATTAAAAGAAATTAAATTGTGAAATGAGTGATTTGTTTGGAATGGTGATTACAACTAAATTATGACTAAAACAACGGCAACCAAATAACAATTGATTAAAAGATCGAATTTAAAGATAACTTTTTACGGAAGCACTACGGCATAAGTTATTACACACTTGAATATCATGCAACGGTCACATAGACATAACCAATTGCTAAGTTATATTAATTGTAAATACTTTAACCAATAAATCTCGGCATAGCGCATGCAACATTCATTACTTGTCTTAATCCCTAAACTAAAGGACTCGGCACAAAAAATAATATCACTATGAACTATCTTGCTTTTACCAATTAAACTATTTACTAATAAAAACAACCAAATGTATATCACTTGCATCACAGAAAATATTCAGGTATCACAAAATACATCAATACATAAAGATAAATTCAAATAAATAAAACTTAGTCGTAGATCCTCCGCAAACGGCTAAAGTGGTTTAGCCTCTCATCGTGTGTTCTTCACCGGGACTGATTGGAGACATCATCTTAGGCTTCAATGGCACGAACGGTTGCATTCCACCTTCTTCGTACTCAATCCGTGAACCAACTCCGGCAGGGCTTCGCCAATCTTTTAAATATTTCTGGACCTCTCAAAATGATTGCAAACGTTCTCTATTATATAGAGAAAGTGAGGAGTAGGGTTTTGGATACAGAAAAGCTGGTGTAGGGTTTTCACGCCGCATGAGTGTAGGCCCAGACATAGGCCTGCGCCCGGACCTGCGCTAGGGGTACGGCCTGGGCTATGCCGGTCTGCGCTGGAAGTGCTCTCCAACTCAAAATAGTTCTGTTTTGAAGCGTAGGGTGGCGCAGGTCTGCGCCCCCACCGGCTTGTTTCGCGTTGAATTTTGTCGAGCTTCTTCCATTTGACTTCATGACCCTGAATCAAAATTTGGGAGTAAAAGTATGGTAGTTACGAAGCATAGGTGCATAAAATAAGCCTAAAACAATACCGAAAACACATAAAATTATAGTCCTATCAATATGGTCTTAGACAAGCACCACGAGCATGGTACACGAAGTGAGATAAGACCCTTAAGGAATTAGACTTTAGCAAGTGTGCACTAGAACAAGTTGTGTACACAAGAACAACTAAGTCAGCAACACTTTTGATAAGTGTGTATGTAGACGACCTGATAATAACTGAAACACCATTGACCTATTCAAAGATTAAATGAAGGATAAGTTTGAGATGAGCGATATCGGCTTATTAGCCTATCATCTTGGAATTGAAGTCATGCAAAGTTATGGAAATATTTCAATAAAACAAACAGGCTACGTAAACATGATACTAAAAGATGCAGGGATGCTAGATTGCAATGATGCAAATATACCTATGAAACCAGGTCTCAAATTGATAAATCTTTCAGAAGGAACATATGTAAATGCCACAATTTATAGAAGCATAATTGGCTATTTACGATATTTATTGCATGCAAGACCTGACTTAAGTTACTCAGTTGGAATACTTAGTCGTTTTATGCAAGAACCACATGAGCAGCATATGAAAGGTATTAAACAGATATTAAGGTCATCAAAGGAACTAAAGACTATGGAATTACTTATGGATTCGAAGGAGGAAATAACATTGAAGGTTATAGTGACAGTAGCTATGTCATTAACAAACAAGAAGGTAAAGGTACAACAGGAATAGTTTTCTATTTTGGAAAGTCATCTATTAGTTGGAGTACTCAGAAACAAGGAACAGTTACATTATCATCATGTGAATCAGAGTTCATTGCGGCTACAGCAACAGCAACTCAAGCAATATGGTTAAAGAGACTACTCAGCAATATTACTAATAGTAAAGAGCAAAAGATCGAAATTTATGTTGATAACAATTTAGAAATTGCTCTAATGAAGAATCCAGTGTTTCATGGAAATGTGAACACATTGACACCAAGTACCACTTCATCAGAGAATGTGTTGAAAAAGAAAATTTGATAGTCGAGCATATCAGTGGAGAAATACAAAGAGCCGACATACTTACTAAATCACTACAAAGAATATAGTTTGTCACAATGAGACAACTACTTGGAGTTGAAGACCTGACAAATAATAATCAAGATTAAGGGGTAGAATGATGGATTAATCACGATTGTTAGGTTGAATATGTAAAATAGATTAGTTAATGTGTTAATTATGTTATTATGAAATTGCAAGGACCAAAATAGAACTTAGTAAAAACGGAAGGGGTGTGTCTATTTGAAAAGACATAATCATTCGTGAAGAGTATCCATGAAGAGTTGCAACATTTCATCACACCTCTTAGATTAGTATAAATAGGAACCTCATTCAAGATTGTAAATTGTGAATTCAGTTTGATTAATAAAGAAGTTAGTTTGATTATTTAAGATCCTATGCAAAGTTTTATCAGTGTTTATACAGATCCTTTTCCCAACATCATTAACCTTATTAATAAAAGACTGCAGGGCACATGGCGTGTGTTACTTTCTAAAATTATGTTCAAATTTACGTTGAGGATTTGACTCATAAAACCATCTAAAACAACACTTACAAAGCATGTGGCAATCTAAAAGAATATGAGTAAATGACATGGTTTACTGGTGTTAGTGAGGCGTCGGTCTTGGATCTTTTTTGGATCGTACTAGAGTTATACATCTATTTTTTAACATTAGGATTTCAGGTTCATTGTGATTTAGTTTGGTTACTTTGTAAGAGCTGTTAAGTTCACTTGTTTTGAGTGATTTTTCTAATATTCTCCAGATATCTCATATTGATTTTTTTCTCATTAAGGATCTCCATATAAAATCACAGTACTTGTTTTTTCTTTGATTGGTTTGATTCAGAGAGTAAAGGCAACAATTATAAAAGAGTGAAACCAATTTTCAATAGGTGAATATAAAATAGTTCATAAGAATGTAAGGCTAAAACATATGGTTTCATGGAGTTTTTTTTTTTTTTTTGTTTTGATGCTTCTTTGAACATTAAGTTGGTTTCATGCTATCATTATCATATTTTGTTCTCATTTAAGTTGCGTTATTCCATTGGATATATCTTGGTAATATCCTTAGTAGATCCATGCATGGAAGACTAATTTGGGAGTAAGTTTGTTGTCCATCTCACACTAAGGCTGCGGCAGTTAGATGTACTTGAGAATAAAGGTAAACTTCAACAGTTTTAGTAGAGAAAATATACAATTTATAGTTGAATATGTATAACTTTGATCTTAGAAATACGTATTGCCTTCATATAATCTGAACTTGTGTTGACATTGATCAAGTAGTGTCATTGTGACAAGCCTACACAACATGCTACCAAGCGTAGGGTCTCGTAATCCACTTAATCATGTTACTCACATCTTAAAGATTTGCTGATCCATTGTTCTATATGATTTTAATTGTGTCACACCCCCGATACCCCACTTGGCAACGAGGCGTGATGTCGCGGAAACAAAGTCACAATCATAATGAACGACCACTATATGGGACGTTTTCGAAATACATAACTAATAAACAATGTTTTACAAATACGGAAATAAAGATTTCACGAATGATGGAGATTAAAATACACGACCAAAATACAATCTAGTTATGCAAATAAATCTCCATGATATTTGAAAATGCTCTGTGACTCCAAAAGCTTGTAAAATTTGACCGTTAGCCATGAATGCAGAATGTAGCCCTTAAGGTCCTGAGAATAACATGCTAAATACGTCAACATAAAGTTGGTGAGCTTATAGGTTTACACGATAAAAATACACAACGTATGGAAAGCACAAGATTTCATTGAGTTTATAAACGAATCAATAGTTTAAGTATTACCATAAGCCTCATGACCCCAAAACTTAACATATGATTGCCCAATGTGGTATCCAACACCATAATACCAAGAACTGTCAAATGATTATGCATCCGTTTACAATTGGCGTGACCAACCCGGATGGGGGTGTCAACCCAAATAGATCTATCCATAACATTCACGTTTACGATGTAATTAACGGTTAATGATTGAGGGCAATGGTGAATAAATAACATTATGTAATACGTAAAATGATTCAAGTACTTGTGTCCATAGAAAAAGTTGAGCATGTATTCTCACCCCAAATAAGATGATCATATAAAAATAGGGGCTATGAAAACTCACCGTAATAGTGAAAATGAAACACTAATACAAAAATGGGCTTTGGTCACTCATGCTCGAAATCAAATAGTCACACATTAGAATATATATAAGTGACTAAAGATACAAAACTAAAATTCACGTCATTCTTTTAGTCACATCTGAACTCCAATCATGTGACCAATCTAAAATGTATTGTCACACATTCAAACATTTATGTGACTAAAGGTATCTGGTGTTTTTTTTTTGCTGATTAAGTTCGAAGCATTAGTCACGTTACACACATAAAATGTGACAAAACGGCGTCACACAGTTGAACAGTGTGACCAAATGCCAGTATATGGTCACACTAAGTAATTTCTTATGTGACTAAATCATGAACTCGAGTTTGTCACACACGATTTTAGTGTAGCCAAAAGCACATACTATATGGTCACATAAGTTATTATGTGTCGCTAAAGTGTAGTGTGTGTTAGAATGTAAAAATCTAATACGTATTAGTCACATTGAGTGCCATTTTGTGTGACTAAATCATATGCCACTATATGGTCACTATAATAATTTTTTGGATGACCAAATCATATTCCAGTTAATGGTCACATGAAGTGATTGTATGTGTGACTAAATCATATTCCAGTATGTGGTCACATGATGTAATTTATTTTATGACTAAATCATGAACTCGAGTTTGTCACACACGATTTTAGTGTAGTCAAAAGCACATGCTATATGGTCACAGAATTTATTATGTGTGGCTAAAGTGTTGTGTGTGTTAGAATATAATAATCTAATACGTATTAGTCACATTGAGTGTCATTCTGTGTGACTAAATCATATGCCACTATATGGTCACTTGAATAATTTTTTGGGTGACCAAATCATTTTCCAGTATATGGTCACATGAAGTAATTGTATGTGAGACTAAATCATATTCATGTATATGGTCACATGAAGTAATTTTTTATGTGACTGAATCATGAACTCGAGTTTGTCACACAAGATTTCAGTGTAGCTAAAAACGGAATACTATATGGTCACATAAGTTAGTATGTGTGGCTAAAGTGTAGTGTGTGTTAGAATGTAAAAATCTAATACGTATTAGTCATTGAGTGCCATTTTGTGTAACTAAATCATACGCCATTATATGGTCACTTGAATAATTTTTTGGGTGACCAAATCATATCCCAGTATATGGTCACATGAAGGAATTGTATGTGTGACTAAATCATATTCCAGTATACGGTCACATGAAGTAATTTGCTATGTGACTAAATCATGAACTCGAGTTTGTCATACAAGATTTCAGTGTAGCCAAAAGCAGATACTATATGGTCACATAAGTTAGTATGTGTGTCTAAAGTGTAGTGTGTGTTAGAATGTCAAAATATAAATGTTAGGATATAAATTAATCAAATAATTTTATAAACTTAGGTTATATATAATCAATTCAATTCCATTCCATTCCATGATTAATAAAATTTAGGTTAAATTAATAAACTAATTTTATAAACTTAGTTTATAAAACAATTAGCAGCCTGAGAAACTGTACTAACGACTTGAGATATTGAACTAACAGTTCGAGATTTGCGAAAACATAATTTCTCAATTTAACTCAAGTGAATAATAAAACGTAGGTTTAAAATTAATCAAGTAAGTTTATAAACTTATGTTATAAAACGCTTAACAGCTTGAAAAAAATGGACTAACATCTTGAAAAATTGAAGTAACAGTTCTAGATCTGCACCTAACAGGATTTCTCAATTTAACTTTAGTGAATGCTAAAACATAGGTTAAAATTATTCAAGTAATTTCATAAACCTAGGTTATGTACAATCAATTCAATTCCATGAATAATAAAACTAAATCAAAATATATGCCACTATATGGTCACTTGAATAATTTTTTGGGTGACCAAATCATATTCCACTATATGGTCACATGAAGTAATTTTGTGTGTGACTAAATCATATTCTAGTATATGGTCACATGAAGTAATTTGTTATGTGACTAAATCATGAACTCGAGTTTGTCATACACGATTTCAGTGTAGCCAAAAGTAGATACTATATGATCACATAATGGTTTGTGTGACTAAATCATATTCCACTACAATAATTTACTGCACCATAAAATAAAATGTCGAAGTCACATAGAAATTAAGATACGTATAGATAATCATTCCATAAATTAATTAATTAAAAGGTAATTTACAAGACATGGTTCCAACGCATGACATGGTTCGATCACTTGGATTTTTGTATAATAATATAGTCACAGTTGCTTTGATAATAATCATCTCTTGATTCAGTACCCAAGTTACGTTCATCCACACATGGAAAAATGTTATCATTGTGCGGGTGAATGACGGTGCTAAATTCATCATCGATTCATCATATATATCTTCGTAGTTCTTTGGAGGTATGTTGAAGACAATAGACAACTTTTTATTTTTCTGGACTTTCACATAAAACACTTGTTGTGCTTGTGAGGCTAATATGAACGGATCAAGCTTATGGCCTAAAGTAGTCAGGTCAACCAATGTATAACAAAGCTTACGATCACGTTTGACCGCACCAGCCTGATGGTTAACCCAATCACATTTGAAAAGAGGGAGTTGCCTGAAACGATAATCTAGTACCCATATTTCTTGCAAAACACCATAATACAATTTGTGGCTTGTGGTTGCTACTCCTTTGTATATGTGCATATCGTCTGTCACAACACTAACCCCACTGTTTTGGTAAACGCTTCCGTCACTACATTTAGTACGAAATATATACCCATTGATGTTATATGCAGTGTGTTTCAGTATGGTGGTGCGTGGTCCATGTGAAATCCACCTTACGGTTTCTGAAATACTTTCTTTGGAGATCGCTAATTCTCTCTCAACCTGAATATTATATCATTACAATTACATATATGAGCTTCAAATTGAAGGAACAACTACAAACAGTTACAAAAAATAATTAATTACCTCTAGTTGTAACCAGGTAACAAAAGTTTTATTGTGCTCATCCTCAAGGAATGCTTTTCGCTTACTCGGGTTTTATGTTTCCAAAATATGTTTGTGTCACCTAAAAGAAGGTGTTAATTTGTGGTCAATTAATATGTTTGATGCAATATTTTAAGTAATTAACGAAATAGACATGTGTTAGTAATACTTACTCGATATACGGTTCAATGTAATCTGTATTGTGTATTACGTACAAATGTGTTATCCCAAGTAGTTCTGCAGAAACTTCACTTGACTTGCCGGCCGACAGTGGCTTTCCGTCTTCATTTATTTCATCACTTTCATGTGTATCACCTGGGATACCAATAGTTTTCATGGACTTTTTATATTCACCGAAAAACTCTATTGTTTCTTCTGCAATAGTCTCCTCAGCGATGCATCCCTCTGGTTTATTTTGGTTTCGCACATATCCTTTAATAACCTTCATACAGCGTTCGAATGGATACATACAGCGAAAGCATACCGGACCACATAATTTTACCTCCCTAGTTAAGTGCACAGTCAAATGGACCATAATATCAAAAAATAAGGGAGTAAAGAACTTTTCGAGTAGGCAGAGTGTGACAGAAAGTTCTTCTTGCATCTTATCTTGTTCATCTAACACGATTTCTTTGCTGCATATCGATTTAAAGAAAAAGAAAAACCTGATGATAGCATATCGTGTGGGTTCGTGCATGATTGACCGTATTGCAATGGGCAAAAACTCTTACATAAGCATGTGATAATCATGTGATTTAAGCCCGATGAGCTTCCTATCTTTTAGGCTGACTAAAGACGAGAAATTTGAACAATAGCCTTGCGGTACCCAGATGTTGCGTAACGTTTCACATAAGATGTCTTTTTCTTCTTTCGTTAATGTGTAACCTGCTGCAGGTAGTACTAATTTGTCTCCGTCTTTCCTAGCAAACAACTCTGGTTTATTTATCCTCAACTCTGCCAGATCCAATCGAGCATTCTCTCCATCTTTCGTCTTTCCTGGAACATTTAGTAAAGTTCTGAGTATACTCTCACCAACATTCTTTCCAATATGCATGAAATCAATGCAATGTTGAACTTTATTATGCCCCCAATACTTAAGCTTTCGATACCAAATGTTGAATTTCTTCCAGTACGCACCATCTTGTTCATTTACTTGGATTGAACTATCATATTCTCTTCCTCTTTTCCTTGTCTGCTTCTGGTTTGGTCATTTTACCCTTCCCCGGTTATTTTTAATATCTTTGACCTGGTTGTAAATGTCTTTTCCAGGCATTGGTTTTGGACATGGGAGGAAATCTTGTTTTCCATTAAACGCCTTCGTTTGCCTTCTGAACGGGTGTCCCTGTGGTAGAAATCTTCTGTGACCAACATAACTCTGCTTGGATGATGCAGGAAGTCTAACGCAATGAGTTTCTTTCCCACATACTACACAGCCTTTGTATCCACTAGTTGGGCGGCCACATAAAGTACCAAGCGCAGGGTAATCATTTATTGTCCATAACACAACCGCACATACATTCAACATTTTGTTTGTGGCAGCATCATATGTATCGACCCCTGTCTCGAATAAGGTTTGCAGATCATCAACTAATGGTTCTAAAAATACATCGATATCATTTCCCAGGTATTTAAGTATCAACACAGAAAGCATTATAAAATTTCTATTCATACACAACCATGGAGGAAGGTTGTAAATGACAATTAAAACTGGACATACACTGTGATGCCTATTTCCTTTGTTTACGTCAACCCCATCAGTCGATATTCCTAACCTTAGATATCTTGGATCTTTACCAATTACCGGGAATTGTGTATCTAAGGTGCGCCATGCATGTGAATCTGCGGGGTGACGTAACACACCATCTGTTTTCCTCCTTGTTGCGTGTCATGGTAAATCTTCTGAAATACTCTGAATACTAAAGAGACGTTGCATTCTTGGTATTATTGGTAAATACCACATGCTTTTTGCTGGAATTTTTCGCGTACACTTTATTCGTCTTGTTATCCACCTTCCATCTTGATGTCCCACAAGTTCGACACACAGTCGATTCCTCATCCTCCTTCCAGTAAAGATGGCAGTTGTTTATACAGACATCAATTTCTTTGCATCCTGAACCCATCAATTTCAAAAAAAAATTGCCTCATAAGTTTTTTCTTGCAGTTTGTTACCATCCGGTAGCATCTTTTTCAACAAAACTAGTAACTCAGTAAAGAACTTAACAGAACAGTCATGTTTATTCTTCAAGTTGAGCAGTTCAACAATTGCTGATAACTTTGTGAAGTCAGGACATCCTTTGTAAAGTGGCTTCTCTGCGTCCTGTAGTAATTCTAGAAACTTGACATGCTCAACCGGATCCTCATCATCAAAATTATCTTTTGCAGCATTAACCATTTCCACTAATTCTGGGCCATCAGTTGGAATGTCTGAATCAATAACCATCTCTGTGTCAACATAATCTGTTGTACCAATGTGATGTTCGGCAGTTAAGTATGGCTCATCCTTTTCTCCATGTTTAGTCCACTTTGTGTAGTTTTGATCAATGTCATTACAGAATAAATGGAATTCCACTTCTTCACATTATGCATTAAATGGTTTACACAAATGGTACATGGACATGACATTTGAAGTTGTTTTTTATTAACTTCTGGGTCGATGTTATACATCTTCTTCAAGTTGTCTACTGCATAATCAATATATGTTGTTACTCCATTTCTATAACCTCTGTTCAGCCTTTGTAATCTCATCCAAGACTTGTCCATTTGGGTTTAGTTGACTTCTGGTTGAGTGGTTGAAGATTTGATTAGTGTTGTACGACGTTTTTTATAAATAATTAGGGTTTAGTAAAAGAACCGCCTAATTTAGGATTAGTAAAAGAACCTCTTAATTAGAGGTTGAGTTGTTTAAAACATTACCTGCGTTCGAATCCTGAATGTGGTAGTTTTTTTTTATTTTAGGATATCAATAATTCATATACTATATGGTCACATAAGTTAGTGGTTGAGTTGTCTCGAACTGTTAGTTCTAGATCTCAAGCTGTTAATGCATTTTCTCAAGCTGTTAATTGATTTATAACCTAAGTTTATAAAATTTATTGATTAATTTAAACCTAAGTTTTATTATTCACTTGAGTTAATTTGAGAAATTCTGTTTATGCAAATGTCGAACTGTTAGTTCAATTTCTCAAGCTGTTAGTGCATTTCCTCAAGCTGTTAAGTGCTTTATAACCAAACACATTGAAATTAAGATACGTACAGATAATCATTCCATAAATTATTTAATTAAAAGTTAATTTACAAGGCTAATATATTACAATTAAAACTTAATTTACAAGGATAATATATTACAATTAAAACGTAATTTACAAGGCTAATATATTACAATTAAAAGGTAATTTACAAGGCTAATATATTACAATTAATATAGCTAGTCTTCTGATCTTCAAAACTATAATCTTGCAAGCTTTCTTACAATGTCATCAGATAGTTTCTTTGCCAGATCAAGATCAGCTCCTTTAACCTTTGCATCTCTCATCCTTTGCATTTTCTCCTTAGAGTGATTCAAAAATTCCAATGCAAAATACTGACCTGTTGTATCTTCCATCTTGAGTCTGTATGTCATGGACTTCTCATACACATCAATCTGTAAGATTTTCATATTCTCTTCAGCATTCAGCCCTTGCTTCAAAACATCTGGTTCCAAAACACATGCAAGGGCCTTCATCAACTCCATAACACTGTATAATTGAGAGTGTGAGTAGTTTGATATTTCGATTCTGTACATGTCAGTCAAATCTTCTCTTGTCATCTTTGAAAATATATGATATATAGTCGTATAAACTTCATCAGCACCCGTTTCACTTTTTACCACATAATGATATATTATCATCTGTGCATCATCAGGTTGGGCTATCCAAAAGATTATTTTTGGCTTTTTAAGCACCTTCTTGTCCAAAATTAGTAGTGTCTTTTCCATATCCATTAATGACTTATAAGACGCTTCCTTTGCAATCTTCATCGCTGTCAAATTTTGCCTAACTGATTCCTTCTCCTTGTTCAGCAGGACCCTCATTAGTCCTCTCAATCACCATTGGATCAATTTTAGCATCATTTTGATCCTTTCTCATATCTTCATATTTCTTGACCTCTGCATCATACCTCTTCTATAGTTCATCTGTGGTCCAATTTGAAACAAACTTCTTGGGAATTCCAGAGTTTGAATGGCAATAATTAATCAAGAATATTTTGTGCTCAGCCTTTGAAGATTGAGAAGAACTTTTTCTTTTCTTTGTGCTATCTTTCTTAGCAGGTTGAGCTTCACTCTTCATTTGTTCAAGAAGATCACTTAATGCATCATCATCACCAGAATCATCTTCTTCCATGTTCATTAGCACTCCTTGTGCTGGATTGTCTGTCATTACTGTCAAAATTTCAAGTAACCTTACCTCGTCTGCATGCATTTTTCTTGCAAGTTCAGCATCAGCTCTCACTTGCATTTCTCTTGGATCTTTCTTCTTCTTAAGGCTTTCCACCAAAACCCCTTTTCCTTTACCAGAAACCTGTGGCTGAGAGGTTTGAGCTTCAGAGACCCTTCATTCTTGTATAAACATTGTGCCAGCCTTAGGTCTTGGCTCAGCAGGTGGAGTTTCACTGGTAACAGCTTGAGGAATTTCTACAGCTGTTGGCTGATTTTGTGACGATGTTTGCTGTGGAGCTGCTGGTGGTGTTTGATTCTCCCCCATTTTGGATGCATCAGGTCGTTCAAAGGGAGGAAAGACTTTTGCAACCAATGCTGCAAGTGTAGCATCATGTTTGAGTAGTCTCTCACCAGCTATTCTCAAGGCTTGCTTTATCATGACAATTTGCTATTGTTGTGCAACTATGACTTACTGCATGCTTGCAATCTGTTTGCCTTGAGCTTCAATGATAGTCTTGTAGTGATCAAAGGCAGCAATAATAGGTACAAGTGTAGGATTCATCAATGCCTGTAGTTACAGACTAGCCTTAATGTCCTCAAGTGTTGTTGGCACCTTTGGAATATCACAGGCAGTATTACCATAACGTGTTCTCCTAGGAGAAAACCTGGGTCCCTCTATTCTTGGTTCTGGGGACTTCCAGAAGATGTATGAACATCCTCTGTTGCCATGGTACTGGTCTTAAGGATGTTGTCACTGTGTTGAACTCCTCTTGCAGGAGTATCAGTAGTGATAGCCACAGATACCATATGATCAACCTCTGTTGGGTTGATCACCTCCTTGTTGAGGTTATGAGTGTCCTCATTTGTTTCCCTTTGGATATTCTACATAGGAGGATGCTCCTGTGCAGGGCTTTCAGGCATTTTGGTGAGAGGTGGGATGGAAGGAGCATCACCACTTATTTTCTTTTTGAGTGCAGTGGGTGATGGAGTAGGTTGATCAGAAGGACCAGATGATGATTTATTTGTATCATGGGGAGGGGTTTGGGTTCCTGTTGGTTGAGCATTAAGGTGGGGTTGTTCATGCTCAGGAACTTCTCCCCTGTTTCTTGTAATAACAGCCCTCATTGCTTGAGTCAATGGGGTGTTAGTGCCTGAAAATTTGTCATTGTGTTTCAAAAATCTTGACCGATTGCCATGTGTGACAATGGGAAACATGTATCCTCGTGTGTGTTTTCAAATTTTCAAAATGATTTGCAAAAATGTGAGCCAAAAACCTAGGATTCATCAAAAATTTCCCATGTTTGGGATTCAGATTACTTAACATCCCTTGAAAAATCATACCAGAAAAATTGAATTGTTGGCTAGTGGATATGCAAATCAAAGCAATAGCAATGTCTGAAGAAAACTCCCACCAACCTGTTCGTTTAGGGCTTAGGCATTGTTGAAGGATATGGATGAGGTATTTCCATTGGTAACCAAATATTTGTTTGTAAAATGTAAGTTTGTCCAATGTGCCCTTATACCCCAAACGTGCAAGTCCTTCAAATATGGTAGTAGAGATGAAATCATTAATACCTTGGGCATCTTGTAGTTGTAAGTGCCCACGAATGGAGTCCTCAGTGATGGTGATCGGTTGGCCATCAATAGTAGAGTCAATGGAAGTGATACCATCAATAGTTCCAGTACGAGCATGACTCCAAAATTCTTCCAGTTGGGGAATGTAAATTGTAGGATTCACCATCAAAGCATAATATATGTTTGTACATATAAAGAAGTGCATCATCTTGTGGAAACCGTCCAATCAGCATGCTTCAAAATGTAGGGCAAACAGTTGTGCTCCTTGACAATCTTTAATTCCGCCATCAATGCAATCCTGAATTCATAAACTAGGGTTTCGAGTGAAAGTGGAAGTGCGATTTAGGGCTCTGGATTTGAAATTGGTAGTTTGAATTGTTTTTCCCGTGATTTAGGGCTCTGGATTTGAAACTAGTAGTTTGAATAGTTTTTTTCCCGCGATTTAAAATTTATCAAGTAATTTCATGAACGTAGATTATACACGGATAGTCAATTCAATTCAATTGCATTACATTCCATGAATAATAAAACTTATGTTAAATTAATCAAGTAATTTAATGAACGTAGGTTATAAATAGATACTCAATTCAATTCAATTGCATTCCATTCCATGAAAAATAAAACGTAGGTTAATATTAATCAAGTAAATTCATAAACCTAGGTTTATAAAACACTTAACAGCATGAGAAATTGAAGTAACAGCTCGAAACTTGCAAAAACATAATTTTCAATTTAACTCTATTAAATAATCAAACTTAGGTTAAAATTTATCAGGTAATTTTATAAACCTAGGTTATATACAGATAATCAATTCAATTCAATTGCATTCCATTCCATGAATAATAAAACTTAGGTTAAAATTAATCAATTAATTTCATAAACCTAGGTTATATTCAGATAATCAATTCAATTCAATTGCATTCCATTCCATGAATAATAAAACTTAGGTTAAAATTAATCAAGTAATTTCATAAACCTAGGTTGTATACAGATAATCAATTTAATTCAATTGCATTCCATTCCATGACAAAAAAAAACTTAGGTTAAAATTAATCGAGTAATTTTATAAACCTAGGTTATATACAGATAATCAATTCAATTCAATTGCATTCCATTCCATGAATAATAAAACTTATGTTAAAATTAATCAAGTAATTTATGAATGTAGGTTATAAACAGATAGTCAATTCAATTTAATTGCATTCCATTCCATGAATAATAAAACTTAGGTTAAAATTAATCAAGTAATTTCATAAACCTAGGTTTATAAAACACTTAACAGCTTGAGAAATTGAACTAACAGCTCGAAACTTGCAATAACATAAATTTTTAATTTAACTCAATTAAATAATAAAACTTAGGTTAAAACTAATCAGGTAATTTTATAAACCTAGGTTATATACAGATAATCAACTCAATTCAATTGCATTCCATTCCATGAATAATAAAATTTAGGTTAAAGTTAATCAAGTAATTTCATAAACCTAGGTTATATACAGATAATCAATTCAATTCAATTGCATTCCATTCCATGACAAATAAAACTTAGGTTAAAATTGATCAAGTAATTTTATAAACCTAGGTTATATACAGATAATCATTTCAATTTAATTGCATTCCATTCCATGAATAACAAAACTTATGTTAAAATTAATCAAGTAATTTATGAATGTAGGTTATAAACAGATAGTCAATTCAATTCAATTGCATTCCATTTCATGAATAATAAAACTTAGGTTAAAATTAATCAAGTAATTTCATAAACCTAGGTTTATAAAACACTTAACAGCTTGAAAAATTGAACTAACAGCTCGAAACTTGCAATAACATAATTTTTTAATTTAACTCAATTAAATAATAAAACTTAGGTTAAAACTAATCAGGTAATTTTATAAACCTAGGTTATATACAGATAAGCAATTCAATTCAATTGCATTCCATTCCATGAATAATAAAACTTAGGTTAAAATTAATCAAGTAATTTTATAAACCTAGGTTATATTCAAATAATCAATTCAATTCAATTGCATTCCATTTCATGAATAATAAAACTTATGTTAAAAATTAATCATGTAATTTCATGAACGTAGGTTATAAACAAATACTCAATTCAATTATAATTGTATTCCATTCTATGAATAATAAAACTTACTTTAAAATTAATCAAGTAATGTTATAAATCTAGGTTATATACAGATAATCAATTCAATTCAATTGCATTCCGTTCCATGAATAATAAAACTTAGGTTAAAATTTGTTAGTGCATCCTGTGTGACGATAGCAGTCTAAGTATAGATTATATTTTGTAATAGTCCAAGTGTTCGTAATTGCACATTAATACATGTTTGATATATGTTTGTTATATGTTTTGATATTGATTGTATATATGTTTGAACTTGTTGGTAATTGATGTTTTTACTTAAGTTCAAACATAAGTTCAAAGATAAGTTCAAACATAAGTTCAAACATAAGTTCAAACAGAAGTTCTAGAACAAGTTCAAAGACAAGTTCTAGAGTAAGTTCAAAGGCCTAGATTCGAACTTAATGGTGAACAAGTTCGTGGGCTTGGGCCTTCTCGAACTTGTCCATGCCAAGTTCGAAGTTAAGGCCTATAATTAACAGTTAATCAGTTTTGATTAAGAGTTTTTTGGCAAAAATTATCATTCGGGCGATTACGAACTTGCAGAGAGATTTCAGTGTGTTTTTGGAGAGAATCACGTGTCGGGACGTTTGAGTTTACTTCTATCATCGTGTGTGTCTCTGTCTTTCGTGTGTGTGATCAATCCGTTAAGCCACTAACGAGGATTCCGCACTCGTTGGACGGTGTCGCGTCAAGTTTAGATCCGTAGGTAGGTGACCTTACAAGTGGTATCAGAGCCATAAGGGTGTTCATCGTGTTCTTCGCGTTCATCTTAAACATTCTTGGTTTCTTGGCATTTTAGATGGAAAAATCACATTTTTTCTAGTTTTTCGAGTTATACAAGCAAAGTAACGAAGAAAAATTCTTATTGGTTCCCTTTTTCAGTCGAAATCATTGTTTTTAACCTTAAAAACATTTGTTTAATCTGAAAACTTGAAAAAATCGAATTTTTGGCCGTTTTTCGAACTTGCGGCGCTCGAACATAGGGGGTATTAGGGTTCACTCGAACTTGTCAGAAAATACGCTCCTCTCGAACTTGATTTAAGGCTTCCTTCGAATTTGGCTGAGATTCGAACTTGTGTTATTCGAACCTGTCAGATTTCGAATTTGTTAGAAATCTCGAACTTGTCAGACCGTCGAACTTGTTGCTTTCGAACTTGATCACTTTCGAAATTAATTTCAAACGAATTTAACTTTAAACTAATTCGAACTTTCCTAAGTTCGAAAGGGTTATTTTAAATTAAATTATCTAAGTTCGAATACAAAAAGTTTAGAAAGGATGACCAGTTTGCAAAAGTTCATCGAAATGGATCACGAGGTGGGCAAGGCAAATTCTCCGCCAAAACTGATGAGGTTGGAAGACTACTATTGGTGGAAGGATAGGTTTGCCAATTTTTCTCGTTTCAACGACATGCGAATGTGGATTTGTATCGACGAGGGATACATTCCACCTACACAAGAGTTTGAGGGCCGTTAGAGAGTCTTGACATATCAGAAAATGAAGGATAATGACAAGAAATTGTATGAGGCCGAGAACAAAGCATTTTCCATCATTCGTATGGCATTACCTCAGGAGATTCTACACACCTTAAGGAATCATCGTACGTGTAAAGAGCTATGGGATGCTCTCGAGAAGCGATGTGAGGAAAATCCGAGGGTTCGAAAAGGAAGGACCGAGATGCTGAAACAGCAGTTCGCAATTTTCAAGGCATTGAAAACCGAAAAGCTGGATGAGACAATAACAAGGTTCTACCATTTACTGACAGAGCTGGACAATCACGATATCGAGTATCGTGAAATTGAGAAGATAGAGAAACTTCTTGATGCATTACCTGCGAAGTGGGAAATGTACACAGCGCTTACAAAGCATGATGAAGAAAAATTCGAAACTCTTGCTCTAGAAGGAGTTTTTGGTACGCTGAGGGCTTACAACTTTCAGATACTTAAGAAGGAAAGGGAATATGATCAAGTCCAAGATCCAGAGATGTATTTTGAAAAGACAAAACCTTCTATCGCAAGTGAACTGAAGACAGCTACAGCTTTCTTCTCAGGTGAAGCGTCTATCCCAGTGGAGGTAGAAGAAACAAGTAGTCGGGCATTCTTAGGGTATTCTAAACCGGATGATAAACCGACTCATTCAGCATCCACTTCTCAAAATTACACAAAGATGCCTATGAGTGCACAATCAGCCAAGATTCATCTGAATCTTTTTGCTTCGTTTGTTGCAGCATACGAAAATTGTGTACAAGGAATAATTAACGATCCTACATTATGGGAAGAAGGCTACGATCAGGTGGATCCTGATGACTTGGAGGAAATGTGTGACACCCTTGCCACATGTAACCACAATTACATAACACCCAGGATTATACACCATAAATACTATTACATAATGATCTGAATGCTTAAACAAGTGCGGAAGCATTAAAATACAAAAATAAAGTATTACAACAGTTTCAAACTCTCTACGGTGCTACAAGGTTCCAATACTAAGTCTACATACTCAAAGTATTACATCATCCCAAATTTTGTTACAACTGTAATTCCATAAACCAAATACCAAGATAGACAATAGAAATCTTCAATTACTTCAACAAACGTCTTAGCTAGATGGTCCCGCAGCAGATTTCCTTTTTCCTGTAAAAATATCAACAACTGAGGGGTAAGCGAATTGCTTAGTGAATACCATAAGATTTTACACATTCAACAAATCTTTATGATGCCACCCAGAGTAACCGCGGTAACACATACCGTATACTCCACACGTACTCAAAGTACGCAAACCTGAGTCGCAGCTCCTTCGAGCTGACACTCGCCATAAGAAAACCAACCATCTGAGGCAGACATTACATCGGGGATGACTTACTGTCTATCCTGACCACAGAGGTGTCAAACTCTTGGTCATATAGCAGAGTAACATCAGAGTACAGATGCGACCATGAAGGTCCATCAAAAGGATGCACGACAAATGAACGGACATGCAACAAGTATGAATGTGCATCAATACATATACGCAAGTTAGTAGAGTTCCAAACGATAATGAAACAACATGCCTCAGCAGGCAAAGCAAACATAAAGCAGATGCAGACATGTTAAAATCAAAGGTACTCACAGTGGGTGCGTTAGTTAACTTCAAATTATCTTATTTCTCTTCGGGCTTTCAACCGGATCCACAAAGTACCCCACTGTGGGTTAAACAACACCACAAGGGACCTGTTAAGTCAGTTGTAACAACACATTGTGTCAATAATTGTTCAATTTCGTAAAACTTAATTTTATAAGATTTGCAATTATTGATCCCCAATTCGGATCCATCTCCGAATTCGGACCCCACCCGAATTCGGACCCCCAATTCGGATCCCTCATGAATGCCAATTCGGTCCCCAAGTCATGTTCGAATCATGCCAAGTTCGGACCATACAAATTCGAAAGGTTAAGTTCGAACCCCATCCTAAGTTCGAACCATGTTAAATTCGAATCCTTTTGTCAATTTCGAACCACATCCGAATTCGGTCCCCAACCGAATTCGGACCCCATCCGGATTCCAACACTTAGAATTTATTTTACTAAACTTTGAATACCTTATTTCGGACCCATCCGAATTCATGCTTAAATCCGAATTTCGGACATCCGAGTTCATATAAGTTCGAACTTGTGCAGTTTTCATATTTTCCAGATTTAATCCAAGTCATTTTTATACTTATTTCTTTGCATGAACTAAATTATGCCAACAATAATACACTTAATTCCAACTATTTAAACCCTAATATTAACACATTTACATGTCAAATTTATTCCTTTTTTTGACCCTTTTTGTACAAGTCGTCGCACACACACACACTAACACACACAAATCTTCAAAAATCATACTTATAGTGCGAATCAGAAGCTGAAATTTAACATATAGCATCTCATACACTAGTTTTGAACTAATCCACAATAATACAACACATGCATTAACATTGAAAACCCCAAATTAGTATTTCGGATTTTAACAAATCCGAACCCAAAACCATCAATTTCGAAGAATTAGTGAAATGTTTACCTTAAATCGTCAATTGCAGATGTTATAGTTCCTTCCTAGCAATCTTGTTTCAAATTTTCAGCTTCAAATACTAACTTTTGATAATCTTTATATTTTAGAGAGAGAGAGAGCCGAGAGATGAGAGAGAGAGATATGGTGCAAATGAAAGACCATAAGTCTTTTATTCTCAACTTTAGCTTTTGGCACATTAAGTCCCTCCTCTTATCCGGTTCCATATAATACTGATTTCTATAAAATAATGAATTCTATCTTTATTTTACTACCTTATCAATTTAATAATTATTTATACTTAATAACTAACATTTAAATTCTCAAATTTCTTATTTTCTTAAAATGACAAACAACTTTCAAAATTCAACTTAACTTACAAAATTTAATCTAATAACTTCAAATACAATAAATTTAAATCTGAGGATGTTACAGCATGGCTCCACCACAGTCAAACTTCGTCCTCGAAGTTACTTTGATGCAAACAGTTGTGGATACTTCTTCAACATTTCAGACTTAGTCTCCCACGTGTGATTTGCTCCTTTATGATGCTTCCAACGTACAAGCACCATCTCAATCTCTTTGCTCCTAAACTTCTTTACTTTAGTATCTAAAAGACATTCCGGCTCTTCAACATACTGGAGCCTTTCTTCAATCTACATCTCAGTGTGATCGGCCCAATCTTCGTTTCCGGTGGTGAATGATTTCCTGAGATTTCCCACATGGAACACCGGATGTATGCCAGACATCTCTTCAGGCAACTCCAAATGGTAAGACTGATTTCCTACTTTCTCGATAATCCTGAATGGCCCAACAAATCTCGGAGCCAACTTTCCTCTTTTCACAAATCGTGTAACACCTTTCATAGGTGACACTTTCAGATATACCCAATCATTCACATCAAAACTGATTGGTTTGTGCCTACTGTCATGATAACTTTTCTGGCGATCCTGGGCCGCCTTCATGTTCTGTCTAACTAATTGTATTTTCTCATTTGTTTCCTGTAACAACGCCGGCCCAGCAATCGGTGTTTCTCCAGTTTCTCTCCAACACGTAGGAGTCCTACACCTTCTCCCATACAAAGCTTCAAACGGTGCCTTCTTGATCGTCGCGTGGTAACTGTTATTGTAAGAGAATTCTATCAGCGGCAGATGGTCGTCCCAATTGCCACCGAGATCCAATACACATGATCTCATCATATCCTACAAGGTAGGATTGTTCGTTCACTTTGGCCATCGGTTTGCGGACGATAGGCCGTACTCATTGCTATTCTCATTCCCAACCCTTCTTGCAAAGCCGACCAAAAATTTGAAGTAAATCGGCTATCCCGATCTGATACAATAGACTTCGGCACTCCATGTCTAGAAACAATTTCGCTCATGTAAATCTGAGCCAATCTTTCCAGTGAATAGCTTTCCCTAATCGGTATAAAGTGTGCCGACTTAGTCAATCTATCAACTATCACTCAAACTGCATCATGTTGACGCCTAGTTTTCGGCAATTTAGTAACGAAGACCATCGTAATATGCTCCCACTTCCATTCCGGAATGGGAAGCGGTTGCAAACTACCATAAGGCTGTTGGTGTTCGGCTTTCACTAACCGACAAGTTCTGCATCTTTCCACATACTGGCCTATATCCTTCTTCAATCCGGGCCACCAAAAGTCTGCTTTCAGCTCATTGTACATCTTGGTACTCCCGGGATGTACAGAGAACTTCGATTGATGTGCTTCTTCGATAATTACCTTTCTCATGCCCCCAAACTTTGGCACACAGATCCTTCCGTACATACCTTTCAATACAGATTCGCTCGTTTCCATATTCTTAATCTATGCCCTTATATCCTCAGCACCAACATTCTCGTCTTTCAAGGCTTCCTCCTGAGCGGCCTTAACATCATTTATAATCGTAGATGTTAGCATAGTAGACGTCATCATATAACAACAATCCTTAGAATATGCTTTGCGACTCAAAGCATCGGCTACCACATTAGCCTTTCCGGGGTGATAAAGGATCTCACAGTCGTAATCCTTTATTAGTTCCATCGAACGTCTCTGCCTCATATTAAGTTCTTCCTGGCTGAAAATGTACTTCAAACTCTTATGGTTCGTGTATAGCTGACACTTAGTTCCATAAAGATAGTGCCTCCACAACTTCAACGCAAATGTAACGGCAGTCAACTCCAAGTCATGAGTTGAATAGTTCTTTTTGTGCTGCTTAAGCTGTCTCGAGGCGTATGCTATAACTTTTCCCCGCCGCATCAGTACAGCACGTAATCCCAACCTCGAGGCATCCGTGTATACTACAAAGTCCTCATTACCCTCTGGTAGGGCAAGTATCGGCGCTTCAATTAGCGTCTTCTTCAAAATATCAAACGCCTCTTGCTGCACGGTTTCCCAAACAAAAGGTGCATTCTTATTTGTTAACGCAGTCAAAGGAACTGCAATCTTAGAAAAATCATTGATAAACCTCCTATAATAGCCCGCCAGTCCAAGGAAACTTCTGACTTCCGTAGCTGAACGAGGTGGCTCCCAATTCTTTATGGCTTCAACCTTAGCTGGATCAACTGAAATCTCAGCTCCAGAAATCACATGTCCAAGAAATTGTATTTGTTGCAGCCAAAACTCACATTTCGAGATTTTTGCATACAACTTCTCTTTTCTTAATAATTCCAACAGTTCCCTTAGATGTTCAGCATGCTCAACTTCAGTCTTGGAATACACCAATATGTCATCAATAAACACAATTACCGATTTGTCTAACATCGGTCTACAAACTCTGTTCATTAGATCCATAAAGATAGTCGGGGCATTGGTTAACCCGAAAGGCATCACCAGAAACCCGTAATGCCCATATCGAGTTTTGAATGCTGTTTTAGGCACATCTTCTTCTAGTACCTTCAGCTGATGATATCTCGACCTCAAGTCAATCTTAGAAAATACACTTGCCCCATGCAATTGATCAAACAAGTCATCTATCCTCGGCAATGGATACTTGTTCTTTATTGTCAACTTATTCAGCTCCCGGTAATCGATGCACATCCTCATCGTGCCATCTTTCTTCTTAACAAACAATACTGGAGCTCCCCACGGCGATGAACTCGGTCGAATGAAGCCCTTGTCCAACAACTCCTGGAGTTGTGTCATCATCTCTTTCATCTCAGTAGGAGCAAGGCGATACGAAGAATGAGCTACCGGTGCAGCTCCAGGGATCAGATCAATTCGGAACTCCACTTGTCTCTCAGGCGGCACACCAGACAAGTCTTCTGGAAACACATCCGGGAATTGTGATACAACATGCACATCGGCCAACGTCTTCTTCTCAGCCTTAGCATCAATAGCATATGCTAAGTAAGCGTCACACCCCTTTGCAACAAGCTTTTGGGCTTTTGCAATGGTCAACAGACACAGATCCCCGCTTCCCCTATCCCCGTAAATACAAATTTCACGCCCCTCCGGAGAAGTTATCTTAATCATACGCTTCTTACATACTATGTGTGCTTCATTTTCAATCAACCAGTCCATCCCGACAATCACGTTATATTCACTAAACTCGATCGGAATCAGATACAAATTGAAGACTACATCTTCAATTACTAACATGCAGTTACGGTATACGTGATCTACCTTGACTAAAGTGTTACTAGCAGTTTCTATGTCAAGTATAGTAGATAGCTTAGACAGTGGCATGGCAAGTCGTTGTGCAAACATAGTAGACACAAAAGAGCGGTTGGCACCAGAATCAAACAGCACTCGTGCAGGTAAAGAGTTAACTATGAACGTACCCGTAACCACCTCAGGGTTTTCCCTAGCTTCCTTCGCGGTTATCTGAAAAGCGCGAGTCGATGCCCTTTGTGGCTGATTACGGCGGTTGACTGAACCACCACTTGATCCCCCAGATGATCGAGTTGAAGACGGAGCAGCAGCTGCTGGGGCATTCTTTCGACAGTTCCTACTATAATGCCCCCATAAGCCACACTTATGGCAAGCATCCGATTTTCGTGGGCATTCATTCTGAAAATTGCCCAACTCTCCACAGCAAAAGCAAGCACGTCCATTAGTACACTTGCCAAAGTGTCCCAGATGACACTTGTTACAGTATTGTGGCTCGGTGTTGATGGAGTACGCACGAGCACGACCAGAAGAACCAGACTGTCGGCGATAAGACTGTTGCGGAGAATACTGCGATGATCGTGAAGAACCAGAATACCCTCCTTCGCGTTGGCGTTTCGGCGGTGAAGGTTGAGTTGGGTTAGCTGAAGCAGCAGCAGACCCCATTACATATCCGGACATACTTAAGATTTGTTCTACATTCCTAGCGGCTTCCAGTAGGCTAGCGAAAGTGGGGTAGCGTACGTTGCTCATCACCCTTCGGATTTCCAGATCAAGACCAGCCTCAAACCTGGTCACTTTTCTTTCTTCTGTATCGACCTGATGAGGCGCGAACAAACTTAGCCTCGTAAACTCTACCGCATACTGGGACACAGACTTAGTCCCCTGAATCAGTGTCATGAATTTTGCCTCAAGTCTTCGGCGTTCATCAGCCGGACAATATTGCCGAGTTAAAACTTCTGTGAACTCGGTCCATGACATAACAGATACCTTCTCCAAAGTTAAAGCAATCACCATCGAATTCCACCACATTACTGCGTCTTTGGTGAACATAGCAGTAGAGAACCGGACCATGTCCTTCTCAGCACAATCGCTGATTCGGAATGTCCGCTCTGTGGCTGTTATGCATTCCAGAGCGGCAACAGCATCACCCAGTCCATTGAACTCGACTGCTCCATTTCCCATGAAGTCCTTAAACCGACAACCTCTGGGCTTGTTAGATGACCCAGTGTTGTCATCTTGCTCGTCATTGTTTCCCCCCTCTTTTTCCTTATTCTTCCTCTTATCTTCTCTTCGCTTAGCTTCGGCCTCATCTCGATCCCGAAACTGATCTTGAATCACCCGATTTTATTCAGCCATCATGGCTAGCATCATTTCCCTCGTTTCTTCGGGTGTCATACCTCCTCCAGACATGTTCTGAAATATGAAACATATAACTTGTTTAGTAACATGTCATTTATTTAAAAAGACCACCCAATTGTCCCGTATGAAAGTCAATTTCCTATAATTACTAGATCGTAAACCTATCTTAGTTCAGATCATTACTTAAAATCACTACATATCATCACTTAATGTTTGAGACCAAGACCTCACGGACACTTGAATCTCAAACTACTGCTTTGATACCATCTCGATGTGACACCCTTGCCACATTTAACCACAATTACATAACACCCAGGATTATATGACGCCCTCATGAATTAATGATATAATTATAATCACCAGGATCGACTAACAACCCAATGAGTAATACGATAATTGAAATTGAATACTTAAAAGTAGAATTAGCAAATCCACACTAAAGCAATGGAATACATGTCTACAGTGATAAAAGTCTAACTATTACATCAACATAATTGTTTTAGAAGTAATGAATCCCAGCCCAAAGCTATTACATTCAAGTACCAATAGCTTCTATAGTCTCCGAGATATGAATTTGATTGCTTAAGATGAAGATCCAGCTACACTTTTGCCTTTGCCTGAAACAATTTGAGTCAACAGTAAGCTAAATGCTTAGTGAGATAACAGATTATGCATACAACAAATATTTCTTTACAAACAATGCTTAACCATGGGCAGTGTAAGCCCCATGTATGAGAGTATCGGCAGTGTAAGCCTCAGTGTATGTGAAAAACCATGCAGTGCAAGCATGGGTTGGCAGTTCATTATGCTGATCGGGGATGTGCCGAACCTGTTGGGATACGAGTGGGATGATCAGTCCCCGACAGTGGCCTGTTGTCAGCCCCAGCCAGGTCGCATCAGAGTGTGAAGTAATGATCATGCAGTGCAAGCATGATGTAAATAGATGCACTTTCAATTGAACGCTGGCTACATGTGTATCACATGTCAAGTACGAGTGTGCATCATAACAACAAATCATGTACGAGTGCCAAATGATGTATATGAACAATGTGAACATGCCATTGAATGTATAAACATGAATGCAAAAACAATAAATGTTCGAATGACAATCTGTTACTCACAGTGATTGGTTTTGTGACTTGATCCTGAATCAATGTGTGTTTTGATAACACCACAATGATCTGTAAAGTAGGTGTAATAGTGAACATGTGTCAGTAATTGCATAAAAATTGTATTCTGAAATTCTAAATGTAATTGGGTTCTGATTTCGGACCACATCCGAATTCGGATGGTCCGAAATATAAGTGGTCCGAAATTGGTCCTTGGTCCGAAGTTGTGGATCCGAATTGGGTAATCCGAAATTACTATGTGTCCGAAATTGGCATTGGTCCGAATTAGGAGTGATCCGGATTAGCAAGGTCCGAAATTGGCTAGGTCCGAAATTGCTAATGGTCCGGATTGGAACTTTGGTCTGAAATAGTTGAACAGGACCCGAATTCGGATGGTCCGAATTCGGTCCATATGGATCCGAGTTCATACTTATAAATTTTTCTAATATTTTCCAGAATTATGTTTTTGACCATTTTTGCATGTTTCTGAGTCTAATATTGCAAATGTGAACTTATATACACTATAACAACTTATAACATGTCATATTGTACCAAAATAACCCATTTATGTCCATTTTTCTTATGAGTCTCGATGAACACACACTAAAACACACACACAATTACAGATTTCATACTTAGGAGTGGATTTAGAACCTGAAATTTTGTACACAACATCTCTAACACTCGATTTGAACATTGCAACCATAAATTCCAACATGCATTAACATTTGCAACAATAATCTTAGAAATCGGTTTTCATAAAAACCGACCCAAAAACTCTATAAATCTTAATTTTGAAACGAATCTTACCTCAAATTGTCTGTTGCAGTTGTTATAGTTCCTATTTTTGCACTTGAATCCAAACTTTTGCACTTGGATTTGTTGAGTTCTTGGGTTTTCTTGAATTAAAGCCGAGAGGAAGAGAGAGTAGAGAGAGAATCGGCTAGAGAGAGAGAGTAGTGAGAGAGTGGGAATGATGAAATGAAGGGTTTTTCATCCCTTTTATTTGTATTTTGCCTTATTTGCACACTAAACCCCTCAACTTCGTATTTTCTTATTTAACTGATAATATGATCAAAATAACTTAAATTGACATAATTTTTCCATAAGTACAATAATTAAGTCTTAAAATCGTAAATTACATATATTTGAAATTTGGGATGTTACAGCATGGGCTCCACCACGCCTATACTTCGTCTGCGAAGTCATGCTGCGCTAAACAAACTTGGGTACTTGATCTTCATGTCTTCTTCCGATTCCCAAGTGTGATTAGCTCCCCGATGATGCTTCCACTTGACCAGCACCATCCTGATTTCCTTGTTACGTAGTTTCTTGACTTTTGTCTCCAAAATGCACTCCGGCTCATCAACGAACCTTAGCCGTTCGTCAATCTTAATGTCCGAGTGATCAGTCCATGGTTCCCTCTCGGGCACCAGACTCTTCCTTAAGTACCCAACGTGAAAGACCGGGTGAACTCCTGATAACTCTTCCGGCAAGTCCAAGTGATAGGACTGATTACCAACTCTTTCTATTATTTTGAAGGGTCCTATGAATCGAGGCGATAACTTTCCTCGCTTAACGAATCTTGTAACACCTTTCATTGGGGATACCTTCAAGTAGACCCAATCATCTTTTTGAAATTCTATCGCTTTATGACGGCGATCGTGGTAATTCTTTTGCCGATCTTGTGCCGTTTTCATGTACTGCCGTATGAGTTGAATCTTTTCATTTGTTTCTTGTAGCAAAGCAGGACCGGCTATTGGAGTTTCTCCTGTTTCCCTCCAACAAGTTGGAAATCCTACACTTTCTGCCATACAAGAACTCGAACGGTGCCATCTTGATAGTGGAATGGTAACTATTGTTGTAGGAGAATTCAACCAGTGGGAGGTGATCGTCCCAGTTACCACCCAAATCCATGACACAGGCTCTAAGCATGTCTTCGAGAGTCAGAATTGTTCTCTCACTTTGCCCGTCAGATTGGGGTCTATAGGCAGTACTCATTGCGATACGAGTACCAAGACCCAGTTGTAGAGCAGCCCAGAAGTTGGAAGTGAATCTACTATCTCGGTCGGAGACAATAGACTTAGGCACACCATGCCTAATAACGATTTCGTTTACGTAGATCTGGGCAAGACGGTCCAGTGAGTAGGTTTCTCGGATTGGAATCAAGTGTGCAGATTTTGTTAATCGGTCAACGATGACCCAAATGGCATCATGTTGACGACGTGTCTTGGGCAGCTTCGTTACGAAATCCATAGTAATATGGTCCCACTTCCATTCTGGGATAGGAAGAGGTTGCATACTACCATAGGGTTGCTGGTGCTCGGCTTTGACTAGACGACATGTTCTGCACCTTTCAACATACTGACCGACATCTCTTTTCAATCCTGGCCACCAGAAATCGGCCTTCAGGTCGTTGTACATTTTTGTGCTGCCAGGATGAATTGAGAATTTAGATTGATGAGCTTATGCAAGAATTACTTCGCGCATGTTCCCGAACTTAGGAACCCAAATTCTGCCGTAAACTCCTTTCAGCCCAGTTCCATCGTCTTGCATTAATGGCAACTGAATTCTGATATCTTCGTCTTTAACATTCTCTTCCTTTAAGGCCTGCAACTGAGCAGCCCTTACATCGTCTATAATTGTTGAGGTCAAAATTGTAGAAGTCAAGGCGTAGCAATATGCCTTGCAGTATGCTTTTCGACTTAGAGCATCGGCCACTACGTTGGCCTTCCCTGGATGATAGAGAATCTCACAGTCGTAATCTTTTATCAGCTCCATTGACCTTCTTTGCCTCATATTCAAGTCCTTCTGACTGAATATGTACTTCAAACTCTTGTGGTCGGTGAAGAGCTGACACTTGGTTCCATACAAGTAGTGTCTCCATAACTTGAGAGCGAAAGTCACAGCAGTTAGCTCTAGATCATGAGTAGAGTAGTCTTTCTCATGTGGTTTGAGTTGTCTAGAAGCATAAGCTATGACGTTTCCTCTTTGCATTAGTACCGCACCCAAACCCATGCCTGATGCATCTGTGTAGACTACGAAGTCTTCGTTTCCTTCAGGCAGGGCTAACACTGGTGCTTCACTTAGCAGATTCTTCAAATTGTCAAATGCCATTTGCTGTTCTTCTCCCCAAAAGAAAGTCGCGTTCTTGCGAATAAGCTTTGTTAGCGGAACGACGATCTTTGAGAAGTCTTTGATGAATCGGCGGTAGTAACCAGCCAATCCCAGAAAACTCCGAATCTCTGAGGCGTTGCGGGGTGATTCCCAGTTCTGGATAGCTTCGATCTTTGCAGGATCAACAGCAATCCCAGCACCAGATATCACGTGCCCCAAGAATTGGATCTGAATTGATTGTTTAAGAGGTACAAGTTAATAAAATAATTTATGATTGAGTATAAGGATCATGAAATTGTTTCAAACGTTGAGACGTACCTGCCTCAACTAGAACTCACACTTCGAGAATTTGGCATAAAGTCGCTCTTTGCGTAGCAACTCTAGTAATTCTCGCAGATGTGTTGCATGGTCCTCTTCGGTTTTTGAATAAATGAGAATGTCATCGATGAACACGATGACCGATTTGTCGAGCATTGGCCGGCAGACTCGATTCATGAGATCCATGAAAGCAGCCGGCGCATTTGTAAGACCGAATGGCATTACCAGAAACTCGTAGTGTCCGTAACGAGTTCTGAAAGCCGTCTTTGGAATATCATTCGGGTGTACTTTGAGTTGATGATAACCCGAACGAAGATCAATCTTCGAGAAGTAACTTGCGCCTTGTAACTGGTCGAAGAGATCATCAATCCGGGGCAACGGGTATTTGTTTTTGATTGTGACTTTGTTGAGTTCCCGGTAGTCGATGCACATACGTAATGTGCCATCCTTCTTCTTGACGAACAGAACAGGAGCGCCCCAAGGAGATGAACTTGGACGTATGAAACCCTTGTCGAGCAACTCCTGTAACTGCTTCATCATTTCCTGCATTTCTGCAAGAGCTAGACGGTACGGAGCTTTTGCTATTGGAGCAGCTCCGGGAATGAGATCAATGCGGAATTCCACTTGGCGATCAGGTGGCAATCCCGAGATATCTTCTGGGAAGACATCTGGAAACTCGGAAACGACTGAAACGGTAGAAGGAGATTGAACTTCAGCCTTTGCATCGACAGCGTAGGCTAAGTAGGCTGAACAACCCTTGGCAACGTGCTTTCGGGCTTTTGCAATTGAAATAAGGCATAAGTCGCCTTTGTGTCTATCACCATAAATACATATGTCTCGGCCCTCGGGAGTGGTAATCTTGATCATTCTTTTCTTGCATACAATCTGGGCCTCATTGTGAACTAACCAGTCCATGCCTACTATGATATCGAATTCCCCGAACTCCATGGGAATTAGATCTATGTTGAACACTACATCTTCTACAAGTAAAGTACAATTCCTATATACTTTGTCTGCTTTAACTAACATGTTGCTAGCAGTTTCAATGTCAAGTACAAATTGTAGTTTTGAAGTAGGCATATTGAATTGACGAGCAAATGTAGTGGAGACAAACGAACGATTTGCTCCAGAGTCAAACAGTACACGTGCAGGAATTGAATTTACATAAAACGTACCAGTGACCACCTCCGGGTCATCCTTTGCTTCTTCAGCTGTGATTTGGAACGCCCTTGTTGGAGCCCTTTGAGATTGATCCCTGCGAGCCGTGGAAGCTACAGAAGATCTTGCTGTTGACTGTTGAGCATTCTGATCTCGTGGGGGTTTCGGGCAGTCCCTTGAGAAATGGCCAAGTCTGTGGCAGTTGTAGCATGCATCATCTTTTCGTGGACAATGCTCCCAGTGATGGCCTTTCTGCCCACAGCAGAAACAGTACATGTCTTGAGTCTTGCACTCCCCAGAGTGTGCTTTTCTGCATCGTCTGCAGTCTCTCATTTCAGAACTGGCCGAAAAAGCCCTTCCCTTCTTGGGTGATGAAGATTGTTGATGAGATTGAGGAGAGAATCGGGAAGATCCAGACTCCCGCTGCCTTTTTGGCGGCGACGGTTGAGTTGGTGATGTGGCGGCTGACCCGATAACATACCCAGATAATAATACAATCTGCTCCACGTTTCGTGCAGCCTCGAGTAACCCAGCAAATGTTGTATAACGAACCCCACTTATGGTTCGGCGTATCTCATAATCCAAACCGGCCTCAAACCGGGCTATTTTTCTTTCTTCCGTGTCAACTTGATGCGGTGCAAACAGACTCAATCGAGTGAACTCAACGGCATATTGTGTAACCGTTTTCGTTCCTTGAGTCAGATTCAGGAACTTTGCCTCGACACGTCGCTTCTCGTCGGCTGGACAGTACTGTTGAGAAAACACTTCCTTGAATTCACTCCAGGACATGTGCGACACTACCTCCATCGTCAACACATGTGTCATTGCATCCCACCACATAACAGCGTCCCTTGCAAACATAGCGGTTGCAAAGCGGACCATGTCTTTATCAGCGCAGTCGCTGATTCTGAAAGTTCTCTCCGTGGTGGTGATCCATTCCAATGCAGTAACGGCGTCTCCAGTCCCATCAAAAGTAACAGCTCCATTACTTTTGAAATCCTTAAATCTGCAACCCCTTGATCGGTTAGAAGACCTAGTATCTTGTCTTTCCTCTTGATCGTCCTGTTGTTGTTCCTTGTTCTTTCGCTTATCAGCTTTACGTTTTGCCTCGGCCTCATCTCTGGCCCTTAACTGATCAGCAAATGACTGAGCCTGCTCAGCCATTCGTTTGGATTGTAGCTCATTGTTTTGTTCCATGAGAGCTTGCATCATCTGGAACATTTGCTGAGGAGTCATATCGTCTCCTGACATGTTCTGAAATATAACAACTTATATTTAGAACATTTATTTGTAAGTCTTAAGTATTTACAGTTACCCTTTGTGTTTCCCCATGTGCATGTCAATCCTATCTTAGTTCAGATCATTACTTAGAAGTTTATTCTAATATCATAACCTAAGTTTGAGTCCAAGTCCTCGCGGACACTTGAAACCTCAAACTAATGCTCTGATACCAAAACCTATGACGCCCTCATGAATTAATGATATAATTGTAATCACCAGGATCGACTAACAACCCAATGAGTAATACGATAATTGAAATTGAATACTTAAAAGTAGAATTAGCAAATCCACACTAAAGCAATGGAATACATGTCTACAGTGATAAAAGTCTAACTATTACATCAACATAATTGTTTTAGAAGTAATGAATCCCAGCCCAAAGCTATTACATTCAAGTACCAATAGCTTCTATAGTCTCCGAGATATGAATTTGATTGCTTAAGATGAAGATCCAGCTACACTTTTGCCTTTGCCTGAAACAATTTGAGTCAACAGTAAGCTAAATGCTTAGTTAGATAACAGATTATGCATACAACAAATATTTCTTTACAAACAATGCTTAACCATGGGCAGTGTAAGCCCCATGTATGAGAGTATCGACAGTGTAAGCCTCAGTGTATGTGAAAAACCATGCAGTGCAAGCATGGGTTGGCAGTTCATTATGCTGATCGGGGATGTGCCGAACCTGTTGGGATACGAGTGGGATGATCAGTCCCCGACAGTGGCCTGCTGTCAGCCCCAGCCAGGTCGCATCAGAGTGTGAAGTAATGATCATGCAGTGCAAGCATGATGTAAATAGATGCACTTTCAATTGAACGCTGGCTACATGTGTATCACATGTCAAGTACGAGTGTGCATCATAACAACAAATCATGTACGAGTGCCAAATGATGTATATGAACAATGTGAACATGCCATTGAATGTATAAACATGAATGCAAAAACAATAAATGTTCGAATGACAATCTGTTACTCACAGTGATTGGTTTTGTGACTTGATCCTGAATCAATGTGTGTTTTGATAACACCACAATGATCTGTAAAGTAGGTGTAATAGTGAACATGTGTCAGTAATTGCATAAAAATTGTATTCTGAAATTCTAAATGTAATTGGGTTCTGATTTCGGACCACATCCGAATTCGGATGGTCCGAAATATAAGTGGTCCGAAATTGGTCCTTGGTCCGAAGTTGTGGATCCGAATTGGGTAATCCGAAATTACTATGTGTCCGAAATTGGCATTGGTCCGAATTAGGAGTGATCCGGATTAGCAAGGTCCGAAATTGGCTAGGTCCGAAATTGCTAATGGTCCGGATTGGAACTTTGGTCCGAAATAGTTGAACAGGACCCGAATTCGGATGGTCCGAATTCGGTCCATATGGATCCGAGTTCATACTTATAAATTTTTCTAATATTTTCCAGAATTATGTTTTTGACCATTTTTGCATGTTTCTGAGTCTAATATTGCAAATGTGAACTTATATACACTATAACAACTTATAACATGTCATATTGTACCAAAATAACCCATTTATGTCCATTTTTCTTATGAGTCTCGATGAACACACACTAAAACACACACACAATTACAGATTTCATATTTAGGAGTGGATTTAGAACCTGAAATTTTGTACACAACATCTCTAACACTCGATTTGAACATTGCAACCATAAATTCCAACATGCATTAACATTTGCAACAATAATCTTAGAAATCGGTTTTCATAAAAACCGACCCAAAAACTCTATAAATCTTAATTTTGAAACGAATCTTACCTCAAATTGTCTGTTGCAGTTGTTATAGTTCCTATTTTTGCACTTGAATCCAAACTTTTGCACTTGGATTTGTTGAGTTCTTGGGTTTTCTTGAATTAAAGCTGAGAGGAAGAGAGAGTAGAGAGAGAATCGGCTAGAGAGAGAGAGAGTAGTGAGAGAGTGGGAATGATGAAATGAAGGGTTTTTCATCCCTTTTATTTGTATTTTGCCTTATTTGCACACTAAACCCCTCAACTTCGTATTTTCTTATTTAACTGATAATATGATCAAAATAACTTAAATTGACATAATTTTTCCATAAGTACAATAATTAAGTCTTAAAATCGTAAATTACATATATTTGAAATTTGGGATGTTACAATTATACACCATAAATATTATTACATAATGATCTGAATGCTTAAACAAGTGCGGAAGCATTAAAATACAAAAATAAAGTAATACAACAGTTTCAAACACTCTACGGTGCTACAAGGTTCCAATACTAAGTCTACATACTCAAAGTATTACATCATCCCAAATTTTGTTGCAACAGTAATTCCATAAACCAAATACCAAGATAGACAGTAGAAATCTTCATTTCCTTCAAAAAACGTCTTAGCTAGATGGTCCCGCAGCAGATTTCCATTTTCCTGTAAAAATATCAACAACTGAGGGGTAAGCGAATTTCTTAGTGAATACCATAAGATTTTACACATTCAACAAATCTTTATGATGCCACCCAGAGTACCGCGGTAACACATACCGTATACTCCACACGTACTCAAAGTACGCAAACCTGAGCCGCAGATCCTTCGAGCTGACACTCGGCATAAGAACACCAACCATCTGAGGCAGACATTACATCAGGGATGACTTACTGTCTATCCTGACCACAGAGGTGTCAAACTCTTGGTCATATAGCACAGTAACATCAGAGTACAGATGCGACCACGCAGGTCCATCAAAAGGATGCACAACAAATGAACGGACATGCAACAAGTATGAATGTGCATCAATACATATACGCAAGTTAGTAGAGTGCCAAACGATAATGAAACAACATGCCTCAGCAGGCAAAGCAAACATAAAGCAGATGCAGACATGTTAAAATCAAAGGTACTCACAGTGGGTGCGTTAGTTAACTTCAAATTATATTATTTCTCTTCGGGCTTTCAACCGGATCCACAAAGTACCCCACTGTGGGTTAAACAACACCACAAGGGACCTGTTAAGTCAGTTGTAACAACACGTTGTGTCAATAATTGTTCAATTTCATAAAACTTAATTTTATAAGATTTGCAATAATTGATCCCCAATTCGGATCCATGTCCGAATTCGGACCCCACCCGAATTCGGACCCCCAATTCGGATCCCTCATGAATGCCAATTCGGTCCCCAAGTCAAGTTCGAATCATGCCAAGTTCGGACCATACAAATTCGAAAGGTTAAGTTCGAACCCGATCCTAAGTTCGAACCATGTTAAATTCGAATCCTTTTGTCAATTTCGAACCACATCCGAATTCGGTCCCCAACCGAATTCGGACCCCATCTGGATTCCAACACTTAGAATTTATTTTACTAAATTTTGAATAACTTATTTCGGACCCATCCGAATTCATGCTTAAATCTGAATGTCGGACATCCGAGTTCATATAAGTTCGAACTTGTGCAGTTTTCATATTTTCCAGATTTAATCCAAGTCATTTTTATACTTATTTCTTTGCATGAAATAAATTATGCCAACAATAATACACTTAATTCCAACTATTTTAACCCTAATATTAACACATTTACATGTCAAATTTATTCCTTTTTTTGACCCTTTTTGTACAAGCCGTCGCACACATACACTAACACACACAAATCTTCAAAAATCATACTTATAGTGCGAATCAGAAGCTGAAATTTAACATATAGCATCTCATACACTAGTTTTGAACTAATCCACAATAATACAACACATGCATTAACATTAAAAACCCCAAATTAGTATTTCGGATTTTAACAAATCCGAACCCAAAACCATCAATTTCGAAGAATTAGTGAAATGTTTACCTTAAATCCTCAATTGCAAATGTTATAGTTCCTTCCTAGCAATCTTGTTTCAAATTTTCAGCTTCAAATACTAACTTTTGATAATCTTTATATTTTAGAGAGAGAGAGAGCCGAGAGATGAGAGAGAGAGATATGGTGCAAATGAAAGACCATAAGTCTTTTATTCTCAACTTTAGCTTTTGGCACATTAAGTCCCTCCTCTTATCCGGTTCCATAGAATACTGATTTCTATAAAATAAAGAATTCTATCTTTATTTTACTACCTTATCAATTTAATAATTATTTATACTTAATAACTGACATTTAAATTCTCAAATTTCTTAATTTCTTAAAATGACAAACAACTTTCAAAATTCAACTTAACTTACAAAATTTAATCTAATAACTTCAAATACAATAAATTTAAATCTGAGGATGTTACAAAATGGACCTTCAGTGGCAACTGGCCATGGTGACTCAGAGGGTCAAAAGGTTCATGAAACGAACAGGAAGAAATCTGAATGTAGGCAACAGTAAAATTGGGTTCGACAAATCCAGGGTTAAGTGTTATAATTGCCAAGGATTAGGACACTTTGCACGTGAATGTCAATGTCCCAAAGTTGAAAACTATCAGAATCTATCTCAGGGAAGTTATCAGTCTGGTAGTTCAGGTAATCAAGCTAACATCACTGGTCTGTTAACAAATGTATCATCGGACAGACAGGTTGATGGGACTTACGATTGGAGTACTCATCCTGAGTCAAATGCTAGAGCCTTCATGGCTGAAGTGACAGAGACTGCGGATGAACAAACAGAAGAAGTGACAAAGGACAACGAACAGAATGATACAAGTCCGGTGTTGGTGGAGAAGTCAGACAATCAGACCATTCTAGAGTTTGCCGCACAGATGGCTAACGTGGAATCGGATCACCAAAGGGTAATTCTAAACTTTTCTACGTTCCATGACTTATGTGTTTTATGTGCTACTTCCAGTGATAGGTTGAACTTAGTTCTAGAAACACATAACAACTTAACTGCTCAGATAGAATCACTAAAATCATATAATGCTAGTCTCTTAGACATTAAAGAAGATCTTAGGAATAAGCTGAAAGCAGATGCTCAACATGTTATAGTTCTAAAAGACAAATTAAGTTAACAATGTGTCAGGTAAGAACTTATGTATGAGCATGTTGAGGCTTGCACCAAAGAACTTACCATTAAGGAAGTTGAGCTAGCAGAATCCAGAGTTAAAGTTGCGGAGGTAAATAGTAAGTTGGAAAAGTTTAGGAACTCTTCACTAAATCTTGGGAAAATCTTAGATGCTCAACGTCAGTCTAAGAAACTAGTAGGTTTAGGTTATCAAGAGAGTCCTCCACCTTTCAATGATAATTATGTGCCTCAACCTCAGGATAAAACTGATAAACCAGTCGAGTCAGAGGTAGCAGCTAAAACTGAATCTGATAAGGATAATTCAACTAAGGTGTCTAATAATAACTCTACGATTAAGAAAGTCAAGTTTGTGCAGTCTTCTAGTGACACAATTCTAAGAGAAGCTAAACCTAAAGTTAATAATCTGAAGGAGGAGATAGTCACGATAGTTGAAAAGAAAGAACATGACACAAGTGAGACACCAAAATCAAAGGGCACTCATAAGAAATCGATTGATAAGATGTCCTGCTTTAGATGTCATGAGAGGGGACATGTTGCGCCTAGCTGTCCATATAAGAAAGTAGAGTCTACACCCTCTAAACCAGAGTTTAGACCTACTGTAGGAAAGCCAGAACAACATAGTGTTGCTAGCACAAGTGGTTCTCAAAACACTGAGAAGATTGTGAATGCAACACCCAAGACCATTGTTAGACAAGTACCTGTGTCGGTTAGACCAAATGAAGTGGTTAAGACTAATTCGCCGAATAGAGTCCCTAATCAATCTAGGTCAGGACCTCAACAAACTTATAGGAGTACAACACCTAGAAGGAGTTACACTCCAGTTAGGTCGCACACTCCTCTAAGACAACAGAAACCATGTAGAGCCCAGGGATATCAATCTGAAATGCCTTATAATAGAAATTATTCGAGGGCTCAACAGCAAATGCCTACCCAAAGGCCAAGAGTGAACTTAAATCACTCAGCACCACAACAGGTTCTCAATCAAAAACCCAAGTCACCTGAAAGGAGAGATGGGTATTTGAAGGAGTTCACTTATGTGGATGAGAATGGTATTACCAAGTCAATCATGGCTTGGGTTCCTCGTGATAACTAACTTGTTTTCTTTCATGTCCAGGAGCTAACTACAGGTCTAAACAACAAGTGATTCGTCGACAGTGGTTGCTCTCGTCACATGATTGGGGAAAGAAGTCTTCTCGCAGACTTCAAGGGAGGGAACAAGGGGTTCGTATCATTCACTGGGAACAAGGGAGGAAATATCACTGGAACAGGAGTGATCACTAATGGGACGACCACACTTGATCAAGTTTATCATGTTGATAGACTTGCTCACAATCTCATTAGTGTCTCTCAGATCTGTGATAAGAAAAATTCAGTTCTTTTTACTGATACTGAAGAGTTAGTGCTGAAGCCGGGATTCAAAATACCTGAAGAGTGGATCATGATGAGAGCCCCAAGGAAGATTGATTTGTACATGCTCGACATGAACGTATCAGATTCTTCGATGGGAACAATATGTCTTTTGTCTAAGGCTTCAGAGTCCGAATCCATCTTATGGCACAGACGCATGGCACACTTGCACCTAAGGAAAATGAATTATATCACTAAACATGGACTGGTGCAAGGTGTCCCACTGAAGAGTTTTCTGTATGATGACAAGTGAGTACCGTGCAAGAAAGGCAAACAACACAAGAAGTCACACAAGTCAAAGAATCAGAACTCGATAGCTTCCACTTTCGATTTGTTGCATATGGATCTATTCGGACCTATCAACAAAAGAAGTATAGGTGGTAGTTGGTATTGTTTAGTTATTACTATTGATTACTCACGTTTTTCATGGGTTTTCTTTTTAGGTACGAAGGATGAAACAGCTGCAAAGTTGATTGGGTTCTTAGATCAAGTCGAAAACTCCTACGGGACGAGGGTAAAACGTATCAGGAGTGGTAATGGAACAGAATTTAAAACACAGTAATTTGTGTATATTGCCTATCCAAAGGCATAGTGCATCAATTTAGTGCACCATATGAGCCACAACAAAATGGGGTGGCAGAACGAAAAAACAGGACTTTGATTGAGGCAGCAAGGACCATGCTCTCGGATTCAAAGCTTCCTACCATGTTTTGGGGGAAAGCAGTGAATACCGCATGTCATGTTTTAAACTGGGTCCTTACTGTCAAATCACTGAACAAAACCTGTTATGAAGTTCTGAATAAAAGACCACCTAATTTAACTGGCTTCGAACCGTTTGGGGTACCATGTACTTTATTGAAAACAAAACATCAACTTAAGTTTGGTGAAAAGGCTGACGAAGGATACTTCCTAGGTTATGTACCTAACTCACCAAACAAAAGGTATTTAACAAATCAAACGGTACTGTAGAAATTGTGTATAACATTGACGTAACAAGTTATACACATGAACCCCAAACTGGTCCTGAATGGATATTTGATTATGACTCATTGTTTGAATCATTTAACATTCCTTTGAATGGAAATGCAGGTACAGTGGAAAAAGACTTCTCGTCATTAAATCTGAATGACTACTTTCAAGGTTTCCCAAAGACGAGCATTCCAGCAACTTCTGAGCCTACAACGATAGAAGATGGGTCTCAAGCAGAGAATGATTATGAGATACCTACAAACGAGATTCAGACAATTACTTCTAACTCCGAGGACAGTGATCATGAGGAAGAGAATGTACAGTCTGAGGTCGTACCCCCGTTAGGTGAAATAGGATCAAACTTACGAGATAATATTAGGGTCGATGAGATTGAGACATCAAGGATAAACAAGGATCGTCCGATTGAGAGCATCATAGGAAATCCAAATACCGGTGTGAGAACTAGGAGTAGTGTGAATAACAACACGGTGTTGTTGTCGATGATCAATGACTCCGAGGCATATCACACATGTTTATATTCATGTTTCATTTCGCAAGTAGAGCCGAAGAATGTGCAGATGGCACTAAAAGATAACTCTTGGGTTGAAGCCATGCAAGAGAACTATCACAATTCAGAAAGCTTGAAGTGTGGGAGTTAGTGCCACTACCTCGAGGAGAAGTTGCTATAGGAACCAAATGGGTTTTTAAGTGTAAGAGAGATGATCGAGGTATAGTTACTCGTAACAAGGCAAGACTTGTGGTTAAAGGATTCAACCAAGAAGACGGAATTGATTACAATGAGGTGTTTGCACCAGTGGCAAGGCTCAAAGCAATTCGTCTGTTTCTGGCGTTTGCGTCCTTCAAAGGATTTAAGTTCTATCAACTTGACTTAAAGAGTGCCTTTTTGTCTGGAAAGGTGAAGGAACTGGTGTACATCGAACAACCACCTGGGTTCACTGATCCTAAGTTTCCCTACAGAGTGTATCGACTCGATAAGGCTCTGTACGGATTGCATCAGGCACCAAGGGCATGGTATGAGACGCTACCAACTCATCTTTTGGACAACGGGTTTGAAAGAGGGAGAATTGATAGTACACTGTTTGTGAAGAGAAAGGGAGAAGATTTTATATTGAGTGATGGGTAAATAGACGACATCATTTTTGGGTCGTTAAACGAACAAATGTGCAAAGACTTTGAGAAGGTTATGAAATCAAAGTTTGAGATGAGTGCTATCAGAGAGCTGAACTTCTTTCTGGGTTTGCAAGTTGAACAGAGAAAGGAGGGCATGTTTATCCATCAGACGAAGTATGTCTACAATATTGGAGCGCTTCGGGATGGAAGGAACTAAGCTGACTGCTCACTTTAGTACTCCGATTCAAGTGAATCACAATCTTGGACCGGGTACAGAAAGTGATACTGATGTGGATCCGACACTATATCGGGTCATGATCGAGTCACTCATGTATTTAACTGCTTCTAGACCTAACATTATGTTTGCTGAGTGTATTTGTGCTAGGTTTCAAGCTAATCCTAAAGAAATGCATATGAAAGCCGTGAAGCGGATTCTGAGATATCTGAAGTCGAAACCGAAGCTGGGACTTTGGTATCATGCTGATGGAGATCTTGAATTGGAAGCATGCACGGATTCTGATTATGGAGGTTGCAGCTTGAACCGAAAATCAACAACTGGAGGTTACTGTTCCTTGGAGGGAGGCTAGTTTCCTAGCAATGCAAGAAACAGACTTCGGTAGTCGTGTCAACGTGCGAGGCCGAATATGTAGCCGCTTGTAGTTGCTGTTCACAGGTTTTGTGGATACAACAACAATTGCAGGATTACGGTTTGACTTACACTCATACTCCCATTAGGATAGATAATTAGTCTACAATTGCTATAACAAATAATCCAGTTAAACACAGTAAAACAAAGCACATAGACATAAGACATCATTTTATACGTGACTGTGCTGAAAAGAATTTAATAAAACTGGTAAAAGTGGCAATGGAAGATAATAATGCAGATTTATTCACTAAAGCTTTTGATAAGTCACGCTTTAAGTTGTTAGTTCAACTAAATGGTATGCGTAATCCAGAGTAACTTGACCTTAGTAGATTTTCTTTCCTTTTATAGTAAGTTAGAAGCTTAGAAGAATTTCTTTCCTTTTATAGTAAGTTAGTAGCTTAGTCTAGTAGCTTATCTTAAAAAATGAAAAACAAAAGAAAAAGAGAGAAAACCTTAAAATTTTCAAAAAAAAAGAGAATATCGAAAAATGAGTTAAGTCTTAGAGTCCAATGTTCAAAGTGACGAAAATTAGCACAGTCTAAACAAACTCTAAGTGTTAAGCTTTCACACATAATGCACCATAACTTCTAAATGCTCTATAATTTCTTGTTTGATGTGTTGGTAGGCATAATACACAAAGGAAATCCTAACACCTAATAAAATAATCAAGAAAAAGTCATATGTGTAACTAACTTAGATGTATGACCAAATGGTCTTAATTTCTATGTTAGAGACATACAGACATTGATTCTAAATGAGGTATGCGAATTTTCTGGGGGATGTATAGCAACATCAAATACATCTTAAAGAAAAGAAAAGAAAAATTTTTTATAAAGAAGAGGGAATCAAAATAAGTCGCTTTGTTGTACGTAAGTACAGACCTGTTACCTCTGCTTTTACTCAAGTTAGCAAGATAAGTCGCTTTGTTGTACGTAAGTACAGACCTGTCACCGCTGTCTTATTAACTTAAAAGGAACTTTAAGACAAACTAAGACACTCTGATGTATGTAAATACAGAACTGTGTCCGACATTTGCCTTTTAAAGAAAATTTGTAATACCGAAAAGTTATTATCATTGTGTGTCTGCCTTGATCATAAAAGTATATCTAAGTATGGGACACGTAAGGTAATTTCTTGATAAATAAAAAGGCCAAGGAAATTTCCAAAGTGTTAAATGCTTAAAGGGAAAATTATACCGACAATTGACTTGGAATGTATATCACGACAAACAACCAAAGGAATAAAAGATTCCTAAGTGTGAAAGTGTAATACTGAAAGTGCGCCTGACATCGCTATCAGATTGAACCTTCTTTGACTTTCTCGCAAAAAATATCCTGTTAGTATAGGTCGTAATTTTTTAAGTACTTTTGAGTAGTTTTAATTTTAATTTTATTTTTAATTTTATTTTTAATTTTATCTTTATTTTATTTTATTTTATTTTATTTTACTTTAAGTAGGATAAAGGTCAAAGTTACTAGGATGCATTTTTGGTTGAAAAAACAAATATTGCGTGAAAATCTGTGGCGTAGAGTAAATGATTTTGCAAAATTGGAAAATTTCCGTTCCATGAAAAAGTTGAAAAAGTTAGATTTTATAAAAAGAGTTTTCAAAATTTTCTCTTAAGTTCGAAATCCAGAAAAAATTCGAAGTTACCTTCGAATTTGTCAGGAAGTTCGAATTTATGCTAAGTTCGAAGGTAGTTGATATAAATAAGTCAACAGTACTTCATTTAAGACACCTACTCTCGAATTTCTTTTCTCGAACTTGTCTGCGGCGATTTCGAACTTAATCTCGAACATACCGATTCTTGAATTTCGTCCTATTCCTCGAAGTTTTGCCTCTATTTCTCAAACATACACGTATACTAGGGTATTCTATTCATCATAATACTAAGTAAGTGTAGTTTAGGACTTTATTGTGGCAAAAATCGACCTATTTTGATGTTTATGATATTTGAAACTACTTGGTTTAAAATCACAGTTTCAACAGATAAGACCTCAAATAAATGATAAATAACTTCGATTAGAACCCAATAGGAATAGATTGTGCTGTTGATTAAGTCAAATGGGGTTAAAATCTTGGTTTTTAATTTGAAAGTGACCGACTTCGAATTTGTTCATCAGGTTCGAACTTGTCAGAAAGTTCGAACTTGTTGAAATATCTATAAGTTCGAAGTCAGTCAAATTCGAATAGATGTCTCGAATTTATTTAAGTTCGAATGCTTTTTAAATAATCTCGAATTTGTCTAAATTTGAATGTGTAGGACTTCGAACTTATGCAAGTTCGAAGTTATGCAAATTCGAATATTACAAATTCCATTTTATTTAAATTTTAATTTCTAAATTGTGTTTGATGATTTTGTGTGCAGATATGGGTGATCGGGCTTTTTATAATAAGCATAACATGGTCATGGACGTGGATCTTCAATTACCAAAAGTACAGCCTTATCGTCAGATGATTGAATTCCTGACGCAGTCTCGAGTCTCATATGCTCTCACTCACAATCTACAGATTACCTTGACGTATGTGCGACAATTCTAGGAGCATCTGCAAGTAGACTGCTCTGTTACCCCTACTGTACTGCGAACAAGCGTAGGTGGTCAACCAATAGTGTTTTCAGCCAATATGTTGAGGCAGATTCTACAGCTGGGCACTGAGGACCAAGAAGCAGGCCCAATAGATTTTCCTTTATCTATAAGGCAAGCGGCCTTTTTGAGGATGGTTATGCCCAAGATATAACGAAAGCTTCTTATGTAAAAAGCGGGCTGATTGGCCAATGGAGATACCTAGTTCATGTTATAATGGTATGCTTCGCGCCTAAGAAGGCAGGTTTTGACACTATGGTGTCTAAATTGCAATCTGCGTTGATTGCGTTGGTGTACAACAAGAAGTTCAGTTTTTTTGAGATGTTTTTTGGAGAGTTTGTGCACCAGATCACAACTTCGATCAGGGAACGATTTTTTATGTAACCTCGCTTCGCAATGATGATTATACGTCATTTCTTGCCAAATCTGCCATCACTTCCTGATCAAAGTGGCGTGGCTTTGATTGATAGGCGCATATTTGCTGACTGCCAGACCCATAACGCTAGAAGGGCTGAGCAGGTCAGGCCCCAAGTGGCACCATTGTTTGGGGCAGTTATAGATCCGGATTTCGTTGCCCCAGAAGGTGAAGACTGGATTGGTAAAGCCCCACCCCAACAACAACAGCAACAACCACAGCAACAGCAGCAGCAACGACGAAGAGCACCGGCAAGTAGAATTCCGGCTGCTAGAACCTCTTCTAGCGCACAACCAGCCACTACAACTGCTGGACCATCATCTGAAGCTGTCGGCCCATCTAGTTCGGCTCCTCAATACGACCAGAGGGCACAAACTCTTGAGGAAATATGGGCTCAGGGAAGAGCTGCAGAGCAAAATATTGTTGAACAACTGGTTAAGGATGTGTTATAGCCTCCAGCTGATTTCCATGAAATTTTTAAGGAGATTGATGAATATCAGCCCTCTAATGCTGAATTTCTAGACACAGAGGTCCAGGCTGAAGAAGAAGTGGCAACGGAATAGACTGAGGCTGAAGGTCACGTCAAGACCGCCTCCGAGTCTGATTTCGAATCAAGTTCTGAAGGAACAGGGGCTGAAGATCCGTCCGTCACAATCGGCAGATATGGATCTAGACTCATTGTTAGCCGCCAGAAGATGACAAGGCCAGTGACTCATGATGAAGAGGTCGAAGATTCAGAGTTTGAATTGGAAGAAGAAGTTCCTCTCGTTCCTAGACATAGGGCGAAAAGGCATAGATTCATGCAAGGAGCTCCATCTACTTCAGCTTCTCTATCTGTGTTACCGGCTGCTCCATCTCCATCTATCACAGCTCCATCTACATCCGCCTCCATTCCATCTACATCGACTTCATTCACAGAGAATCAGTGGTTCACTGAGTTGAAGGGAAAAGTGGACTTCCAAACAGTCCAAATTTAACAACTATCAACAGCTGTGAAAGAGTTGCAACAGCACAATGCTCGATGGATCAAGAGAATGCCGAGTTAAAAACAACCGTGGCTGATCAACAAGCTGAGCTGAGGACTCATCAAGATCAAATTAAGACAATGCAGCCTCTCATTGAGTAGATATTGAAAGATCTACGAGCTCAGGGGGAGAGTAGCTGCAAGGATGATCAGTTGAGGAGAGTTAGGAGAGACGATGAGAAAGGCGATGATCCAGATGCACAAAAAGAAGGTGAGCTAGCAGATCTTTCCTAAAAGACTGCTTAGCAAGCAATCGTTCAGGGGGAGCCTAGTTCGTCAAGTATGGGAGGAGTTGCAGCTTAAAAAGATGTTGAGCATGAGATGATTGAGGCCTTGATAGATCTTGATGATGAAAACGAGTTCGGATTTGATCGAAGATCTTGAGGAAGGGGATTTCATTCCAGAAGAAGTTGTGGACTGGAAATCGGATGATGAAGTTATATAAGATGAGGATGATGATGTTGATGAGGTGTTGATCCCGAAGCAGCCTGTCACTGAACAATATGTAAATAATGATCAGAATGTGATAGACTTAGATGAGCTTAACTTGGCATCTATAGAAGAATCAGAATCTGATCCAGCTGAAAGGGAACAATCGAAAGAAGAGATGATGAAGCTATGGTTTAGAAAGGAAGAGAAAAAGACTGAGATTGTTGTAAAGAAGAAGATGAAGTTGCCAAATCCAGGAAAGCTGTCAGGAGGTATCATTAGCTGGTTCTTCGACAGGGAATTGCAGCTGTTTGTACTTAAAAGAAGAGATGTGCTTCAGTATCTGAAGAGAACCCTAAAGGTATTTAATACATTGCCCAAATGTGAGGTGAAGGAATTGTCCAGGAAGGAGCTTATAAACTTGGGAGACGACCCCTACGCTGAAGTGATTGCAAAGATTATCAGAAGAGAGGGTAGATCTGGGAAGTTTGAAAGGCTAAATCCAAGGTCAGGTAAAAGAGTTGAAGACGAGACGAGAATAGGTCCTCACACTGGTAAACCTTGGGCAAATATGGTTTACAAGCCAGTTCGATGTTTGAAGAAAGTTCCGTTGAAGTCTATGCCACAGGATGTACTTGCAAATATGAAGTGGTGGTTTGTAGACAACAAAACGACTGAAGCAGTTATGGAAGATCTAGAAGAGAAGACTATTTTGAAAGTATACGATCCGCTGCATCTAATTAACCTGTCCAAGGATGACCTGAAAAAACTTCATGATCAGCCGATTTTCTTTCACGAATGATGGAGATCTGAAGGCAGGAAGTTCCAAAAAATTGTAAGGGTTTCTGTAGAGCAGGGATTATATGCTGGTAGTAGTTTGAATAGACCTAGTACTTAGAAAAAATGTATATATAGTTAGAAGATATCGTCAAGGGGGAGTCTGTTAGTGCATCCTGTGTGACGATAGCAGTCTAAGTATAGATGATATTTTGTAATAGTCCAAGTGTTCGTAATTGCACATTAATACATGCTTGATATATGTTTGTTATATGTTTTGATATTGATTGTATATGTGTTTGAACTTGTTGGTAATTGATGTTTTACCTTAAGTTCAAAGATAAGTTCAAACATAAGTTCAAACATAAGTTCAAACATAAGTTCAAACATAAGTTCTAGAACAAGTTCAAAGACAAGTTCTAAAATAAGTTCAAAGGCCTAGATTCGAACTTAATGGTGGACCGTGGGCTTGGGCCTTCTCGAACTTGTCCATGCCAAGTTCGAAGTTAAGGCCTATAATTAAGACTTAATCAGTTTTGATTAAGAGTCTTTTGCAAAAATTAGCATCCGGGCGATTACGAACTTGCAGAGAGATTTCAGTGTGTTCTTGGAGAGAATCACATGTCGGGACGTTCGAGTTTACGTCTATCATTGTGTGTGTCTCCGTGTTTCGGGTGTGTGATCAATCCGTTAAACCGATAACGAGGATTCTGCACTCGTTGGACGGTGTCGCGTCAAGATTGGAACCATAGGTAGGTGACCTTACAAAATTAATCAGGTAATTTTATAAACCTAGGTTATATTCAGATAATCAATTCAATTCAATTGCATTCCATTCTCTTCCATGAATAATAAAACTTAGGTTAAAAGTAATCAGGTAAGTTTATAAACCTAGGTTATATACATATAATCAATTCAATTCAATTGCATTCCATTCCATTAATAATAAAACTTATGTTAAAATTAATCAAGTAATTTCATGAATGTAGGTTATAAACTAATACTCAATTCAATTCAATTTCATTCCATTCCATGAATAATAAAACTTAGTTTAAAATTAATCAAGTAATGTTATAAACCTAGGTTATATACAGATAATCAATTCAATTCAATTTCATTCCATTCCGTGAATAATAAAACTTAGGTTAAAATTAATCAGGTTATTTTATAAACCTAGGTTATATACAGATAATCAATTCAATTCAATTACATTCTATTCCATTCCATGAATAACAAACCTTAGGTTAAAATTAATCAGGTAATTTTATAAACCTAGGTTATATACAGATAATCAATTCAATTCAATTGCATTCCATTCCATGACTAATAAAACTTTAGTTAAAATTAATGTAGTAATCTTATAAACCTATGTTATATACAGATAATCAATTCAATTCAATTGCATTCCATTTTATTAATAATAAAACTTATGTTAAAATTAATCAAGTAATTTAAGAACGTAGGTTATAAACAGATAGTCAATTCAATTCAATTGCATTTCATTCCATGAATAATAAAACTTATGATAAAATAAATCAATTAATTTGATGAACGTAAGTTATAAACAGATAGTCAATTTCAATTTAATTGCATTCCATTCCATGAATAATAAAACTTAGGTTAAAATTAATCAAGTAATTTCATAAACCTGGGTTTATAAAATACTTAACAGCTTAAAAAATTGAACTAACAGTTCGAAAGTTGCAAAAACATAATTTTTCAATTTAACTCAATTAAATTATAAAACATAGGTTAAAAGTAATCAGGTAAGTTTATAAACCTAGGTTATATACAGATAATCAATTCAATTCAATTGCATTCCATTCCATGAATAATAAAACTTAGGTTAAAATTAATCAAGTAATTTTATAAACCTAGGTTATTTACAGATAATCAATTCAATTCAATCGCATTCCATTACATGAATAATAAAGCTTAGGTTAAAATTAATCAAGTAATTTCATAAACCTAGGTTATATATAGATAATCAATTCAATTCAATTGCATTCCATTCCATGACTAATAAAACTTAGGTTAAAATTAATCAAGTAATTTTATAAGCCTAGGTTATATACAGATAATCAATTCAATTCAATTGCATTCCATTCCATGAATAATAAAACTTATGTTAAAATTAATGAATTAATTTCATGAACGTAGGTTATAAACAGATAGTCAATTCAATTCATCCATTCCATGAATAATAAAACTTAGGTTAAAATTAATCAAGTAATTTCATAAACCTAGGTTTATAAAACACTTAACAGCTTGAGAAATTGAACTAAAAGTTCGAAAGTTGCAAAAACATAATTTTTCAATTTAACTCAATTAAATTATAAAACATAGGTTAAAAGTAATCAGGTAAGTTTATAAACCTAGGTTATATACAGATAATCAATTCAATTCAATTGCATTCCATTCCATGAATAATAAAACTTAGGTTAAAATTAATCAAGTAATTTTATAAACCTAGGTTATATACAGATAATCAATTCAATTCAATTGCATTCCATTACATGAATAATAAAGCTTAGGTTAAAATTAATCAAGTAATTTCATAAACCTAGGTTATATACACATAATCAATTCAATTCAATTGCATTCCATTCCATGACTAATAAAACTTAGGTTAAAATTAATCAAGTAATCTTATAAGCCTACGTTATATACAGATAATCAATTCAATTCAATTGCATTCCATTCCATGAATAATTAAACTTATGTTAAAATTAATGAATTAATTTCATGAACGTAGGTTATAAACAGATAGTCAATTCAATTCCATTGCATTCCATTCCATGAATAATAAAACTTAGGTTAAAATTAATCAAGTAATTTCATAAACCAAGGTTTATAAAACACTTAACAGCTTGAGAAATTGAACTACCAGCTCGAAACTTGCAAAAACATAACTTTTCAATTTAACTCAATTAAATAATAAAACTTAGGTTAAAACTAATCCGGTAATTTTATAAACCTAGGTTATATACAGATAATCAATTCAATTCAATTGCATTCCATTCCATGAATAATAAAACTTAGGTTAAAATTAATCAAGTAATTTCATAAACCTAGGCTATATACAGATAATCAATTCAATTCAATTACATTCCATTTCATGAATAATAAAACTTATGTTAAATTAATCAAGTAATTTCATTAACGTAGGTTATAAACAGATACTCAATTCAATTCAATTGCATTCCATTCCATGAATAATAAAACTTAGTTTAAAAATAATCAAGTAATGTTATAAACCTAGGTTATATACAGATAATCAATTCAATTCAATTGCATTCCATGAATAATAAAACTTAGATTAAAATTAATCTTGTAATTTTATAAACCTAGGTTATATACAGATAATCAATTCAATTTAATTGCATTCCATTCCATTCCATGACTAATAAAACTTAAGTTAAAATGAATAAAGTAATTTTATAAACCTAGGTTATATACAGATAATGAATTCAGTTGAATTGCATTCTATTCCATGAATAATAAAACTTATGTTAAAATTAATCAAGTAATTTATGAACATAAGGTATAAACAGATAGTCAATTCAATTCAATTGCATTCCATTCCATGAATAATAAAACTTATGTTAAAATTAATAAATTAATTTCATGAACGTAGGTTATAAACATACAGTCAATTCAATTCAATTGCATTCAATTCCATTAATAATAAAACTTAGGTTAAAATTAATCAAGTAATTTCATAAATCTTGGTTTATAAAACACTTAACAGCTTGAGAAATTGAACTAACAGCTCGTAACTTGCAAAAACATACTTTTTCAATTTAACTCAATTAAATAATAAAACTTAGGTTAAAACTAATCAGGTAATTTTATAAACCTAGGTTATATACAGATAATCAATTCAATACAATTGCATTCCATTCCATGAATAATAAAACTTAGGTTAAAATTAATCAAGTAATTTCATAAACCTAGGTTATATAGAGATAATCAATTCAATTCAATTGCACTCCATTTCATGAATAATAAAACTTATTTTAAAATTAATCTAGTAATTTCATGAACTTAGGTTATAAACAGATACTCAATTCAATTCAATTGCATTCCATTCCATGAATAATAAAACTTAGTTTAAAATTGTTAGTGTATGGTGTGTAAAGATGACATTACTACTTCATAATGGCTGATTTCATAGAACACTTGAGGGTCACACCGATGAGCACAACTGAGCAGATGCAATTAAACTATTGAATAAATGATATTGGATATTATTTATGACACGAAATGATCATTGAGATTAAATTAATGTGTGATTAATTATATCTCAAAGTACGGGGACTATAAGTGCAATATTAGATATTGTAATGATTTAATTGTCATTGTTTGATAATTAAATAATAATTATCCAGTCTTTTATTTATTATTAGATATTAAATAAAAGATGTATTTATTTGAATCGGTATTATCATCTCATTATTGGATAATTGGATGGATAATTATGAACAAATAAATAGAGATAATTATAAATAATTATCTATTCGTTTATATATTATTATATAATATATAAAAGATAAACATTATTTAATAGATATATAATTATAGAGATAATTATATAAGGTTTAAATAATAAAGATAATTATTAAGATATATATATATTATATTTATATATTAAAGTATTAATTAATATATATAATATATATATATATATATATATATATATATATATATATATATATATATACATACGGCCAACAAACATATATATAGAGATATACATTGAAAATTAAAAGGTGATTGACCAAACCCACGTAGGGTTTGGTGGATGCACACACGAACACACACCAAGTGTGTGTTGGCCGTTTCTTGAAACAAAATCCAAAAGGGTTTTGGTTTTCCCGTTCTTCGTGTGTTTGATTGCATATCTGGCGCCGCTCGATCGTGTCATCATCGGTGGATACCGAAAGCGTCTCATTCGTGTATTCTTGTCATAGAATACAAAGGTACGAATTTTTATTGCTTTCTCGTTTACTTATCTTATGTATACTTGATGATCCGTGTACGGAATTCGTGATTTTAAAAAGCTTCCGTTGTGCGTTAATATGATTAATGTTTTTGTTTTTATGAAAAACGATACGAATTCCCAACAGTGGTATTAGAGTCATCTCAAGTAACATAATGATAGTATTATTCGAGTATTTATTTCCAACGATCTTAAAGTTTCGATTTTTAATAATTAAAATTGTTTAAACGGTCGAAATCAATAATTAAAATGTTTAAGGTTTTGATTTGGCTTGGAGAAAATCGACCAAAGGTTTTGGAAACCTTATGGTGATTCTCGGCCAACCTTGGAGTTCCTCGGGATTTTGAAACCTTAGTTTGTTTTATTTAGTTGATATTTGATTGTTTAAAAGTGTTAATTGATTAAAAGTCGGAAAATTAAACGTTTCGGTTCGCGAAATCAAACCTAGAGATTTCGGCCATGGGTTGAGACCCATGACCTCTCGGTTGTGATGTGGTAACCGAGGTGATGGATTATTTGTTCACTCGTTTCGTTTAATTCACGGTTAAACTCGAACGATTAAATTAAATGCGTTAAAATCGAATTAATAAATCAAAAGTGTTTGGTTTTCAATATTTAAACATTTGTGACAAAATATATGTAAATATGTTTTCGATTTTATAAAATTAAAGTGGAGACTTTATCAGTTTCTTTATAAAATTCGCAAATCGGTTTAAATATTATTCGATTCGATAATTAAACGATTAATTGGAATATGGAAATCGAAGTAATCAAAGTGAGTTGATTAATGGCTTCGATTAATTTCAGCCGTCAAAGGGTTTAATACCCTACTTGTTTTCGGTTCATATGGGTTATTGAACCCGAGTATGAGTCGGTTAACTAAGTTGGTTCGTTTCCGTTTTCCGGTAATTAGTCGTTTAAATTAAATCGGTTTTAATTAAAATATAAGTTTTAATGTTGAAATTAAAATTAATGGTAATTTTAATTTATAAACTAGATTTAATTTATGCATTTAATATTTAGTTCCATAAAATGCATTATTAAATTAGAGTTTAATTTAAGGATTCTATTTTCAAATTGATGAAATCGTGACTTTGAGTTTCATGCTCGGTCATGGTTTAATATTTTGAGATTTGATCTCGACATTACCGTTTTTGGTAGAAATCATTTAAAACCATAAAGAAAAGTTTTTGGTATTATTTAAAGATGATCAATTTTCTTTAAATATTTTAAAAGAAATATTTTATTGGTAAAATTGTTTATCTAGAAAATTGACGTTTTAAATAAAGTTTAGTTATTTTTTTTGAAATGTGTTTCAATTAAATAATAGTTAATTGATAATTATTTAAAGGAAGTTTAAATTATTTATCAATATTATTTGAGAATAAAACTATATTTATTAAATGTTGTTTAATAAAAAGTTTCTTAAAATAGTAAGTTTAAGTTTCAAAGGTGTTTGAATTGTTAATTGAATATTTTAAGAAAAGTATAGTTATGAATCCAAAGATAATGCAAAGATGGAATTAAATTTGAAATTTTTCGGGAAAAAGTTTCTAATTATGGAAAGTGTTCCTAAATTTCGAGTTTACGAACCGTGTTTAATTTAAGAACGGTATTGGACATATTTACTTAAATTAATGGTGGATTAATTGGTTTTGGAATTATTTTCATGTCAAGATGAAAATGACTGGATTATTTACAAGCTTTTCTGCTTTATTTATGTTTGTGACATAGCCGAGACTTGAGACCCATTGTTTGTGATGGTTGTTTGTTTAATCTCAATATTTGCTATTTTATTATTGGTTATATTTTTTGGAAGGCCTGCGTGCCATTGGAATCCCGGGTTTTATGATGTAATTTGTAATAGGTTAGAAAATAGGCAAATGTATTTAGATTAAAATTATGTAAAATAAATCTTGGCGAAGATGTCCATCAAGAAGGAGGTCATCCATCAAGGACGCTCGGAGACATCATCGAATGCTGAGGCTAGTGGGAGCTGAAACAGTTCATCCTTCTTGCCTTGTGTGTTGATTTTGTCCTTTAGGTTTTGACCTAATTGGTTTGTCCGTGTGGCTCTCGGAAACCAATTTAGTTTCGGCAAGGCTATATCACTGTGTGGTTGTATGTTTTATTTCTTTATGCATTATTTTATCTGCGTGGTTGTGGCGACAAAGTAGATAAATAAAAGAAATTAAAACTACAATCATTTTTGATGAAAAATTAAAGTATTTAAAAGGAAGACTAAATTGGAAACTTTAATTATTTTGTCAGGTGTTAGATATGACATTTTTATGAAATTACTTTTTCAAATTAAAGGAGATTTATTTTAAAATGTCATATGATCAAAGAGTTGAAATTCTTAAAACTGGTACATTAACTGGATTGTTTACCAGAATAGGTGGTGTCTAGGACAGTCTTGCTCGGGCTGTGGAAGTTCCAAAAGGTTTAGAACCGAAAGGATCCTGCCCGCAGACTAACCTGACTGGCCACTAGTTCTTGGTAAGAGACTGGTTATAAACCCAAATTAAAAATCTGACACAGCACACCGTCCATATAGTGGCACTCACGGTGACCGGTCGTCGTAAGTAGGTTCAGCCTTCGTTGGGTGCTTACGCCGCAAACTCGGAGAGCTGTGAGGTAAGCACTGTGGATCCTAAGTGAGACTTGGGCCAGTGACTTGCAGTTGTTATATGGTGTGTGTCAGTGGTGGTTCCTCAGTAAGACTGTTGCCCAAGGTGTGGATGAGATTAAACATGATCAATTTAAGAAATTGAAAATCTCATAAGATCTAAGAGTTGCAAAGGGGTTGTAATTGGTAATAAGTTGCCTGCCTGAGTAGCTTATTCATGTAGGTTCAGCCTCCGTTGGGTGCATGAATAAGTAAAATGGTTCTTAGGATTAATAAATCATTTTCTAAATTTTGGGTTATTGATTTATTAATGGTTAATCAAATACTAATTTTTGAAAAATTGTTTAAGATGGTTGCAAAAGACAGAGGTAGAAGCGGTTTAATAATAACAATGACAATAACAGTAACAACAACAATGATAACGTCAATATCCTTTCCCACTTGAAAATCCTCCCCAAAAGCACATGTTGCCACTTTGAGGTCCATTCGGGATATGGAGAACTCAAAAGAGGCAACTTCCTGAACTGGGAGTAAAATCTGACAAATGTTCTGAGTACAGGGTGAAAGTCGTATATTCTGAAAAGGGCACCAGAACCTGCTCCTGCAGTGACTGCTACAGTTGAGGAGAGAAATCTCCACAAGAAGCACTCTGAGGATTCGGTCAATGTTGCCTGTCTAATGCTGGTGTCCATGACATCTGAGCAGCGGACTAGCCTTATGGACATCTCAGCTTGACAGATGTATCGCCAGCTAAAGGATATGTTCCAGACTCAGGCTCGGACTGAGAAAGATATACGACAAGGGCTCTGAGCTCCTGCAGAATGGCAGAAGGAACAACTGTCAGATCCCATGCGCTGAAGATGAAAGGTTATCTGGATCATCTTAGCAGACTTGGGTTACCCGTGACACAGGACATGACCACGAATCTAATTCTCAATTCCTTATTGAAGGAATTTTAGCAATTTGTAATTTGTTACAATATGCACGGAGAAGATGATCAGTGGGCTGCATCGGATGCTATAGACTGCTGAGGGAGTGATTGAGGAGAGAATATAGGGAATGAGACGGAAAGGAAAGTAAGTTTCCAAGCCGGAGTTTAAAGCTAACAAGTAGCTAAAACCTAGAATCAGAGAAGTCAAATTCAAGGATGACAAATTCTTTGAGTGCTAGGAAACTGGGCGCTGGGAAAGGAATTGTCCCAAGTACTTGGAAACGGTCAAGGTTGACCGCATTGAGACTTCGTGTATCTGAATCAGTCACTTCTATTGTTCTTGGATATGTGATACCCAATTGAACAAAGTTTCATGCATAATGTCTGCAATAACTAAAATGAAGTGAAAAGAGATGACAGATTCAGTGGGAGCATAGAGACATCTTAGAGAATACTCTGTTGGACACTATTTTCATGTCATCAATAGTTTATCATGGTGTAGTATACAATTGATTGAATTTCTTGCAAGTATTTTTGGGATAAATAAAGAATTTTTGGAGTTACAAAAAAAATTTGTGCTTGAAATTCCTATTGTTTAAGATTACTAAACCATGATTATAGACTATTGATTCAAGTGGAACTTGAATAGTAACTTGTCAATGGAGATTGGACAAGCTAGTAGTCATATTCAGATAAAAAGGGTTACCATGTTGTTGTGTAAATTGTTCAAGTGTTCAAATGCAGCTTCATTGAACTTGTTAATTCTTGAAAGTTAGTTCAAGAGATTATATAAGTTGGATAGTCATCTGTGATTATATAGAAACTAATAAAATGCAGAATTAAATGTAAAAGAGTTACATGGAGGTTAATTCACTTCACTTGTCAGAAATAATTAGACTTGAGAAGTCAGAATTGTTTAGACAAGAAGTAATCGCATTTTATAAAATTACATGTGAAATGTATACAACTTGTGTGATGGTTAGTCAAGTAGTAGCCTTTGACTTGTTTAAACACTCGTCGGCAATCTTGACGGAATACCACGAAATGTTGTAGATAACTGGGTTCTGGTGGTTATGGATACATATCACAAATTTTGAACACAATGTTATTAAAGATATCTTGTTAAGATATAGATAAACCGCATACTGTCATATTCAAGACTAAACATCTAAACGTATCACTAGTAGCAATTAATCTGAATTGCTAGAGCTCCTAAATTTTAATCCTGGTGTCTTTATGAGTCGTCTCAAAAAGGTAATCCTTAGTACCTGAGATGTCTACGTACTTTAGTGCGGGTGCTGCTGTACATTTGGCCTAACCTAACGTCATCCGTAACTGGGTGATCATAACGGTTCGAGGCTGGTTGCAGTGGGAGTCGTGCTGGAGGCCTAGATAGTCAATATGGGATTTGCACCTTCTTTTAACTAAGAAAAGATATTTCTGGGCCCCTAGGCGATCGATACTGACAGAATTGCATAGCCATGCTCGGACAGAACTGATGTGTTCTAATCTGTCTGTTTCAGTTTAGTATGAGATCAGGGAGTCAAGAAACATAATCGTGTTTGCTACGGTTGATCTAATCCATGCCTAGCTTTCACATTGAAATATCGCGATGCATGGGATATAACCTAAGTTTCTTTTTGGAAGGCTGTTTCAACAAGAATGCCCGAATGGGAGTCAGAGTTTTTATGACCTTGGTTGCCTAAAGTGTCTAGCCATGACCTCCTTTAGGCGCATGTTGCAGGACAGTATGTCGTCTTACACAAGTGGGAGTATGTTAGTGTATGGTGTGTAAAGATGTCATTACTACTGCATCATGGCTGATTTCATAGAACACTTGAGGGTCACACCTATGAGCACAACTGAGCAGATGCAATTAAACTATTGAATAAATGATATTGGATATTATTTATGACACGAAATGATCATTGAGATTAAATTAATGTGTGATTAATTATATCTCAAAGTACGGGGACTATAAGTGCAATATTAGATATTGTAGTGATTTAATTGTCATTGTTTGATAATTAAATAATAATTATCTAGTCTTTTATTTATTATTAGATATTAAATAAAAGATGTATTTATTTGAATCGGTATTATCATCTCATTATTGGATAATTGGATGGATAATTATGAACAAATAAATAGAGATAATTATAAATAATTATCTATTCGTTTATATATTATTAGATAATATATAAAAGATAAACATTATTTAATAGATATATAATTATAGAGATAATTATATAAGGTTTAAATAATAAAAATAATTATTAAGATATATATATTATATTTATATATTAAAGTTTTAATTAATATATATAATATATATAGATATACATACGGCCAACAAACATATATATAGAGATATACATTGAAAATTAAAAAGTGATTGACCAAACCCACGTAGGGTTTGGTGGATGCACACACGAACACACACCAAGTGTGTGTTGGCCGTTTCTTGAAACAAAATCCAAAAGGGTTTTGGTTTTCCCGTTCTTCGTGTGTTTGATTGCATATCTGGCGCCGCTCGATCGTGTCATCACCGGTGGATACCGAAAGCGTCTCATTCGTGTATTCTTGTCATAGAATACAAAGGTGCGAATTTTTATTGCTTTCTCGTTTACTTATCTTATGTATACTTGATGATCCGTGTACGGAATTCGTGATTTTAAAAAGCTTCCGTTGTGCGTTAATATGATTAATGTTTTTGTTTTTATAAAAAACGATATGAATTCTCAACAAAAATTAATCAAGTAATGTTATAAACCTAGGTTGTATACAGATAATCAATTCAATTGCATTCCATTCCGTGAATAATAAAACTTAGGTTAAAATTGATCAGGTAATTTTATAAACCTAGGTTATATACAGATAATCAATTCAATTCAATTGCATTCCATCCCATTCCATGAATAGTAAAACTTAGGTTTAAATTAATCAGGTATTTTTATAAACCTAGGTTATATATAGATAATCAATTCAATTCAATTGCATTCCATTCAATGACTAATAAAACTTAAGTTAAAATTAATAAAGTAATTTTATAAACTTATATTATACACAGATAATCAATTCAATTCAATTGCATTCCATTCCATGAATAATAAAACTTATGTTAAAATAATCAAGTAATTTATGAACGTAGGTTATAAACAGATAGTCAATTCAATTGAATTGCATTCCATTCCATAAATAATAAAACTTAGGTTAAAATTAATCAATAAACCTAGGTTTATAAAACACTTAACATCTTGAGAAATTGAACTAACAGCTCGAAACCTGCAAAAACTTAATTTTTCAATTTAACTCAATTAAATAATAAAACTTAGGTTAAAACTAATCAGATAATTTTATAAACCTAGATTATATACAGATAATCAATTCAATTCAGTTGCATTCCATTCCATGAATAATAAAACTTAGGTTAAAATTAATCAATTAATTTCATAAACCTAGGTTATAAACAGATACTCAATTCAATTCAATTGCATTCCATTCCATGAATAATAAAACTTAGTTTAAAATTAATCAAGTAATGTTATAAACCTAGGTTATATACAGATAATCAATTTAATTCAATTGCATTCCATTCCGTAAATAATAATACTTAGGTTAAAATTAATAAGGTAATTTTATAAACCTATGTTATATACAGATAATCAATTCAATTCAATTGTATTCCATTACATGAATAATAAAGCTTAGGTTAAAATTAATCAAGTAATTTCATAAACCTAGGTTATATACAGATAATCAATTCAATTCAATTGCATTCCATTCCATGACTAATAAAAGTTAGGTTAAAATTAATCAAGTAATTTTATAAGCCTAGGTTATATACAGATAATCAATTCAATTCAATTGCATTCCATTCCACGAATAATAAAACTTATGTTGAAATTAATGAATTAATTTCATGAACGTAGGTTATAAACAGATAGTCAATTCAATTCCATTGCATTCCATTCCATGAATAATAAAACTTAGGTTAAAATTAATCAAGTAATTTCATAAACCAAGGTTTATAAAACACTTAACAGCTTGAGAAATTGAACTAACAGCTCGAAACTTGCAAAAACATAACTTTTCAATTTATCTCAATTAAATAATAAAACTTAGGTTAAAACTAATCAGGTAATTTTATAAACCTAGGTTATATACAGATAATCAATTTAATTCAACTGCATTCCATTCCATGAATAATAAAACCTTGGTCAAAATTAATCAAGTAATTTTATAAACCTAGGTTATTTACAGATAATCAATTCAATTCAATTACATTCCATTTCATGAATAATAAAACTTATGTTAAATTAATCAAGTAATTTCGTTAACGTAGGTTATAAACAGATACTCAATTCAATTCAATTCAATTGCATTCCATTCCATGAATAATAAAACTTAGTTTAAAAATAATCAAGTAATGTTATAAACCTAGGTTATATACAGATAATCAATTCAATTCAATTGCATTCCATTCAGTGACTAATAAAACTTAAGTTAAAATTAATAAAGTAATTTTATAAACTTATATTATACACAGATAATCAATTCAATTCAATTGCATTCCATTCCATGAATAATAAAACTTATGTTAAAATAATCAAGTAATTTATGAACGTAGGTTATAAACAGATAGTCAATTCAATTGAATTGCATTCCATTCCATAAATAATAAAACTTAGGTTAAAATTAATCAATAAACCTAGGTTTATAAAACACTTAACAGCTTGAGAAATTGAACTAATAGCTCGAAACCTGCAAAAACATAATTTTTCAATTTAACTCAATTAAATAATAAAACTTAGGTTAAAACTAATCAGATAATTTTATAAACCTAGATTATATACAGATAATCAATTCAATTCAGTTGCATTCCATTCCATGAATAATAAAACTTAGGTTAAAATTAATCAATTAATTTCATAAACCTAGGTTATAAACAGATACTCAATTCAATTCAATTGCATTCCATTCCATGAATAATAAAACTTAATTTAAAATTAATCAAGTAATGTTATAAACCTAGGTTATATACAGATAATCAATTCAATTCAATTACATTCCATTCCGTGAATAATAATACTTAGGTTAAAATTAATAAGGTAATTTTATAAACCTAGGTTATATACAGATAATCAATTCAATTCAATTGCATTCCATTACATGAATAATAAAGCTTAGGTTAAAATTAATCAAGTAATTTCATAAACCTAGGTTATATACACATAATCAATTCAATTCAATTGCATTCCATTCCATGACTAATAAAACTTAGGTTAAAATTAATCAAGTAATTTTATAAGCCTAGGTTATATACAGATAATCAATTCAATTCAATTGCATTCCATTTCATGAATAATAAAACTTATGTTAAAATTAATGAATTAATTTCATGAACGTAGGTTATAAACAGATAGTCAATTCAATTCCATTGCATTCCATTCCATGAATAATAAAACTTAGGTTAAAATTAATCAAGTAATTTCATAAACCAAGGTTTATAAAACACTTAACAGCTTGAGAAATTGAACTAACAGCTCGAAACTTGCAAAAACATAACTTTTCAATTTAACTCAATTAAATAATAAAACTTAGGGAAAAACTAATCAGGTAATTTTATAAACCTAGGTTATATACAGATAATCAATTCAATTCAATTGCATTCCATTCAATGAATAATAAAACTTAGGTTAAAATTAATCAAGTAATTTCATAAACCTAGGTTATATACAGATAATCAATTCAATTCAATTACATTCCATTTCATGAATAATAAAACTTATGTTAAATTAATCAAGTAATTTCATTAACGTAGGTTATAAACAGATACTCAATTCAATTCAATTGCATTCCATTCCATGAATAATAAAACTTAGTTTAAAAATAATCAAGTAATATTATAAACCTAGGTTATATACAGATAATCAATTCAATTCAATTGCATTCCATGAATAATAAAACTTAGATTAAAATTAATCTTGTAATTTTATAAACCTAGGTTATATACAGATAATCAATTCAATTCAATTGCATTCCATTCCATTCCATGACTAATAAAACTTAAGTTAAAATGAATAAAGTAATTTTATAAACCTAGGTTATATACAGATAATGAATTCAGTTCAATTGCATTCTATTCCATGAATAATAAAACTTATGTTAAAATTAATCAAGTAATTTATGAGCGTAAGTTATAAACAGAAAGTCAATTCAATTCAATTACATTCCATTCCATGAATAATAAAACTTATGTTAAAATTAATGAATTAATTTCATGAACGTAGGTTATAAACAGACGGTCAATTCAATTCAATTGCATTCAATTCCATTAATAATAAAACTTAGGTTAAAATTAATCAAGTAATTTCATAAATCTTGGTTTATAAAACACTTAACAGCTTGAGAAATTGAACTAACAGCTCGAAACTTGCAAAAACATACTTTTTCAATTTAACTCAATTAAATAATAAAACTTAGGTTAAAACTAATCAGGTAATTTTATAAACCTAGGTTATATACAGATAATCAATTCAATTCAATTGCATTCCATTCCATGAATAATAAAACTTAGGTTAAAATTAATCAAATAATTTCGTAAACCTAGGTTATATAGAGATAATCAATTCAATTCAATTGCATTCCATTTCATGAATAATAAAACTTATTTTAAAATTAATCTAGTAATTTCATGAACGTAGGTTATAAACAGATACTCAATTCAATTCAATCGCATTCCATTCCATGAATAATAAAACTTAGTTTAAAATTAATCAAGTAATGTTATAAACCTAGGTTGTATACAGATAATCAATTCAATTCAATTGCATTCCATTCCGTGAATGTAACATCCGGCACTAAACCAGGTTAGCAATAATGCCCTAATCTGTATTTAATAGCGTAATCAGTGGTCATTAGAATTTAATCAAGTGATTAACAAGGTTTATTAGAAAATTCAACTCAATTTGAATCAAATTCATCGATGCGATGAATCGGGAAATCAATTAATCCGATCGATTTACGATATGAGGGATTAATTCAACTAAGTATATAATTAAATTATGATTAGTGACACTAATCATACACTAATACAACAACTTAACATTAATTATGCAAGACTAAAACAATTCATTAAAACAATTCATCCATAAGTATTTATAAAATTTCAAAAAAAAAGGGAAAATACAAGATTACATTTCTAAATACATTTATACAAAAAAAAAATGGAAATACATGTATATATATATATATACTAAGGGCCGGCCTTAAGGCCAATAGGCCATATGTTGAATTAGTAGTTGACTTTTATTTAAATATTATTACTTTAAACACCATCATTTTGTTAAAAAGTGCACTCAACTTTTGTCTCTCATGCCTTTCATCATTTGAAAGACCAAACATTTCTCTATAAATAGGAAGGCATTTCATTCATTTCAAACACACCAAAACTCTTTCTTTCCTCTCATTAAAACCGGCCACATACCCTCACACACCACAAAATTCTTCATTCAAGTGTTCTTGGTGTTCTTCAAGTGTTTTTAGTGCAAACTTTGCAAAGACTTCAACTACTACTCAAAATCATCTTCCAAATTCATCAAAGTAAGTAAATACTAACTTATTTCATCATACATTTATGTTTATATAAGTCTTGCATAATATATATAATCACCAACCTAAACAACTCGAAAAATGGCCGTTCTTGATTCTAAAAATCCTTTGTATATAGTAGTTTAATGTCCTAGAAAACCAAAGTCTAAAACATTTTGAGCTTGGTCAAAAACAGCCTCAAAGTAGGCCGAAAAACCTCCGAAAAAGCTGGAAAATTATATATATATAAACTTGACGTTTTAAGCAAATCTTATTTATAAACTTGTAATGTTGGGTGATTTAAGACATAAAAATCTATAAATATACCTATTATCATATATTAGTGATATTAAGTCCTTATTATCATTTAGGACTCGGTTAAACACCTCCGGTTTCATCACCCATCAAACAACGCACATTTGCATTTTTGCGCATATTTTGCCATCGCAATTCCGGTGAGTCTTCATAGCCCCTATTTTCACTATCTATTGGGGTGGAAATACATGCAATGTTTTCATATGGACATCAAAACTGTATATTTCTTATATGTATTACATGTGGTTCCATCAGCCCTTATATCATGAACCGTTAATTGCATTTATTTGTAAGCGCGGATATATTGTGGATAGATCTATCGGGAGTCATGTCCCCCATTCGGGTTAGTTCGGGTCGGCTAACAGCGAGTGCATATATATTCAACACACGGTATTACGTATGGGAATACTGCACAGGGCAAACTCATTTTAATTAAGCTTCGGTTGCATGATGGTTTATGTAATACATACACGGAATTTATGATTTTATAAATTCAACTCATCTGATAATGTCCATACAACTGGTCTTTTTGCGTAAACCTATGAGCTCACCAACAATTTTTGTTGACGTATTTTAGCGTGTATTTTCAGGAAATTAAGGCAAGTATGCCTTGGACGTATTTTACTTTCAAGCTTCCGCATCCATGGAGTCGCATGCATATTCAAATTAACGGAGATTTAGCTGCATTATTTTGGATATTTTAATTATGTAATTAAATCTCTGTATTTTGCGAACTCCTTTACTCATATCAGTCTATGTAAAACATTGCTATGCCTTAAAGGTTTTAACGATGTATTTTAAAAACGTCCATATAGTGGTCGTTCATTATGATTATGGTTACGCTTCCGAACTCGTCACGCCTCGCTGCCAACCGGGGTAGCAGGGTGTGACAGATTGGTATCAGAACCATAGTATAGTGAACTAGGTTGCATTAGTACCCTAGACTATAAATGCACTTAAATTTTACTGATTTTGAAAATATCTTGTAACTAACTAAAAGACTATGAATGGACCCTGATAGCAGAAATCATGTCCCGTCCGGAAACCATCATCTTATCGGATTCAGAGGAGGAGTACACTCCTGCGAGCCCCACGGCTATTGAGATTTTCCACGAAGAAGAAACATCGGAAGAAGAGGACCCATCGGAAGATCCAATGGAGGAGACGGAAGAGGAGCCGATGGAGGAAGAAGATCCATTGCCCCCAACGGTTCCTGCTCGTGTCCCATACCATCCAGCCGAGCCGTCATATAAGCCGTATAGGCCTTACCCTAACGGCCCCAAAATGTTGTACACACCCCGAAAGCGGGTGAACCCACCAAGAAGGGAGTCTATTCCTGTCCCAACACCCCAGCCCAATCCCCCACCACCACACCGACGGGTAGACGCCCAGCAATGGACCTGGATACCGGAGACCCTCCGCGAATGGAGGCAGATGGAGGGAAATCCTCCCAACATCGAGATAGGAGGACCATCCTCCGCACCTATCCCGACCCTCACCCAAGAGCCTACCGAGCAAACCATACCACTTCTGATAGCACGGTCGACCAGGCATGACCACCAAATCCGATCACTTAACCTAGATATCGGTGGGATGACCGCTCGTCTAGAGCGGGAGGAGTTACAAAACTCCAACATCTACTGGGCTAACCAGCATGCTCTCACCATCCAACAGGATGGCCTGAATGAGCTTCGGCAGCAACTAGCCGAAAGCCAAGCTCGGATCGAGGAGCTGACTCAGCGCCTCAACGCGATGGAAAAGGGAGAGACCCCTGATCACTCCCATACTTAGGGCACTTCTATCTATCCTTGTAATAGTAGGAAAAATATCATGTAATAGTATAGGACAAAATTTTCGGGTAATAACCCGCCCCTAATGTAAGAAAATTACGAATGATTAATGAAAAATTGCAAGTTATTTATGAAATTGTGTTTGATGATTATAGTATTGTGCTTTAAGGGAAATTTATCTCTTTAAGATTCAACTTCTTACACTATGCTTTTTCTTTAAAATTTTAAGATAATGCCGCCGAAACGAGCAATGAATGCTGCCGACATTGAAGAGCTAGTCGCACAAAGAGTGGCTGCTGCTATGGCCACGTATGAGGCAAATAGGAATAGCTCAGCTAATGGAGATGGTGGTGCTAGTCGCACCACGGGAGGAACGGAAATCCACGCAAAAGGGTGTGGAATTAAAGGATTTTTAAGTTGCAAACCCCGGTACTTCAACGGAACCGAGGGAGCCGTTGGCTTGATACGGCGGTTTGAGAAATTAGAATCTGTCTTTCGTGTCAGCGGATGTGCTGAAGGAGATAAGGTGAAGTTTGCTACTCACACTCTACAAGATAGCGCCCTCACATGGTGGAATTCCTATGTCCAGTCTGTAAGTATTGATGAAGCCTACCAGCTCACATGGTCCGCATTGAAGCAAATGATGACAGACGAGTACTGTCCGAGAAACGAACTCCAGAAGATGGAATCGGAGTTCTGGAGCCTGTCGATGAAGGGAACGGATGTAGCGGGGTACACCAACCGATTTCATGAACTGAGCATTCTGTGCCCTCAGATGGTGACCCCGGAGTACAAAAAGATCGAACGTTACATTTGGGGACTCGCTCCTCAAATTCTAATGTCACTGCCTCCAACCCATCCACCATACAGGATGCCATCAGGATGGCAAACAATTTAATGGATCAAGTGTCCCGGAGGAATGAAGCCAAAGCCGGGGAAAACAAGAGAAAGTGGGAAGACAAGTCTGGGAAGAATACGGGTTCACAATCCAAGAAGCCCGAGACCATCAAGGCCTACGTAGCCGGAACTGAGCCTAGAAAAGGCTACACGGGTACCAAGCCTTACTGCACCCAATGCACCTTTCATCACAACCAGGGTCCCTGTCCAACCCACTGTGGAAAATGCAAACGTTTGGGGCATATGGCCAAGGATTGTAAATCTGGAGCCCCGGGAACCAGTGGCAGCAATCAAAAAGGCTGCTTTGAATGTGGAGTTACTGGGCACTTCAAGAGTGAGTGCCCGAAGCTGAGGAATGGTGGAGGAGCTCAGGGGAGAGCTTTTGTGTTAGGAGCAGGTGACGCTCGTCAAGATCCCCACGTAGTATCAGGTTCGTTTCTTTTAAATGACATTTATGCTTACGTACTCTTTGATACTGGGGCTGATAGGAGCTTTATATCTGATAAGTTTAGTAAGCAATTGAATGCCACTCCTTTTCCCTTAGACAACTCTTATACTATAGAACTGGCTGACGGCAAAATAATAGAGGCAAGTAGTATTATTAAGGAATGCACACTGAAGCTGGCAGATCATCCCTTTAAGATAGACTTGATGCCTATAGAACTCGGAAGTTTTGATGTGGTAGTTGGTATGGATTGGTTGTCACACAATCATGTCGAGATTTTGTGCGGTAAGAAAGTGGTACGGATACGACTCCACAAGAAGAAAGTCCTAACAGTCCACGGGGAAAGAAAGAACCGTCAGCTGAATATCATATCCGGCCTAAGGACACTAAAGTGTCTTTGAAAAGGTTTCCATGAAGTATTAGTCCAGATTGCAGAAAAAGAGTCGAAGGAAAAACAACTCAAGGATATTCCAGTGGTTTGTGACTATCCGAAGGTCTTTCCGGAAGATTTGTCTGGACTTCCGCCAGCTAGGCAAGTGGAGTTCCAAATCGACTTGGTGCCGGGAGCTGCACCGGTCGCAAGAACCCCATACAGACTCGCTCCTTCAATAGCTATCCAACCAACTACAGGAGTTGATGGATAAAGGATTCATTCGACCAAGTTCCTCACCTTGAGGAGCTCCGATCTTATTTGTGAAAAAGAAAGACGGATCCTTAAGAATGTGCATAGACTACCGAGAGCTAAATAAGTTAACGGTAAAGAACCGCTACCCCCTTCCCAGAATTGACGACCTGTTTCACCAACTACAGGGATCTAGCTTCTACTCTAAGATTGATCTGCGATCTGGTTATCATCAAGTAAAGGTTCGGGAAGAAGACATTCCCAAGACAGCGTTCAGAACTCGTTATGGACATTATGAATTTCAGGTGATGCCATTTGGTTTGACCAACGCACCAGCCGTATTCATGGACCTCATGAATCGAGTGTGTAAACCGTATTTGGACAAATTTGTAATAGTGTTCATAGACGATATCCTTATCTATTCTAGAAATAAGGAGGAGCACGAACAACATCTCAAGCTGATCTTTGGTTGCGAGAAGTTAAATTCCTTGGGCATGTGATCAACAGCCAGGGAATCCAAGTTGACCCATCGAAAATCAAGGCCATAAAGAACTGGGCAACTCCTAGAACTCCCATGGAAATCTCCTAATTTCTAGGACTTGCCGGTTATTATAGGCGATTTATTGAAAACTATCAAAGATAGCAAGTTCCCTAACAGTGCTGACTCGGAAAGATGTAAAGTATATCTGGGGTGAAGAGCATGAAAAAGAGTTTCATAATTTAAAGCAAAGATTGTGTAGTGCACCAATTCTGTCCTTACCTGAAGGGACTGAAAATTTTGTGGTCTACTGTGATGCCTCACACAATGGATTAGGTTGTGTGCTCATGCAAAAGGATAAAGTCATTGCTTACGCATCACGACAACTCAAAATCCACGAGATAAACTATATGAATCATGACTTTGAGCTCGGAGCAGTGGTGTTTGCTCTCAAGATATGGAGGCACTACCTGTACGGAACTAAGTGCACGGTGTTTACAGATCATAAAAGCCTTCAGCATATTCTCAAGTAGAATGAGTTAAATATGAGGCAACGTCGTTGGGTTGAGCTGCTTAGCGATTACGACTGCGAGATTCGTTATCATCCGGGGAAGGCGAATGTTGTAGCTGATGCCCTGAGCCGAAAGGAACCGGTTAAACCATTGAGAGTCCGAGCAGTGGTCATGACTATACAGTCAAACCAAAACTCTCAAGTTCGCGAGGCACAAGAAGAAGCAGTCAAGGAGGCTAATCTACTGGATGAAGCCTTGAGAGGAATGGATAAGCAGTTTGAAATCAAGCTAGATGGATGTCGGTACTTCATGGACAGAATTTGGCTACCAAAATTCGGAGGAGTAAGGAAGCTGGTCATGGATGAAGGGCATAAAACAAGATATGTTATTAATCTAGGGTCATATAAGATGTACCACGACTTGAAGGGAATGTACTGGTGGCCAAACATGAAGGCCGACATTGCTACATATGTCAGCAAGTGCTTAACGTGTTTGAAAGTTAAGGTTGAGCACCAGAAACCATCAGGATTGTTAGTTCAACCAGAAATACCCCAGTGGAAGTGGGATAACATCACCATGGACTTCATCACCAAGTTGCCAAAGACTTCTGGAGGTTATGACACCATTTGGGTGATTGTGGATCGACTTACCAAGACCGCACACTTCCTGCCAATCAAGGAGACTTATAAGATGGATAAGTTAACACAAATCTATCTTAAAGAAGTCGTCTCAAGACATGGAGTGCCTGTATCAATTATATCTGATAAGGCAGCCGGTTCACATCAAGATTTTGGCAATCGTTTCAAGAAGCACTGGGTACACACCTAGATATGAGCACAGCCTAACACCCACAGACGGATGGTCAGAGTGAAAGACGATTCAGACTTTGGAAGACAAGCTAAGGGCATGCGTTATCGACTTTGGCAAAAGTTGGGACAGGTACCTGCCATTAATCGAGTTTTCCTATAACAATAGCTATCACTCGAGTATTAAGACCGCTCCATTCGAGGCACTCTATGGGCGAAAGTATCGATCACCACTTTGTTGGGCTGAAGTACGAGATAGTCAGATTACTGGACCTGAGATCATCCAGGAGACTACAGAAAAGATAGCCCAGATTCATAACCGATTAAAGATCACGCGGGATCGACAGAAAAGCTATGCAGATGTTCGACGGAAGGATTTGGAATTTCAAGAGGGAGATCAAGTAATGTTGAAAGTCTCGCCTTGGAAAGGCGTAATCCGTTTTGGGAAACGAGGAAAACTCAATCCTTGTTATATCGGACCATTCAAGATCACCAAAAGAATTAGCCCGGTAGCCTACCGACTCGATCTACCCCCAGAGCTTAGTAACGTTCATAATACCTTCCACATGTCCAATCTTAAGAAGTGCTTGGCTGATGAAACACTCGTTATACCCATGGACGAGCTTGAACTAGATGATAAGTTGAACTTCATTGAGCAATCGGTGGAAATAATGGACCGAGAAGTCAAGAAACTAAAGCACTGCCGGATCCCGATAATAAAAGTCAGATGGAACTCTAAACGAGGTCCTGAGTTTACATGGGAATGTGAAGATCAGTTCCGGGAAAAATACCCACATCTGTTCCCAAATATTAAAGCAGTGGAGAACACGAGCTAATTTCGGGACGAAATTCCCTTAACAGGGGGAGACTGTAACATCCGGCACTAAACCAGGTTAGCAATGATGACCTAATCTGTACTTAATAGCCAATTATAACCTAATCAACGGTCATTAGCAATTAATCAAAGTGATTAACGATATTCATAAGGAAATTCAACTCAATTAGAATCAAATTCATCGGTGCGATGAATCGGGAAATCAATTAATCCGATCGATTTGCAATATAATGGATTAATTCAACTAAGTACAAAATTAAACTATGATTAGTAACACTAATCATACACTAATACACTTACTTAACATTAATTATGCAAGACTAAAACTATTCATTAAAACAATGCATCCAAAAGTATTTACGAAGTTACAAAAAAAGAGAAATACAAGAATACATTTTCTAAATACTTTTATACAAATACATATATATATATATATATATATATATATATATATATATATATATATATATACATGAAAATAATCCATCAAATCTGGCCATAGGATGGTAAATATAGATTTTGACCTTCAAATTTTTTAATATGAAACTCCATAACACATCAAAATTAAATATTCATCCATCATACTCTTTCATATCAACCAAGATCACACTCCACCTCCATTTGATGACCAAACTATGCCTATAAATAGAGGACTTAACTTCAATTCATTTCCACACTTTCAACCACTCAAAAACTCTCTTTTCTTTCTCTTGGAACCGTCCACACACAAGCACACATACTCCACACAATTTTTCTTTCAAGTGTTCTTCATTTGTGCAAGTGTTCTTGGTGAAACTTTTGAAGATCCAACCTTCTACTCATTTTCATGCTTCTAAAACATCAAAGTAAGTAAATACTAACCTATTACATCTTATATTTATGTTTATATAAGTCTTGCATTATATATATATATATATATATATATATATATATATATATATATATATATATATATATATATATATATATATATATATATATATATATATATATAAACTTGACGTTTTAAACAAATCTTATTTATAAACTTGTAATGTTGGGTGATTTAAGACATAAAAATCTATAAATATACATATTATCATATATTAGTGATATTAAGTCCTTATTATCATTTAGGACTCGGTTAGACACCTCCGGTTTCATCACCCATCAAACAACGCACATTTGCATTTTTGCGCATATTTTGCCATCGCAATTCCGGTGAGTCTTCATAGCCCCTATTTTCACTATCTATTGGGGTGGAAATACATGCACTATTTTCATATGGACATCAAAACTGTTTATTTCTTATATGTATTACATGTGGTTCCATCAGCCCTTATATCATGAACCGTTAATTGCATTTATTTGTAAGCGCGAATATATTGTGGATAGATCTATTGGGAGTCATGTCCCCCACTCGGGTTAGTTCGGGTCGGCTAACAGCGGGTGCATATATATTCAACACACGGTATTACGTATGGGAATACTGCACAGGGCAAACTCATTTTAATTAAGCTTCGGTTGCATGATGGTTTATATGTAATACATAACATGGAATTTATGATTTTATAAGTTCAAACAATAATATTGTTGTCCATACAAGTCAGATTTACGTGTAAACCTATGAGCTCACCAACAATTTTTGTTGACGTATTTTAGCATGTATTTTCAGGAAATTAAGGGAAGTATGCCTCGGACGTATTTTACTTTCAAGCTTCCGCATCCATGGAGTCGCATGCATATTCAAATTAACGGAGATTTAGCTGCATTATTTTGGATATTTTAATTATGTAATTAAATCTCTGTATTTTGCGAACTCCTTTACTCATATCAGTCTATGCAAAACATTGCTATGCCTTAAAGGTTTTAACGATGTATTTTAAAAACATCCATATAGTGGTCGTTCCTTATATACAGATTATGGTTACGCTTCCGCACTCGTCACGCCTCGCTGCCAACCGGGGTAGCAGGGTGTGACAGTGAATAATAAAACTTAGGTTAAAATTGATCAGATAATTTTATAAACTTAGGTTATATACAGATAACCATTTCAATTCAATTGCATTCCATTCCATTCCAAGAATAGTAAAACTTAGGTTTAAAGTAATCAGGTATTTCTATAAACCTAGGTTATATATAGATAATCAATTCAATTCAATTGCATTCCATTCAATGACTAATAAAACTTAAGTTAAAATTAATAAATAAATTTTATAAACTTATATTATACACAGATAATCAATTCAATTCAATTGCATTCCATTCCATGAATAATAAAACTTATGTTAAAATAATCAAGTAATTTATGAACGTAGGTTATAAACAGATAGTCAATTCAATTGAATTGCATTCCATTCCATGAATAATAAAACTTAGGTTAAAATTAATCAATAAACCTAGGTTTATAAAACACTTAACAGCTTGAGAAATTGAACTAACAGCTCGAAACCTGCAAAAACTTAATTTTTAATTTTAACTCAATTAAATAATAAAACTTAGGTTAAAACTAATCAGATAATTTAATAAACCTAGATTATATACAGATAATCAATTCAATTCAGTTGCATTCCATTCCATGAATAATAAAACTTAGGTTAAAATTAATCAATTAATTTCATAAACCTAGGTTATAAACAGATACTCAATTCAATTCAATTGCATTCCATTCCATGAATAATAAAACTTAGTTTAAAATTAACCAAGTAATGTTATAAACCTAGGTTATATACAGATAATCAATTCAATTCAATTGCATTCCATTCCGTGAATAATAAAACTTAGGTTAAAATTAATAAGGTAATTTTATAAAGCTAGGTTATATACAGATAATCAATTCAATTCAATTGCATTCCATTCCATTCCATTACTAATAAAACTTAAGTTAAAATGAATAAAGTTATTTTATAAACCTTGGTTATATACAGATAATGAATTCAGTTCAATTGCATTATATTCCATGAATAATAAAACTTATGTTAAAATTAATCAAGTAATTTATGAACGTAAGTTTTAAACAGATAGTCAATTCAATTCAATTGCATTCCATTCCATGAATAATAAAACCTATGTTAAAATTAATGAATTAATTTCATGAACGTAGCTTATAAACAGACAGTCAATTCAATTCAATTGCATTCAATTCCATTAATAATAAAACATAGTTTAAAATTAATCAAGTAATTTCATAAATCTTGGTTTATAAAAGACTTAACAGCTTGAGAAATTGAACTAACAGCTCGAAACTTGCAAAAACATACTTTTTCAATTTAACTCAATTAAATAATAAAACTTAGGTTAAAACTAATCAGGTAATTTTATAAACCTAGGTTATATATAGATAATCAATTCAATTCAATTGCATTCCATTTCATGAATAATAAAACTTAGGTTAAAATTAATCAAGTAATTTCATAAACCTAGGTTATATAGAGATAATAATTTCAATTCAATTGCATTCCATTTCATGAATAATAAAACTTATTTTAAAATTAATCTAGTAATTTCATGAACGTAGGTTATAAACAGATAGTCAATTCAATTCAATTGCATTCCATTCCATGAATAATAAAACTTAGTTTAAAATTAATTAAGTAATGTTATAAACCTAGGTTGTATACAGATAATCAATTCAATTCAATTGCATTACATTCCATTCCAAGAATAGTAAAACTTAGGTTTAAATTAATCAGGTATTTTTATAAACCTAGGTTATATATAGATAATCAATTCAATTCAATTGCATTCCATTCAATGACTAATAAAACTTAAGTTAAAATTAATAAAGTAATTTTATAAACTAATATTATACACAGATAATCAATTCAATTCAATTGCATTCCATTCCATGAATAATAAAACTTATGTTAAAATCATCAAGTAATTTATGAGCGTAGGTTATAAACAGATAGTCAATTCAATTGAATTGCATTCCATTCCATAAATTATAAAACTTAGGTTAAAATTAATCAATAAACCTAGGTTTATAAAACACTTAACAGCTTGAGAAATTGAACTAACAGCTCGAAACCTGCAAAAACTTAATTTATCAGTTTAACTCAATTAAATAATAAAACTTAGGTTAAAACTAATCAGATAATTTTATAAACCTAGATTATATACAGATAATCAATTCAATTCAGTTGCATTCCATTCCATGAATAATAAAACTTAGGTTAAAATTAATCATTTAATTTCATAAACCTAGGTTATAAACAGATACTCAATTCAATTCAATTGCATTCCATTCCATGAATAATAAAACCTAGTTTAAAATTAATCAAGTAATGTTATAAACCTAGGTTATATACAGATAATCAATTCAATTCAATTGCATTCCATTCCGTAAATAATAAAACTTAGGTTAAAATTAATAAGGTAATTTTATAAACCTGGGTTATATACAGATAATCAATTCAATTCAATTGCATTCCATTCCATTCCATGACTAATAAAACTTAAGTTAAACTGAATAAAGTAATTTTATAAACCTAGGTTATATACAGATAATGATTCAGTTCAATTGCATTCTATTCCATGAATAATAAAACTTATGTTAAAATTAATCAAGTAATTTATGAACGTAAGTTATAAACAGATAGTCAATTCAATTCAATTGCATTACATTCCATGAATAATAAAACTTATGTTAAAATTAATGAATTAATTTCATGAACGTAGGTTATAAACAGACAGTCAATTCAATTCAATTGCATTCAATTCCATTAATAATAAAACTTAGGTTAAAATCAATCAAGTAATTTCATAAATCTTGGTTTATAAAACACTTAACAGCTTGAGAAATTGAACTAACAGCTCGAAACTTGCAAAAACATACTTTTTCAATTTAACTCAATTAAATAATAAAACTTAGGTTAAAACTAATCAGGTAAATTTATAAACCTAGGTTATATACAGATAATCAATTCAATTCAATTGCATTCCATTCCATGAATAATAAAACTTAGGTTAAAATTAATCAAGTAATTCCATAAACCTAGGTTATATAGAGATAATCAATTCAATTCAATTGCATTCCATTTCATGAATAATAAAACTTATTTTAAAATTAATCTAGTAATTACATGAACGTAGGTTATAAACAGATACTCAATTCAATTCCATTGCATTCAATTCCATGAATAATAAAACTTAGTTTAAAATTAATCAAGTAATGTTATAAACCTAGGTTGTATACAGATAATCAATTCAATTCAATTGCATTCCATTCCGTGAATAATAAAACTTAGGTTAAAATTGATCAGGTAATTTTATAAACCTAGGTTCTATACAGATAATCAATTCAATTCAATTGCATTCCGTTCCATTCCAAGAATAGTAAAACTTAGGTTTAAATTAATTAGGTATTTTTATAAACCTAGGTTATATATAGATAATCAATTCAATTTAATTGCATTCCATTCAATGACTAATAAAACTTAAGTTAAAATTAATAAAGTAATTTTATAAACTTATATTATACACAGATAATCAATTCAATTCAATTGCATTCCATTCCATGAATAATAAAACTTATGTTAAAATAATCAAGTAATTTATGAACGTAGGTTATAAACAGATAGTCAATTCAATTGAATTGCATTCCATTCCATGAATAATAAAACTTAGGTTAAAATTAATCAATAAACCCAGGTTTATAAAACACTTAACAGCTTGAGAAATTGAACTAACAGCTCGAAACCTGCAAATACTTAATTTTTCAATTTAACTCAATTAAATAATAAAACTTAGGTTAAAACTAATCAGATAATTTTATAAACCTAGATTATATACAGATAATCAATTCAATTCAGTTGCATTCCATTCCATTAATAATAAAACTTAGGTTAAAATTAATCAATTAATTTCATAAACCTAGGTTATATACAGATAATCAATTCAATTCAATTGCATTCCATTTCATGAATAATAAGACTTATGTTATAATTAATCAATTAATTTCGTGAACGTAGGTTGTAAACAGATACTCAATTCAATTCAATTGCATTCCATTCCATTAATAATAAAACTTAGTTTAAAATTAATCAAGTAATGTTATAAACCTAGGTTATATATACAGATAATCAATTCAATTCAATTGCATTCCATTCCGTGAATAATAAAACTTAGGTTACAATTAATAAGGTAAGTTTATAAACCTAGGTTATATACAAATAATCAATTCAATTCAATTGCATTCCATTCCATGAATAATAAAACTTAGGTTAAAATTAATCAGGTAATTTTATAAACCTAGGTTATATGCAGATAGTCAATTCAATTTAATTGTATTCCATTCCATGAATGATAAAACTTTGGTTAAAATGAATCAAGTAATTTCATATATCTTGGTTTATAAAACACTTAACAGCTTGAGAAATTGACTAACAGCTCGAAACTTGCAAAAACATAATTTTTCAATTTAACTCAATTAACTAATAAAACTTAGGTTAAAGCTAATGAGATAATTTTATAAACCTAGGTTATATAAAGATAATCAATTCTGTTGGGAATTCGTATGGGTTTTTCATAAAAACATAAACATTAATCTTATTAACGCACAGCGGAAGCTTTTAAAAATTACGAATTCCGTACACGGATCATCAAGTAAAACACAAGATAAGTAAACGAGAAAGCAATAAATTCGTACATTTGTATTCTATGACAAGAATACACGAATGAGACGCTTTCGGTATCCACCGGTGATAACACGATCGAGCGGCGCCAGATTTGCAATCAAACACACGAAGAACGGGAAAACCAAACACTTAATCGCGTATGGTTCGTACGGCCGTAGCGCATGTGTGTGTGTGCGCCGTGGGTCACCAAACAAAGAATTAGGTCACCTCTCCACATGTCACATATATCTATCTATCTATCTATCTATATACATATATATATATATATATATATATATATATATATATATTAATTTAAACTTTAATATATAAATATAATATATATCTTAATAATTATTTTTATTATTTAAACCTTATATAATTATCTCTATAATTATATATCTATTAAATAATATTTATCTTTTATATATTATCTAATAATATATAAACGAGTAGATAATTATTTATAATTATCTCTATTTATTTGTTTATGATTATCATTTTAATTATCTAATAACTAGATGACAATATCAATTCAAATAAATATATCTTTTATTTAATATCCAATAATAAATAAAAGACTAGATAACTATTTATTTAATTATCATCCAATGACAATTAAATCACTTACAATATCTTATATTGTACTTTTAGTCCCCGTACTTTGAGATATAATTAATCACACATTAATTTAATCTCAATGATCATTTCGTGTCATAAACAATATCCAATATTATTTATTCAATCGTTTAATTGCATCTGCTCAGTTGTGCTCATCGGTGTGACCCTCAAGTGTTTTATGAAATCAGCCATGATGCAGTAGTAATGTCATCTTTACACACCATATACTAACATACTCCCACTTGTGTAAGACGACATACTGTCCTGCAGCATGCGCCTAAAGGAGGTCATGGCTAGACACTTTAGGCAACCAAGGTCATAAAAACTCTGACTCCCATTCGGGCATTCTTGTTGAAACAGCCTTCCAAAAAGAAACTTAGGTTATATCCCATGCATCGCGATATTTCAATGTGAAAGCTAGGCATGGATTAGATCAACCGGAGCAAACACGATTATGTTTCTCGACTCCCTGATCTCATACTTAACTGAAACAGACAGATTAGAACACATCAGTTCTGTCCGAGCATGGCCATGCATTTCTGTCAGTATCGATCGCCGAGGGGCCCAGAAATATCTCTTCTTAGTTAAAAGAAGGTGCAAATCCCATATTGACTATCTAGGCCTCCAGCACGACTCCCACTGCAACCAGCCTCGAACCGTTATGATCACCCAGTTACGGATGACGTTAGGTTAGGCCAAATGTACAGCAGCACCCGCACTAAAGTACGTAGACATCTCAGGTACTAAGGATTACCTTTTTGAGACGACTCATGACTATGATCCACAAAGTGGTCTCAATCGGTGGGTCAATCCAATATTTGTTCGCAACAAATACCTGTGAATTTGGTCCAACCTTTGCTATATTCATCACCCATGAATATCAACCAAAAACCACAGTAGCCTTTTAATTCTCGTTGTGGTTCCCACGACAACAAGCAGCTATGGAATAGTTTTAGAATAACTTCAAATTTATTCTTGGATTTCTAAAACATGCAAAATAGAACGACATTAAAGATATCATGTTGATCTCCTTTATCTCAATAAACACAACAAAACTTCCATCAATTTAATGCTACTGTTCCTTTATCAAATGTAACGGTAATACGATCTATCGAAAATTTAATTTCAGACATGATCTTAGTGGGAGTGTTCTCTAGTTAACTGACTTAACTTCCATTACCGTTTATCTTTGAAAAATTACACTAGTTCTTTATTACAACTTCTTGTAATATTATTCAGATCCAATCTGAATCTCCATACAAATTTATATCCATTATCTTTAGAGGAACTGGTGAATCACTTATAAAGACACCAGGATTAAAATTTAGGAGCTCTAGCAATTCAGATTAATTGCTACTAGTGATACGTTTAGATGTTTAGTCTTGAATATGACAGTATGCGGTTTATCTATATCTTAACAAGATATCTTTAATAACATTGTGTTCAAATTTGTGATATGTATCCATAACCACCAGAACCCAGTTATCTACAACATTTCGTGGTATTCCGTCAAGATTGCCGACGAGTGTTTAAACAAGTCAAAGGCTACTACTTGACTAACCATCACACAATTTGTATACATTTCACATGTAATTTTATAAAATGCGATTACTTCTTGTCTAAACAATTCTGACTTCTCAAGTCTAATTATTTCTGACAAGTGAAGTGAATTAACCTCCATGTAACTCCTTTACATTTAATTCTGCATTTTATTAGTTTCTATATAATCACAGATGACTATCCAACTCATATAATCTCTTGAACTAACTTTCAAGAATTAACAAGTTCAATGAAACTGCATTTGAACACTTGAACAATTTACACAACAACATGGTAACCCTTTTTATCTGAATATGACTACTAGCTTGTCCAATCTCCATTGACAAGTTACTATTCAAGTTCCACTTGAATCAATAGTCTATAATCATGGTTTAGTAATCTTAAACAATAGGAATTTCAAGCAACAAATTTTTAACTCCAAAAATTCTTTATTTATTCCAAAAATACTTGCAAGAAATTCAATCAATTGTATACTACACCATGATAAACTATTGATGACATGAAAATAGTGTCCAGCAGAGTATTCTTTAAGATGTCTCTATGCTCCCACTGAATCTGTCATCTCTTTTCACTTCATTTTAGTCATTGCTGACATTATGCATAAAACTTTGTTCAATTGGGTATCACATATCCAAGAACAATAGAAGTGACTGATTCAGATACACGAAGTCTCAATGCGGTCAACCTTGACCGTTTCCAAGTACTTTGGACAATTCCTTTCCCAGTGCCCAGTTTCCTAGCACTCAAAGAATTTGTCATCCTTGGATTTGACTTCTCTGGTTCTAGGTTTTAGCTACTTGTTAGCTTTAACCTCCGGCGTGGAAACTTACTTTCCCTTCCGTCTCTTTCCCTATCTTCTCTCCTTATTCATTCCCTCAGCAGTCTATAGCATCTGATACAGCCCACTGATCATCTTCTCCATGCATATTGTAACAAATTACAAATTGCTAAAAATCCTTCAATAAGGAATTGAGAATCAGATTCGTGGTCATGTCCTGTGTCACGGGATACCCAAGTCTGCTAAGATGATTCAGATAACCTTTCATCTTCAGCACATGGGGTCTAACAGTTGTTCCTTCTGCCATTCTGCAAGAGCTCAGAGCCCTAGTCGTATATCTTTCTCAGTCCGAGCCTGAGTCTGGAACATATCCTTTAGCTGGCGATACATCTGTCAAGCTGAGACGTCCATAAGGCTAGTCCGCAGCTCAGATATCATGGTCGCTAGCATTAGACAGGCAACATTTACCGAATCCTCAGAGTGCTTCTTGTGGAGATTTCTCTCCTCAACTGTAGCAGTCTCTGTAGGAGCAGGTTCTGGTGCCCTTTCCAGAATATACGACTTTCACCCTGTACTCAGAACATTTGTCCGATTTTACTCCCAGTTCAGGAAGTTGCCTCTTTTGAGTTCTCCATATCCCGAATGGACCTCAAAGTAGCAACATATGCTTTTGGGGAGGATTTTCAAGTGGGAAAAGGATATTGACGTTATCATTGTTGTTATTACTGTTATTGTCATTGTTATTATTAAACCGCTTCTACCTCTGTCTTTTTCAACCATCTTAAACAATTTTTCAAAAATCAGTATTTGATTAACCATTAATAAATCAATAACCCAAAATTTAGAAAATGATTTATTAATCCTAAGAACCATTTTACTTATTCATGCACCCAACGGAGGCTGAACCTACATGAATAAGCTACTCAGGCAGGCAACTTATTACCAATTACAACTCCTTTGTAACTCTTAGATCTTATGAGATTTTCAATTTCTTAAATTGATCATGTTTAATCTCATCCACACCTTGGGCAACAGTCTTACTGAGGAACCACCACTGACACACACCATATAACAACTGCAAGTCACTGGCCCAAGTCTCACTTAGGATCCGCAGTGCTTACCTCACAGCTCTCCGAGTTTGCGGCGTAAGCACCCAACGAAGGCTGAACCTACTTACGACGACCGGTCACCGTGAGTGCCACTATATGGACGGTGTGTTGTGTCAGATTTTTAATTTGGGTTTATAATCAGTCTCTTACCAAGAACTAGTGGCCAGTCAGGTTAGTCTGCGTGCATGATCCTTTCGGTTCTAAACCTTTCGGAAATTCCACAGCCCGAGCAAGACTGTCCTACACACCACCTATTCTGGTAAACAATCCAGTTGATGTACCAGTTTTTTAAGAATTTCAACTCTTTGATCATATGACATTTTAAAATAAATTTCCTTTATTTGAAAAACTTATTTCATAAAAATGTCATATCAAACACCTGACAAAATAATTAAAGTTTCCAATTTAAACTTCCTTTTAAATACTTTAATTTTTCATCAAAAATGATTGTAGTTTTGATTTCTTTTATTTATCTACTTTGTCACCACAACCACACAGATATAAATAGAGCATAAAGAAATAAAACATACAATCACATGGTGACATAGCCTTGCCGAAACTAAATTGGTTTCCGAGAGCCATACGGACAAACCAATTAGGTCAAAACCTAAGGGACAAAATCAACACACAAGGCAAGAAGGATGAACTCTTTCAGCTCCCACTAGCCTCAGCATTCGATGATGTCTCCGAGCGTCCTTGATGGATGACCTCCTTCTTGATGGACATCTTCGCCAAGATTTTTACATAATTTTAATCTAAATACGTTTGCCTATTTTCTAACCTATTACAGATTATAACATAAATCCGGGATTCCAATGGCACGCAGGCCTTCTCAAAAATAACCAATAATAAAAATAGCAAACATCACGATTAAATAAACAACCATCACAAACAAGGGGTCTCAAGGCTCGGCTATGTCACAAACATAAATAAAGCAGTAAAACTTGTAAATAATCCAGAATTCATTTTCATCTTGACATGAAAATAATTCCAAAACCAATTAATCCACCATTACTTGAAGTAAATATGTCCAATACCGTTCTTAAATTAAACACGGTTCGTAAACTCGAAAGTTAGGAACACTTTCCATAATTAGAAACTTTTTCCCGAAAAATTAAAAATTTAATTCCATCTTTGCATTATCTTTGGATTCATAACTATACTTTTCTTAAAATATTCAATTAACAATTCAAACACCTTTGAAACTTAAACATACTATTTTAAGAAACTTTTTATTAAACAACCTTTAATAAATATAGTTTTATTTTCAAATAATATTGATAAATAATTTAAACTTCCTTTAAATAATTATCAATTAACTATTATTTAATTGAAACACTTTTCAAAATAAATAACTAAACTTTATTTAAAATGTCAATTTTCTAGATAAACAATTTTACCAATAAAATATTTCTTTTAAAATATTTAAAGAAAATTGACCATCTTTAAATAATACAAAAAACTTTTCTTTATGGTTTTAAACGATTTCTACCAAAAACGGTAATGTCGAGATCAAATCTCAAAACATTAAACCATGACCGAGCATGAAACTCAAAGTCACGATTTCATCAATTTGAAAATGGAATCCTTAAATTAAACTCTCTTTAATTTAATAATGCATTTTATGGAACTAAATATTAAATGCATAAACTAATCTAGTTTATAAATTAAAATTACCATTAATTTTAATTTCAACATTAAAACTTAATTTTTAATTAAAACCGATTTAATTTAAACGACGAATTACCGGAAAACGGAAACGAACCAACTTAGTTAACCGACTCATACTCGGGTTCAATAACCCATATGAACCGAAAAACAAGTAGGGTATTAAACCCTTTGACGGCTGAAATTAATCGAAGCCATTAATCAACTCACTTTGATTACTTCGATTTCCATATTCCAATTAATCGTTTAATTATCGAATCGAATAATATTTAAACCGATTTGCGAATTTTATAAAAAAAACTGATAAAGTCTCCACTTTAATTTTATAAAACCGAAAACACATTTAGTCACAAATGTTTAAATATTAAGAACCAAACACTTTTGATTTATTAATTCAAATTTAACGCATTTAATTTAATCGTTCGAGTTTAACCGTGAATTAAACGACATGACGGAAACTAATAATCCATCACCTCGGTTACCACATCACAACCGAGAGGTCATGGTTCTCAACCCATGGCCGAAATCTCTAGGTTTGATTTCGCGAACCGAAACGTTTAATTTTCGACTTTAATCAATTAAACACTTTCAAACAATCAAACATCAACTAAATAAAACGAACTAAGGTTTCAAAATCCCGAGTTCCGAAAAACTCCAAGGTTGGCCGAGAATTACCATAAGGTTTCCAAAACCTTTGGTCGATTTTCTCCAAGCCAAATCAAAACCTTAAACATTTTAATAATTGATTTCGACCGTTTAAACAACTTTAATTATTAAAAATCAAAACTTTAAGATCGTTGGACATAAATACTCGAATAATACTATCATTATGTTACTTGAGATGGCTCTGATACCACTGTTGGGTAGGGGTGTTCGTGGATGGTTAACCGAACCGAAATCGTATTTCGGATTGTTAACCGGAGATATCGGTTCGAGGATTTCGTGAACCTAAACCCCCTAAACCTAAAAAGTCGGCTAACCGAAAATAGGTTAACCGGTTTTTTCGGTTGGGTTACTCGGTTAACCAATTAACCATTTTTTATTTAGTTAGTTGATTTTAAATTTAAAATTTTCAACAATTAGTTTATAAAAACTTCAAATGTTCAAGATAATAAAAACAAGAAAATAAAACTACATATTATCTACATAAAAGCTTTAAAAAATTGAACATTATCTTTAAAAATCTAATAGAAACAAAAAAAATATTTTATAATCTTTCTAAATTAATTTATTCTAGTGTAAGTTATTGTTGTTTTTAATTTAAAGATTAATATAGAATAATAAATAAATTATAATTTTAAATTATTGATGTAATAAATGAAGATATTTATAGACATAAAAGTTAAAATGTATAAAATTAATTTTTTTTCGGTTTTTCGGTTAACCGTCCATCACCAAAATCGTGAACCTAAACCTAAACCGAAACCGAAGGTTTTTTCCGGTTCGGTTAACCAAACCGAAAATAATAAAAAATCCGGTTCGGTTAACCTCAAAATCGGAACGGTTTTTCGGTTTTCGTATCGGTTTTTCGGTTTCGGAATTTTTTGAACACCCCTACTGTTGGGAATTCGTATGGGTTTTTCATAAAAACATAAACATTAATCTTATTAACGCACAGCAGAAGCTTTTAAAAATTACGAATTCCGTACACGGATCATCAAGTAAAACACAAGATAAGTAAACGAGAAAGCAATAAATTCGTACCTTTGTATTCTATGACAAGAATACACGAATGAGACGCTTTCGGTATCCACCGGTGATAACACGATCGAGCGGCGCCAGATATGCAATCAAACACACGAAGAACGGGAAAACCAAACACTTAATCGCGTATGGTTCGTACGGCCGTAGCGCACCACACACACACCTTTTGTGTGTGTGTGCGCCGTGGGTCACCAAACAAAAAATTAGGTCACCTCTCCACATGTCACATATATCTATATATATACATATATATATCATGTGTGCTCAGGCCGTATATATATATATATATATATATATATATATATATATATATATATATATATATATATATATATATATATATATATATATATACTTTAATATATAAATATAATATATATCTTAATAATTATCTTTATTATTTAAACCTTATATAATTATCTCTATAATTATATATCTATTAAATAATATTTATCTTTTATATATTATCTAATAATATATAAACGAGTAGATAATTATTTATAATTATTTCTATTTATTTGTTTATAATTATCATTCTAATTATCTAATAACTAGATGACAATATCAATTCAAATAAATATATCTTTTATTTAATATCCAATAATAAATAAAAGACTAGATAACTATTTATTTAATTATCATCCAATGACAATTAAATCACTTACAATATCTTATATTGTATTTTTAGTCCCCGTACTTTGAGATATAATTAATCACACATTAATTTAATCTCAATGATCATTTCGTGTCATAAACAATATCCAATATTATTTATTCAATCGTTTAATTGCATCTGCTCAGTTGTGCTCATCGGTGTGACCCTCAAGTGTTTTATGAAATCAGCCATGATGCAGTAGTAATGTCATCTTTACACACCATATACTAACAAAATCAATTTAATTGCATTTCATTCCATGAATAATAAAACTTAGGTTAAAATTAATCAAGTAATTTCATAAACCTAGGTTATATAGAGATAACCAATTCAATTCAATTGCACTCCATTTCATGAATAATAAAACTTATTTTAAAATTAATCTAGTAATTTCATGAACGTAGGTTATAAACAGATACTCAATTCAATTCAATTGCATTCCATTCCATGAATAATAAAACTTAGTTTAAAATTAATCAAGTAATGTTATAAACCTAGGTTGTATACAGATAGTCAATTCAATTCAATTGCATTCCATTCCATGAATAATAAAACTTATGTTAAAATTAATGAATTAATTTCATGAACGTAGGTTATAAACAGACAGTCAATTCAATTCAATTGCATTCCATTCCATGAATAATAAAACTTAGGTTAAAATTAATCAAGTAATTTCATAAATCTTGGTTTATAAAACACTTAACAGCTTGAGAAATTGAACTAACAGCTCGAAACTTGCAAAAACATACTTTTTCAATTTAACTCAATTAAATAATAAAACTTAGTTAAAACTAATCACGTAATTTTATAAATCTAGGTTATATACAGATAATCAATTCAATTCAATTGCATTAAATTCCATGAATAATAAAACTTAGGTTAAATTTAATCAAGTAATTTCATAAACCTAGGTTATATAGAGATAATCAATTCAATTCAATTGCATTCCATTTCATGAATAATAAAACTTATTTTAAAATTAATCTAGTAATTTCATGAACGTAGGTTATAAACACATACTCAATTCAATTCAATTGCATTCCATTCCATGAATAATAAAACTTAGTTTAAAATTAATCAAGTAATGTTATAAACCTAGGTTGTATACAGATAATCAATTCAATTCAATTGCATTCCATTCCGTGAATAATAAAACTTACGTTAAAATTGATCAGGTAATTTTATAAACCTAGGTTATATAATGATAATCAATTCAATTCAATTGCATTGCATTCCATTCCAAGAATAGTTAAACCTAGGTTAAAATTAATCAGGTATTTTTATAAACCTAGGTTATATATAGATAATCAATTCAATTCAATTGCATTCCATTCAATGACTAATAAAACTTAAGTTAAAATTAATAAAGTAATTTTATTAACTTATATTATACACAGATAATTAATTCAATTCAATTGCATTCTATTCCATGAATAATAAAACTTATGTTAAAATAATCAAGTAATTTATGAACGTAGGTTATAAACAGATAGTCAATTCAATTGAATTGCATTCCATTCCATGAATAATAAAACTTACGTTAAAATTAATCAAGTAATTTCATAAACCTAGGTTTATAAAACACTTAATAGCTTGAGAAATTGAACTAACAGCTCGAAACCTGCAAAAACTTAATTTTTCAATTTAACTCAATTAAATAATAAAACTTAGGTTAAAACTAATCAGATAACTTTATAAACCTAGATTATATACAGATAATCAATTCAATTCAGTTGCATTCCATTCCATAAATAATAAAACTTAGGTTAAAATTAATCAATTAATTTCATAAACCTAGGTTATATACAGATAATCAATTCAATTCAATTGCATTCCATTTCATGAATAATAAGACTTATGTTATAATTAATCAATTAATTTCATGAACCTAGGTTATAAACAGATACTCAATTCAATTCAATTGCATTCCATTCCATGAATAATAAAACTTAGTTTAAAATTAATCAAGTAATGTTATAAACCTAGGTTATATACAGATAATCAATTCAATTCAATTGCATTCTGTTGGTACACCCTGTGTGACAATAGCAGTCTAAGTGATCTAGCATTTTGGTTTAAGTAATATTCAAAGTATTGGGAATTAACGAGTATTTGATATATATGTTTAAATATGTTTGATAGTTATTGATTGTATGTTTGGAATTGATGTAACGTATTACAAGAAGTTCAAACATAAAGTTCAAAGATAAATTCAAGCATAAATTGAAAGCATAAGTTTCAATACTAAGTTAAATATGTGAAAGAGTAAATTCGAATTCACTAAGGACTGGGATTCGAATCTATGACAGATTCGAATGTGTTCCTTAGGCAGATTCGAGAGTGTCAAGGGGACAAACTCGAATGGGCCTTGGGCCTGATTCGAGTTTGGCCCATGACAAACTCGAATGAGCCTCTATAATTAGGGATTATCTCGAATCATTAGGAGACTTTTGCAGAATTCGTGAGAGATTAAGCAAATAGGCGATCTCGAGTTTATCAGCTAATTGAGTGTTGTTTCGGAGAGAATCTTCTAGTAGGTGCGTTTTTGTTCGTTCGTACAGCTCGTTGATAGTCTCCGTGTTCCGTGTGAGAGTTGTTTCTGTCAACCCGTTAACGAGGATTCCGCACTCGTTGACGGTCTCGCGTCTAGATAGATTCGTAGTGTGTAGACCTTACAAGTGGTATCAGAGCCAGCGGGGTGTTCTTAGTGTTCTTCGTGTTCATCTAAATACATCCTAGGTTTTTTGACGCTTTAGGACGGTTAATCTCTCTAGTTGCAGTGTTTTTCGAGCTTAGTAAATTGGGATCCGGGAAATACTTCGTGTTTTTCACGTTTTTGATCGAAATCTATATTTTTCGTTGTAAAAATATTGATTTAATCTGCAAAACGTTAAGAAATCGAAGTATTAGCCGTTTTTCGAGTTTGCGGCGCTCGAATCTGTTAGGAGTAATTAGGGTTTGTCTTAGTCTCGAGTCTAACCAAAATCCGCTCCTTTCGAGTTTGCTTAAGAGAGAATTCGAGTTTATTATATTCGACTTTGCTTCGAGTTTGGACTATAGTCGAACAGGGTGATTCGAATTTGCTGGGTATTCGAGTTTGTCTTGACCTTCGAGTTTGGAGACTTTCGAATCTGTCATTTATTTCGAATTTAATTGAATTTCAGAACTTAATCGAATTTAATCCCAAATAGATTTAAACTTAATTATATTCGAATTTACCTAAATTCGAAAGAATTAACTAAAATTAGTTTCGAATTAAATTTATTAAGTTACAATTCAATTACTTTTGAAACTATGTCAAATCTTCAAAAGTTTCTAGAAATGGATCATGAGGTCGGGAAGGCTAATACTCCGCCTAAGCTGATGAAACTTGAAGACTATTATTGGTGGAAAGATCGGTTTGCCGATTTTGTGCGTTTCAACGACATGAGAATGTGGATATGTATCGACGAAGGATACATCCCACCTACAACAGAAGTGGAAGGCCGTCAAAGAGTCTTATCATATCAAATGATGAAGGAGGATGATAAGAAACTATATGAAGCCGAGAACCGAGCATTTTCGATTATTCGAATGGCATTACCTCAGGATATACCACATACATTCCGCAATCAAAAGACATCTAAGGAGCTTTGGGAGACGTTGGAAAAGAGGTGTGAGGGTAATCCGAGGGTTCGAAGAAAGCGTATGGAGTTGTTGAAACAGCAGTTTGCGATTTTCAAGTCTTTGAAGGATGAAAAGCTGGACGACACCATCACCCGCTTTTATCATCTGCTGACAGAGCTTGAGATTCATGGCATTGAGTATAACGATACTGAAAAGAACAATAAGCTTTTTGATGCCTTACCACCCAAATGGGCGATGTACGTGGCTATGATAAAGCTTGATGAAGATAAGTATTATACTCAATCGTTGGAGGATGTAGTGGGAACGTTGCGGGCTTATCATTTTGAGCTACTGAAGGCCGAAACAGATTATGAACAAGTCCAAAATCCAGCCATGTATTTTGGAAAATCAACAAAACCTTCAGCGGCAGCTGATATGAAGACTGCTACAGCGTTTTTCACCGGAGAAACGTCGTCACCAGCAGAGACTGATGACACACTGAATAGAGCGTTCTTAGGGTTGGGAAGATCGGAAATACAGCAACCTCAGGCAACACAGGCATCAACATCTCAGGGCTACTCTAAAATGCCCATGAGCACTAAATCGGCCGAAGAACATTTGAACTTGCTTGCGTCATTTGTGGCCGCATATGGAAACTGCGTTCAAGGGAAAATAAACGATCCTGCACTCTGGGATGAAGATTACGATCAGGTAGACCCTGACGATCTTGAGGAAATGGATCTCAAATGGCAACTGGCCATGGTAACCCAACGGGTTAAAAGATTCATCAAACGGACTGGGAGGAATTTGAATATGAATAATAAGGGGATTGGCTTTGATAAGTCCAAGGTCAAATGCTACAATGGCCAAGGTTTGGGACACTTCGCAAGAGAGTGTCAGAGACCAAAGGTAGATAATTACCAGAGGGAGAATCAGTCTCATGGACAGTTTCAGAACCAGTCTCAACAAAGATATCTTCCGAGTTCGTCATCCAGTCAAGCCAACATAGCTGGTCTGTTATCAAACGTCACATCAGACAGACAGCTGGATGGTACTTACGACTGGAGCTCACATCCAGAATCTAACGCTAGAGCCTTTATGGCTGAAGTCACTGAGAGTGGATGTGAAGGGGAAGAGCAGAACACAAGGGACAGCAGTCCGATGTGGGTGGAGAAGTCGAATGATCAGACGCTTCTGGAGTTTGCCGCTCAAATGGCCAACGTCGAATCAGATCACACAAAGGTAAGTCTGAATTACTCTCTTTTCCATGAATTATGTGTGTTATGTGTTACTTCTAACGACAGGTTAAATCTAGTCTTAGAATCACATAAAAAAATATTTGCTCAAAATGAGTCTTTAAAATCTGATAATGCTAGCCTGAATGACATTAAGCAAGATCTTAGGGATAAGCTTAAAGCTGATGCACAGGATGTCATAGTTCTAAAAGACAAGCTGAGTGAGCAGTGTGTTAGATTAGAACTGATGTATGAGCATGTAGAAGCCTTGACCAAAGATCTTAAGACCAAAGAAGTAGAGCTAGCTGAAACTAAGGTGAAGGTAGCAGAGGCCAATAGTAAGCTAGAAAAGTTTAGGAACTCAAGTCTAAACCTAGGGAGAGTTTTAGATGCTCAACGCCAATCTAAAAAGCCTGTAGGTCTAGGATTTCATGAGATTCCTCCACCTTTTAATGCCAACTATGTGCCTCAACCTCGGCAGAAAACTGAGAAATCAGTAGACTTAGAGGAAATACCTGCACCTGTTTCTGAGACTGTAAAAGAAAATGCACCTAAGGTGATTGATACAAACGTCAAGGTTAAGAAAGTCAAAATTTGTGTCTTCCTCCAGTGAAACACCTGCAGGAAAACATAAAATTGATTTTAATGATCAGGACGATGAACCAGTCACAATGGATGTTCAAAAAGACCAAGACACTAGTGAGACACCTAAGTCTAAGGGCACACACAAGAAGTCCATTGACAAGATGTCCTGCTTTAGACGTCATGAAAAGGGGCATGTGGCTTCTAACTGTCCACTTAGGAAAATTGACGTTACACCTAAGACAAGGATGCCAACACAAGTTAAGCCTTCGATAAGTGTGGCGAGCACTAGTAGTTCTCAAGGTACCGAGAAAACTGTGCAGGCTGCACCAAAACAAGTTGTGAAACAAATACCGGTAAAAGGTGGACCAAAAGAAGTGGTTAGGACTAATTCACCGAATCGAGTCATTAATCAATCTAGGTCTGGACCTCAAAAACAATATAGGAGCACAACACCTAGCAGAGCATACACTCCGGTTAGGTCACACACTCCTGTTAGACATCACACACCGTGTAGAGCTCAGGGATCTCAATCTGAAATGCAATATAATCGGAATTATTCAAGAGCTCCACAACAAATGCCTACTCAAAGGCAAAGAGTAAATTAACATCACTCGGCACCACAACAAACTCTTGTTCAACGACCCAAGTCACCTGAAAGGCGAGATGGGTATTTGAAAGAGTTTAAGTATGTGGACGAGAATGGTATAACCAAGTCAGTTATGGCTTGGGTTCCCCGTGATAACTAACCTATTTTCTTTCATGTGCAGGAGATCACCACAGGTCCAAACAACAAATGGTTCATCGACAGTGGATGCTCCAGGCACATGACGGGGGAAAGAAGTCTCCTTACAGACTTCAAGGGTGGGAATCGGGGATTTGTATCATTCGCGGGAAATAAAGGAGGAAACATCACGGGTACTGGAGTGGTCACTAATGGGACGATCAAGTTGGATCAAGTTTATCACGTTGATAAACTGGTTCACAATCTCATTAGTGTATCTCAAATCTGTGACAAGAAGAATTTAGTGCTCTTCACTGACACTGAAGCGTTGGTGCTAAAACCGGGGTTCAAGATTCCTGAAGAATGGATATTGATGCGGGAACCAAGGAAGAATGACTTGTACATGCTCGATATGAACAAGCCGGAAGCTTCGATGGGTTCGATCTGCTTACTGTCTAAAGCTTTGGAGACTGAATCAGTATCGTGGCACAGACGCATGGCACACTTGCACCTAAGAAAAATGAACTATATTACGAAAAATGGATTGGTGCAAGGTGTGCCTATGAAGAGTTTTCAGTTCGAGGACAAATGTCTACCATGCAAGAAAGGCAAACAACATAAAAAGGCACACAGGTCCAAGACTCAGAACTCCATCACTACCACATTCGATTTGCTGCATATGGACCTCTTCGGACCAATCAACAAAAGGAGTATAGGTGGTAGTTGGTATTGTTTAGTTATCACTGACGATTACTCACGATTTTCTTGGGTTTTCTTTCTAGGTACAAAGGACGAGACGGCTTCCAAGCTCATCGGGTTCTTAGACCAAGTGGAGAATTCCTATGAAACACGGGTTAAAAGGCTACGTAGTGATAATGGAACATAATTTAAAAACACTGTAATTGGTGTATATTGCCTCTCAAAGGGCATTGTGCATCAATTTAGTGCACCGTATGAGCCTCAACAAAATGGGGTGGCCGAAAGAAAGAACAGGACATTGATTGAGGCAGCTAGGACTATGCTTTCGGATTCAAAGCTTCCTACCATGTTTTGGGGGGAGGCAGTGAATACCGCATGTCATATTTTAAACCGGGTCCTAACTGTCAAATCTTTGAACAAAACCTGTTATGAAATTTTGAATAAACGGCCACCTAATTTAACTGGCTTCAAACCTTTTGGGGTACCATGTACTTTATTGCGAACAAAACATCAACCTAAGTTTGGTGAAAAGGCTGACGAAGGATACTTCCTAGGTTATGTGCCGAACTCACCAAACAAATGGGTTTTTAACAAAACGAATGGTACAGTAGAGATTGTGTATAACATTGAAGTCACAAGTTATTTACATGAACCCCAAACAGGTCCGGAATGGATATTTGACTATGATAAATTGTTTGAGTCATTTAACATTCCTTTGGATGAAAATGCAGGTACCATCGAAAAGGACATGGCGACGTTGAATCTGAATGACGAAGGTCATACCTTTCCGAGGACTACATTTCAATCCACATCCGAGCCTACTTTGACTGAAGATGGATCTCCAGAAGTCACTGATCCAGAAGCACCTTCAACTGAGAATCAGACTCAGACAACAAATTCCAACTCTAAGGAAACTGCCCACGAGGAGGAAAATGTGGAATCTGATGATATTCCCCCATTAGGTGAAATAGGATCTAACTTAGGAGATAATCTGAGAGTGGACGAGATAGAGACCTCTAGGATCAACAAGAACAATCCTATAGAAAGCATCTAGGGAAATCCTAATGAGGGTGTGAGGACTAGGAGTAGTTTAAATAACAACACTGTGTTGTTGTTGATGATAAATGACTCCGAGGCATTTCATACCTGCCTCTATTCTTGTTTTATCTTGCAAGTAGAGCCGAAAAAAGTGCAAATGGCACTAAATGATAATTCCTGGGTTGAAGCGATGCAGGAAGAACTCTCTCAGTTTAGGAAACTAGAAGTGTGGGAGTTAGTTCCATTACCTCGAGGGGAAATTGCCATAGGAACCAAATGGGTTTTTAAGTGCAAAAGAGATGATCGGGGTATAGTCACTCGCAACAAGGCTAGGTTAGTTGTAAAGGGTTTCAACCAAGAGGAGGGAATCGATTACAATGAGGTGTTTGCGCCAGTAGCAAGGCTGGAAGCCATTAGGTTGTTTCTGGCTTTTGCTTCCTTCAAGGGCTTTAAGGTATATCAACTAGATGTTAAGAGTGCTTTCCTCTATGGGAAAGTGAAGGAACTGGTATATGTAGAACAGCCGCCCGGATTTACAGATCCAAAATATCCAGATAGAGTATATCGTTTAGATAAGGCTCTATATGGATTGCATCAAGCACCAAGGGCGTGGTACGAGACTTTATCCAACCATTTGTTAGAAAACGAGTTTGAAAGGGGTAGGATAGATAGTACGCTGTTCGTTAAGAGAAAGGGACAACATTTCATCTTGGTACAAGTGTACGTCGATGATATCATTTTTGGGTCGTCAGACGAGCAGATGTGCAAAGATTTTGAGAAGGTGATGAAGTCGAAATTCGAGATGAGTGCAATGGGAGAGTTAAATTTCTTTTTGGGGTTGCAAGTTGACCAGAAAAAGGAAGGTATGTTTATCCATCAGACGAAGTATGTCTATGACATATTAGAACGCTTCGGGATGGAAGGGACGAAACTGACTGCCCATTTCAGCACGCCGATTCAAGTGAATCACAATCTCGGACCGAGTACTGAAAGTGATACCGATGTGGATCCGACGTTATATCGGGCCATGATTGGATCACTTATGTATTTAACTGCTTCAAGACCTGACATCATGTTTGCTGTGTGTATTTGTGCTAGGTTTCAAGCTAATCCGAAGGAGATGCACATGAAAGCTGTGAAGCGGATTCTACGATACCTCAAGTCGAAACCGAAGTTGGGACTTTGGTATCATGCGGAGGGAGATCTAGAGTTGGAGGCGTTCACGGATTCTGACTACGGAGGATGCAGCTTGACGCGCAAATCAACAACTGGAGGTTGTCAATTCCTAGGAGGGAGAATGGTTTCCTGGCAATGCAAGAAACAGACGTCGGTAGCCGTGTCTACGTGCGAGGCCGAGTATGTTGCTGCTGGTAGTTGATGCTCACAGGTTCTGTGGATACAACAACAATTGCGGGATTACGGTTTGGCTTACACTCAAACTCCTATTAGGATAGATAACCAATCTACAATTTCAATAACAAATAATCCAGTTAAACACAGTAAAACAAAGCACATAGACATAAGGCATCATTTTATTCGTGATTGTGCTGAAAAGAACTTAATCAAATTGGTAAAAGTGGCAACGGACGATAATAATGCTGATTTATTTACCAAAGCCTTTGATAAGTCACGGTTTGAATATTTGATTCAACTAAATGGAATGCGCAACTCATAGTAAATTGACCTTAGTAGAAGTTTTATTTCCTTTTATAGCTGTAGTATTTCTTTCTTTTTATAGTAAGTTTGCTAAGTTAGGATAGTTTCTATTTTTAGTAAGTTAGTAGGTTATCTTCTTTTATTGCTATTTCTTATGAAAAACAAAAGAAAAAAGAGAGAAAACCATAAAAAATTCAAAAAAGGAGAATATCAGAAAAAGAGTTAAGTCTTAGAAACATAGGTTCAAAGTGACGAAAATTAGCACAGTCGTTACAAACTCTAAGTGTTTAGGCTTTCACACATAATGCACCTAAAATTCCAAGTGTTATATTTTATTTTAGTTTGATGTGTTGGTAGGCATAATACATATAGGGAGTCTCAAGGCTAATAAAATAATCAAGAAAAAGTCAAACGTGTCACTAACTTAGATGTATTACCAATCGGTCTTAATTTTTATGTACGAGACATACAAACTTTGATTATAAATGAGGTATGCAAACTTTCTGGGGATGTATAGCAACATCAAATACATCTTAAAATGGAAAGCATAGAAAAATCATACTGAATTGAGAGTCAAAAACACGTAACTCTGTTGTACGTAAGTACAGATCTGTTGCCTCTGTTTTGATTCGGGTTAGCAAGATAAGTCGCTTTGTTGTACGTCGGTACAGACCTGTCACCGCTGTCTTGCTAGCTTTAAAAATAAACCTTAAGTCAAACTAAGACACTTTGTTGTATGTAAATACAGACCTGTGTCCGATGTTTGTCTTTTAAAGAAAGTTTGCAAATACCAAAAAGTTAGAATCATTGTCTGTATGCATTGATCATAAAAGTATGTCTATGTCTGAGTCACGTAAGATAATTTCATGATAAATAAAAATGTCAAGGGATATTCCGAAATGTAGCATGTTTAAAAGGGTAAATACCAACAATCGGCTAAATGGGTATGTCACGACAAACAATCAAAGGAATCAAAAATTCCTAAGTGTGAAAGTTTAAGTACTGAAAGTGAGAATCTGACACCGCTATCTGATTGAACCTTTCTTTGACTATGCTCGTCAAAAATATTTTTTTAAGTGTTTAGCATAGGTTGTAAATTTTAATAACTGTAGTTTAAGTTTAAGTTAAATTTTTTGGTCAAAATTTTAAAATTTTGTTTTTACTTATTTTATTTTTATTTTATTTTATTTTTATTTTTCTTAGGAAAAAGGTCAAAAATTACTGAGGGTGCATTCATAGTTGAATAAAATAAACATTGCGTGAAAATCTTGTGCTTAGGGTAAAAGATTTGGCATAGTTTATTCCGTTACACAATAAGGTTGAAAAGGTTGAAAAAGTTGAATTTATTTCAAAATTTTCAAAGTTTCAGGGGTTAATTCGAGTTTAACCTAAACTCGAATATGGCAGAACTCGAATCTGTCAGTAGATTCGAAAGTGGAATTAGATTCGAAGGTTGGTGGTATAAATAGGTTAACAGTAATGTTCATTAATTCATCTGTTTTCGATTCTATTCCTCGAGTTTGTCTTTGGCGATTTCGAATCTATTCTCTTGAGTTTGTCGTTTTCAAGAAAGCAACTATTTGTCGAGTTTCTGTCCGTGTGGGTTCGATACTACTCATAGATCTAGGTATAATCAAGTGTTTTGTACAAGATTTAAGTAGTCTTATACTCCATTTAGGCCAAAATCATTAGATTTTGAAGTTTTATTGGTAGAAAGTTGGTTTTTCAAAATTACAAACTTTTAACCGGTAACAAGTCAAATTAATTACAAATATCATTGATTAGAACCTAGTAGGACTAAAAGATGTGATTTTCTGAGTCTCACATGGTTAAAATCATGGACTTTTGTAAGGATGGTGGCCGACTCATTCGAGTCTGTTCGTGGCATGATTCGAGTTTGTCAGTAAACTCGAACGGTCATTAAACTCGAATGTGTCATCAAACTCAAATAGATGTTATTTCGAATCTGTTTGTTCGAGTTTGTCATCATATTTGAATTATTTAATTTAAATTTTAATTAAGCTTGTAGAAATTCTTAAGTGTTGGATGTTGTGCTTATACAAGTTCAAAATAAAACAAATTTGAATTTAAACAAGCTTATTCATTTTTAATAATTCTAATATTTTATTTGATGTATTGTGCAGACATGGCGGATAGAGTATTTGTTCCGAAGCATAATATGGTTATTCCCCCGGACCATAATATCCCTGAAGCACAGGCTTTCCGCCAGATGGTGGATTTCCTGGTGGAGTCTAGGATTTCGTTCGCACTATCGCACAATATCCAAATCGTTATTCCCTACGTGCGACAATTTTATGAACATTTGCAAGTCGATTGCACTGTCACTCCGACAGTTCTTAGGACTAGGATTGCTGGTAATCCGTTGGTATTTTCTGCTGATATGCTGCGCCAAGTTCTGCAGCTGGTAACTCAGGAGCAAGAGAATGGGCCTATAGATTTCCCATTAAGTATTAGGCAGGCTGCCTTTGTAAGGATGGGATATAGTTTGGATGTTACTAAGACATCCTATATGAAGAGTGGGCTCATTGGCCAATGGCGATTTCTGGCGCACGTGTTCATGGTATGCTTCGCGGCGAAGAAAGCGGGATTTGATTATATAGTATCGAAGATCCAATCAGGGATAATCGCACTGGTCTATAATCAGAAGTTTAGCTTTTCAGAGATGTTCTTCTCGGAGTTCGTTCATCAGATAACGGCTTCGGAGAGGGAAAGATTTCTTCTTTATCCCCGTTTTGTCATGATGCTCATCCGGCACTTTTTGCCAAATCTGCCGCAGTTGAACGATATTCAAAGCGTTGCAGTAATTGATAAGAGGATTTTTGCCGATTGTTCCTCTCACCGAGGAAGGTTAGCTGTCCCAATAGAGACACCTTTATTTGGAGCTGTAATTGAGCCAAACTTTGTAGCGCCTCAAGATGCCAACTGGGTAGGGGCGGTGGAAGTTCAGCAACGACAGCCACAGCAAAAGCGTCAACAACAAAGACCTCAGCAGCAAAGAAGACGTCAAAGGCCTTCAGCAAGTCAAGTTCAGGCAGACAGGCCTTCTACCAGCCAAATGCAAGAGCCGGAAGAGGCTGTACCCTCAAGTGCACCATCTGAAGTAGATCCTACACTTCAGACATTGGAGGAGATTTGGGCAGCTGGTCCACATGCTAATGAGGAAATAACTGCTGAATTAATTGGAGATTTATTAGAGCCTCAGGAGGGAGAAGTTGACATTTTTAGACAAATTGATGAATATCAACCTCAGCCAGCAGGTGATGACAAGTCCTCTTCAGCCACAGAATCTGAGGATATGGAGGAGATAGAAATGGAGAAAGAACTAGAAGATCCGTCTATTCACATACGGACTTATGGATCGAGATTAGTGGAAACAAATGAAGAAGCTACGAGGAGAAGAGAGTCAAGGGAATCTGATGACTCTGATTTTGAGGAAGAAGACGTTGCCCCATTGATTACAAGGCAAAGGGCAACACGTCATCACTTTATGCAGGGAGCTACCTCAGCTTCTGCTGCACAGCCAGAAATACCTCCACCTTCACCCGCTCAATCTACCAATCCACCATAATCACCACCTGTTGAACCGTACATTCCATCACCAATCCTTCCAACACCCATACAATCCATACCATCCACCTTATCCGCTTTCATGGAGAATCAAAGGTTTTTGGAGCTGAAGAGCAGAGTTGACTTCCAACAAATTCAAATCTTTGGCTTGACAACGGCTCTAGGTGAAATACAAAAGCATAATGCCCAGGTAGATATCGACAATGCCGAACTGAAGAAGGTTGTGGGCAAGGTTCAGGAAGAAAACTTGGAGCTGAAAACTTTTGTTGCTGATCAAGCAGCTGAAATAATTTCGATGCGCTCCCTGATTGAGCAATTAATGCAAAATCTAAAGGCTCAGGGGGAGACAAGCTGCAGGGATCAAATAGAGCTGCCCAGGGATGAAGATAATGATGGTGACAATGACGGCAATGATCCCAGCACGCAAAGACATAATGAGCCAGTAGATTTTTCTGCTGCTCAGGATGCTGAGACTCAGGGGGAGCCAGGTCAATCGGAAGCTGCGGGAGGTGAAGCCAGTTCTTCAAAAGCCACAGAGTCGGAGATACACGAAATGATTAAAGCGCTAATGGATATCGATGAAGACCCTATGGACCTTGGCTTTGACTTTGAGGACGAAATGGAGGAGTTAGAAGAAGGAGAATTTGTGCCGGAGGACGTAACAGATTGGAAATCTGATGATGAAGTTTGTGTTGATGAAGATGATGAAGCAAATGAGATCGTTGTTCAGCAAAACCCCATCACAGATATTTACGTAATGGAAGGAAATCATATGATTGACATAGAAGTGGTAAACACTGCTTTAAATGTGGAATCAGCAAGTGAAGAACCTGCCAGAGAACTTACCAATGAAGAGAAAAGAAAACTATGGTTTAGGGCAGAGAAAAGAGAGTTGGAGCTGAAAAAGAAGATACATGTGCCGGGTACGGGAGAGCTATCAGGAAGAATATTGAGCTGGTTCTTTGATCGGGAATTGCAGCTATTCATTATCAAAAGAAAAGATGGTCTCTAGTATCTCAGAATAACTCTGAAAGTATTCAACTCCTTGCCAAAGATTGAAATAAAGGCGTTAGCATGGAAGGAGCTAATCAACATCGGCAATGACCCTTACGCTGAAATAATTGCAAAGATCATAAGAAAAGAAGGGAGGTCTAGGAAGTTCGAACGGCTCAATCCAAGGGTAGGTAAACGACTAATGGACCATACTCGAATTGACCCTCTAACTGGTCGTCCATGGATGAAAATACAATACAAACCAGTTAGATGTCTGAGAAAGGTTCCTCTCAAGCAAATGCCACAGGACGTCATGAAAAATCTAAATTGGTGGTATGTGGAAAGTGAGACAGGAGAAGCTGTGATGGAGGACTTCGAAGAAAAGGTGATTCTTAGAGTCTACGATCCTCTTCACCTTGTAAACCTTTCCAAAGATGACCTTCAAGTGCTACATGCTCATAGAATCTCAAGCCACACTCATATGGATAGTGAGGCTAGGAAGTATGAAAATGTAGTTAAAGTGTGTATTGAGAAAGGTTTGTATGCTGGTAGCAGTTTAAATAAATAAACAAAGTACTTAATCAAATGTGTGAATTGTTAGAAGCTATCGTCAAGGGGGAGTCTGTTGGTACACCCTGTGTGACGATAGCAGTCTAAGTGATCTAGCATTTTGGTTTAAGTAATATTCAAAGTATTGGGAATTAACGAGTATTTGATATATATGTTTAAATATGTTTGATAGTTATTGATTGTAAGTTTGGACTTGATGTAACGTATTACAATAAGTTCAAACATAAAGTTCAAAGATAAATTCAAGCATAAGTTGAAAGCATAAGTTTCAATACTAAGTTAAATATGTGAAAGAGTAAATTCGAATTCACTAATGAGTGGGATTCGAATCTATGACAGATTCGAATGTGTTTCTTAGGCAGATTCGAATGTACATCATTAGGCAGATTCGAGAGTGTCAAGGGGACAAACTCGAATGGGCCTTGGGCCTGATTCGAGTTTGGCCCATGACAAACTCGAATGAGCCTCTATAATTAGGGATTAACTCGAATCATTAGGAGACTTTTGCAGAATTCGTGAGGGATTAAGCAAATAGGTGATCTCGAGTTTATCAGCTAATTGACTGTTGTTTCGGAGAGAATCTTCTAGTAGGTGCGTTCTTGTTCGTTCGTACAGCTCGTTGATAGTCTCCGTGTTCCGTGTAAGAGTTGTTTCCGTCAACCCATTAACGAGGATTCCGCACTCGTTGACGGTCTCACGTCTAGATAGATCCGTAGTGTGTAGACCTTACACATTCCATTCCGTGAATAATAAAACTTAGGTTAAAATTAATCAGGTAATTTTATAAACCTAGGTTATATACAAATAATCAATTCAATTCAATTTCATTCCATTCCATTCCATGAATAATAAAACTTAGGTTAAAATTAATCAAGTAATTTTATAAACCTAGGTTATATGCAGATAGTCAATTCAATTCAATTGTATTCCATTCCATGAATGATAAAATTTTGGTTAAAATGAATCAAGTAATTTCATAAATCCTGGTTTATAAACACTTAACAACTTGAGAAATTGACTAACAGCTCGAAACTTGCAAAAACATAATTTTTCAATTTAACTCAATTAACTAATAAAACTTAGGTTAAAGCTAATCAGATAATTTTATAAACCTAGGTTATATACAGATAATCAATTCAATTTAATTGCATTTCATTCCATGAATAATAAAACTTAGGTTAAAATTAATCAAGTAATTTCATAAACCTAGGTTATATAGAGATAATCAATTCAATTCAATTGCATTCCATTTCATGAATAATAAAACTTATTTTAAAATTAATCTTGTTATTTCATGAACGTAGGTTATAAACAGATACTCAATTCAATTCAATTGCATTCAATTCCATGAATAATAAAACTGAGTTTTAAATTAATCAAGTAATGTTGTAAACCTAGGTTATATACAGATAATTAATTCAATTCAATTGCATTCCATTCCGTGAATAATAAAACTTATGTTAAAATTAATCATGTAATTTTATAAACCTAGGTTATATAAAGATAATCAATTCAATTCAATTGCATTCCATTCCATTCCTAGAATAATAAAACTTAGGTTAAAATTAATCAGGTAATTTTATACACCTAGGTTATATATAGATAATCAATTCCATTCAGTTGCATTCCATTCAATGACTAATAAAACTTAAGTTAAAATTAATAAAGTAATTTTATAAACCTATGTTATATACAGATAATCAATTCAATTCAATTGCATTCCATTCCATGAATAATATAACTTATGTTAAAATTAATCAAGTAATTTATGAACGTAGGTTATAAACAGATAGTCAATTCAATTCAATTGCATTCCATTCCATGAATAATAAAACTTATGTTAAAATTAATTAATTAATTTCATGAACGTAGGTTATAAACAGATAGTCAATTCAATTCAATTGCATTCCATTCCATGAATAATAAAACTTACGTTAAAATTAATCAAGTACTTTCATAAACCTAGGTTTATAAAACACTTAACAGCTCGAGAAATTGAACTAACAGCTCGAAACTTGCAAAAACTTAATTTTTCAATTTAACTCAATTAAATAATAAAACTTAGGTTAAAACAAATCAGGTAATTTTATAAACCTAGATTGTATACAGATAATCAATTCAATTCAATTGCATTCCATTCCATGAATAATAAAACTTAAGTTAAAATTAATAAAGTAATTTTATAAACCTATGTTATATACAGATAATCAATTCAATTCAATTGCATTCCATTCCATGAATAATATAACTTATGTTAAAATTAATCAAGTAATTTATGAACGTAGGTTATAAACAGATAGTCAATTCAATTCAATTGCATTCCATTCCATGAATAATAAAACTTATGTTAAAATTAATTAATTAATTTCATGAACGTAGGTTATAAACAGATAGTCAATTCAATTCAATTGCATTCCATTCCATGAATAATAAAACTTACGTTAAAATTAATCAAGTACTTTCATAAACCTAGGTTTATAAAACACTTAACAGCTCGAGAAATTGAACTAACAGCTCGAAACTTGCAAAAACTTAATTTTTCAATTTAACTCAATTAAATAATAAAACTTAGGTTAAAACAAATCAGGTAATTTTATAAACCTAGATTGTATACAGATAATCAATTCAATTCAATTGCATTCCATTCCATGAATAATAAAATTTAGGTTAAAATTAATCAACTAATTTCATAAACCTAGGTTATCTACAGATAATCAATTCAATTCAATTGCATTCCATTTCATGAATAATAAGACTTATGTTAAAATTAATCAATTAATTTCATGAACGTAGGTTATAAACAGATACTCAATTAAATTCAATTGCATTCCATTCCATGAATAATAAAACTTACGTTAAAATTAATCAAGTACTCTCATAAACCTAGGTTTATAAAACACTTAACAGCTCGAGAAATTGAACTAACAGCTCGAAACTTGCAAAAACTTAATATTTCAATTTAACTCAATTAAATAATAAAACTTACGTTAAAACTAATCAGGTAATTTTATAAACCTAGATTGTATACAGATAATCAATTCAATTCAATTCCATTCCATTCCATGAAAAATAAAACTTAGGTTAAAATTAATCAACTAATTTCATAAACCTAGGTTATATACAGAAAATCAATTCAATTCAATTGCATTCCATTTCATGAATAATAAGACTTATGTTAAAATTAATCAATTAATTTCATGAACGTAGGTTATAAACAGATACTCGATTCAATTCAATTGCATTCCATTCCATCAAAAATAAAACTTAGTTTAAAATTAATCAAGTAATGTTATAAACCTATGTTATATAAAGATAATCAATTCAATTCAATTGCATTCCATTCCGTGAATAATAAAACATACGTTAAAATTAATCAGGTAATTTTATAAACCTAGGTTATATACAGATAATCAATTCAATTCAATTACATTCCATACCATTCCATGAATAATAAGACTTAGGTTAAAACTAATCAGGTAATTTTATAAACCTAGGTTATATACAGATTCAATTGCATTCCATTCCATGAATAATAAAACTTAGGTTAAAATTAATCAAGTAATTTTTTGTACCTAGGTTATATACAGATAATGAATTCAATTCAATTGCATTCCATTCAATGAATAATAAAACTTATTTCAAAATTAATCTAGTAAATTCATGAACGTAGGTTATAAACAGATACTCAATTCAATTCAATTGCATTCCATTACATGAATAATAAAACTTAGTTTAAAATTAATCAAGTAATGTTGTAAACCTAGGTTATATACAGATAATGAATTCAATCCAATTGCATTCCATTCCGTGAATAATAAAACTTAGGTTAAAATTAATCTGGTAATTTTATAAACCTATGTTATATAGAGATAATCAATTCAATTCAATTGCATTCCATTTCATGAATAATAAAACTTATTTTAAAATTAATCTAGTAATTTCATGAACGTAGGTTATAAACAGATACTCAATTCAATTCAATTGCATTCCATTCCATTAATAATAAAACTTAGTTTAAAATTAATCAAGTAATGATGTAAACCTAGGTTATATACAGATAATCAATTCAATGCAATTGCATTCCATTCCATGACTAATAAAACTTAGGTTAAAATTAATAAAGTAATTTTTTAAACCTAGGTTATATACAGATAATGAATTCAATTCAATTGCTTTCCATTCCATTAATAATAAAACTTATGTTAAAATTAATCAAGTAATGTATGAAAGTAGGTTATAAACAGATAGTCTATTCAATTCAATTGCATTCCATTCCATGAATCATAAAACTTAGGTTAAAATTAATCAAGTAATTTCATAAACCTAGGTTTATAAAAGACTTAACAGCTTTAGAATTTAAACTAACAGCTCGAAACTTCCAAAAACATAATTTTTCAATTTAACTCAATTAAATAATAAAACTTAGGATAAAACTAATCAGGTAATTTTATAAACCTAGGTTATATACAGATAATCAATTGAATTCAATTGCATTCCATTCCATGAATAATAAAACTTAGGTTAAAATTAATCAAGTAATTTCATAAACCTAGGTTATATTCAGATAATCAATTCAATTCAATTGCATTCCATTTCATGAATAATAAAACTTATGTTAAAATTAATCAAGTAATTTCATGAACGTAGGTTATAAACAGATACTCAATTCAATTCAATTGCATTCCATTCCATGAATAATAAAACTTAATTTAAATATAATCAAGTAATGTTATAAACATAGGTTATATACAGATAATCAATTCAAGTCAATTGCATTCCATTCCGTGAATAGTAAAACTTAGGTTAAATTAATCAGGTAATTTTATAAACCTAGGTTATATATTGATAATCAATTCAATTCAATTGCATTCCATTCCATTCCATGAATAATAAAACTTAGGTTAAAAAAATCAGGTAATTTTATAAACCTAGGTTGTATACAGATTATCAATTCTATTGCATTCCATTCCATGAATAATAAAACTTAGGTTAAAATTAATCAAATAATTTTTTGTACCTAGGTTATATACAGATAATGAATTCAATTCAATTGCATTCCATTCCATGAATAATAAAACTTATTATAAAATTAATCTAGTAAATTCATGAACGTAGGTTATAAACAGATACTCAATTCAATTCAATTGCATTCCATTCCATGAATAATAAAACTTAGTTTAAAATTAATCAAGTAATGTTGTAAACCTAGGTTATATACAGATAATGAATTCAATTCAATTGCATTCCATTCCGTGAATAATAAAACTCAGGTTAAAATTAATCTGGTAATTTTATAAACCTATGTTATATAGAGATAATCAATTCAATTCAATTGCATTCCGTTTCATGAATAATAAAACTTATTTTAAAATTAATCTAGTAATTTCATGAACGTAGGTTATAAACAGATACTCAATTCAATTCAATTGCATTCCATTCCATTAATAATAAAACTTAGTTTAAAATTAATCAAGTAATGATGTAAACCTAGGTTATATAAAAATAATCAATTCAATGCAATTGCATTCCATTCCATGACTAATAAAACTTAGGTTAAAATTAATAAAGTAATTTTTTAAACCTAGGTTATATACAGATAATGAATTCAATTCAATTGCATTCCATTCCATGAATAATAAAACTTATGTTAAAATTAATCAAGTAATTTATGAAAGTAGGTTATAAACAAATAGTCTATTCAATTCAATTGCATTCCATTCCATGAATAATAAAACTTGCGTTAAAATTAATCAAGTACTCTCATAAACCTAGGTTTATAAAACACTTAACAGCTCGAGAAATTGAACTAACAGCTCGAAACTTGCAAAAACTTAATTTTTCAATTTAACTCAATTAAATAATAAAACTTAGGTTAAAACTAATCAGGTAATTTTATAAACCTAGATTATATACAGATAATCAATTCAATTCAATTCCATTCCATTCCATGAATAATAAAACTTAGGTTAAAATTAATCAATTAATTTCATGAACGTAGGTTATAAACAGATACTCAATTCAATTAAATTGCATTCCATTCCATCAAAAATAAAACTTAGTTTAAAATTAAACAAGTAATGTTATAAACCTAGGTTATATAAAGATAATCAATTCAATTCAATTGCATTCCATTCCGTGAATAATAAAACATAGGTTAAAATTAATCAGGTAAGTTTATAAACCTAGGTTATATACAGATAATCAATTCAATTCAATTACATTCCATACCATTCCATGAATAATAAAACTGAGGTTAAAACTAATCAGGTAATTTTATAAACCTAGGTTATACACAGATAATCATCAATTGCATTCCATTCCATGAATAATAAAACTTAGGTTAAAATTAATCAAGTAATTTTTTGTACCTAGGTTATATACAGATAATGAATTCAATTCAATTGCATTCCATTCCATGAATAATAAAACTTATTTCAAAATTAATCTAGTAAATTCATGAACGTAGGTTATAAACAGATACTCAATTCAATTCAATTGCATTCCATTCCATGAATAATAAAACTTAGTTTAAAATTAATCAAGTAATGTTGTATACCTAGGTTATATACAGATAATGAATTCAATTCAATTTCATTCCATTCCGTGAATAATAAAACTTAGGTTAAAATTAATCTGGTAATTTTATAAACCTATGTTATATAGAGATGATCAATTCAATTCAATTGCATTCCATTTCATGAATAATAAAACTTATTTTAAAATTAATCTAGTAATTTCATGAACGTAGGTTATAAACAGATACTCAATTCAATTCAATTGCATTCCATTCCATTAATAATAAAACTTAGTTTAAAATTAATCAAGTAATGATGTAAACCTAAGTTATATAAAAATAATCAATTCAATGCAATTGCATTCCATTCCATGACTAATAAAACTTAGGTTAAAATTAATAAAGTAATTTTTTAAACCTAGGTTATATACAGATAATGAATTCAATTCAATTGCATTCCATTCCATGAATAATAAAACTTATGTTAAAATTAATCAAGTAATTTATGAAAGTAGGTTATAAACAGATAGTCTATTCAATTCAATTGCATTCCATTCCATGAATAATAAAACTTGCGTTAAAATTAATCAAGTACTCTCATAAACCTAGGTTTATAAAACACTTAACAGCTCGAGAAATTGAACTAACAGCTCGAAACTTGCAAAAACTTAATTTTTCAATTTAACTCAATTAAATAATAAAACTTAGGTTAAAACTAATCAGGTAATTTTATAAACCTAGATTATATACAGATAATCAATTCAATTCAATTCCATTCCATTCCATGAATAATAAAACTTAGGTTAAAATCAATCAACTAATTTCATAAACCTATGTTATATACAGATAATCAATTCAATTCAATTGCATTCCATTTCATGAATAATAAGACTTATGTTAAAATTAATCAATTAATTTCATGAACGTAGGTTATAAACAGATACTCAATTCAATTCAATTGCATTCCATTCCATCAAAAATAAAACTTAGTTAAAATTAATCAAGTACTCTCATAAACCTAGGTTTATAAAACACTTAACAGCTCGAGAAATTGAACTAACAGCTCGAAATTGCAAAAACTTAATTTTTCAATTTAACTCAATTAAATAATAAAACTTAGGTTAAAACTAATCAGGTAATTTTACAAACCTAGGTTATATACAGATAATCAATTCAATTGCATTCCATTCCATGAATAATAAAACTTAGGTTAAAATTAATCAACTAATTTCATAAACCTAGGTTATGTACAGATAATCAATTCAATTCAATTGCATTCCATTTCATGAATAATAAGACTTATGTTAAAATTAATCAATTAATTTCATGAACGTAGGTTATAAACAGATACTCAATTCAATTCAATTGCATTCCATTCTATGAATAATAAAACTTACGTTAAAATTAATCAAGTACTCTCATAAACCTAGGTTTATAAAACACTTAACAGCTCGAGAAATTGAACTAACAGCTCGAAACTTGCAAAAACTTAATTTTTCAATTTAACTCAATTAAATAATAAAACATACGTTAAAACTAATCAGGTAATTTTATAAACCTAGATTGTATACAGATAATCAATTCAATTAAATTCCATTCCATTCCATGAATAATAAAACTTAGGTTAAAATTAATCAACTAATTTCATAAACCTAGGTTATATACAGATAATCAATTCAATTCAATTGCATTCCATTTCATGAATAATAAGACTTATGTTAAAATTAATCAATTAATTTCATGAACGTAGGTAATAAACAGATACTCAATTCAATTCAATTGCATTCCATTCCATCAAAAATAAAACTTAGTTTAAAATTAATCAAGTAATGTTATAAACCTAGGTTATATAAAGATACTCAATTCAATTCAATTGTATTCCATTCCGTGAATAATAAAACATACGTTAAAATTAATCAGGTAATTTTATAAACCTTGGTTATATACAGATAATCAATTCAATTCAATTACATTCCGTACCATTCCATGAATAATAAAACTTAGGTTAAAACTAATCAGGTAATTTTATAAACCTAGGTTATATACAGATTCAATTGCATTCCATTCCATGAATAATAAAACTTAGTTTAAAATTAATCAAGTAATTTTTTGTACCTAGGTTATATACAGATAATGAATTCAATTCAATTGCATTCTATTCAATGAATAATAAAACTTATTTCAAAATTAATCTAGTAAATTCATGAACGTAGGTTATAAACAGATACTCAATTCAATTCAATTGCATTCCATTCCATGAATAATAAAACTTAGTTTAAAATTAATCAAGTAATGTTGTAAACCTAGGTTATATACAGAAAATGAATTCAATTCAATTGCATTCCATTCCGTGAATAATAAAACTTAGGTTAAAATTAATTTGGTAATTTTATAAACCTATGTTATATAGAGATAATCAATTCAATTCAATTGCATTCCATTTCATGAATAATAAAACTTATTTTAAAATTAATCTAGTAATTTCATGAACGTAGGTTATAAACAGATACTCAATTCAATTCAATTGCATTCCATTCTATTAATAATAAAACTTAGTTTAAAATTAATCAAGTAATGATGTAAACCTAGGTTATATACTGACAATCAATTCAATGCAATTGCATTCCATTCCATGACAAATAAAACTTAGGTTAAAATTAATAAAGTGATTTTTTAAACCTAGGTTATATAGAGATAATGAATTCAATTCAATTGCTTTCCATTCCATGAATAATAAAACTTATGTTAAAATTAATCAAGTAATTTATGAAAGTAGGTTATAAACAAATAGTCTATTCAATTCAATTGCATTCCATTCTATGAATAATAAAACTTAGGTTAAAATTAATCAAGTAATTTCATAAACCTAGGTTTATAAAACACTTAACAGCTTTAGAATTTAAACTAACAGCTCGAAACTTCCAAAAACATAATTTTTCAATTTAACTCAATTAAAAAATAAAACTTAGGATAAAACTAATTAGGTAATTTTATAAACCTAGGTTATATACAGATAATCAATTGAATTCAATTGCATTCCATTCCATGAATAATAAAATTTAGGTTAAAATTAATCAAGTAATTTCATAAACCTAGGTTATATTCAGATAAACAATTCAATTCAATTGCGTTCCATTTCATTAATAATAAAACATATGTTAAAATTAATCAAGTAATTTCATGAACGTAGGTTATAAACAGATACTCAATTTAATTCAATTGCATTCCATTCCATGAATAATAAAACTTAATTTAAATATAATCAAGTAATGTTATAAACATAGGTTATATACAGATAATCAATTCAAGTCAATTGCATTCCATTCCGTGAATAATAAAACTTAGGTTAAATTAATCAGGTAATTTTATAAACCTAGGTTATATATTGATAATCAAATCAATTCAATTGCATTCCATTCCATTCCATGAATAATAAAACTTAGGTTAAAAAAATTAGGTAATTTTATAAACCTAGGTTGTATACAGATAATCAATTCAATTGCATTCCATTCCATGAATAATAAAACTTAGGTTAAAATTAATCAAGTAATTTTTTGTACCTAGGTTATATACAGATAATGAATTCAATTCAATTGCATTCCATTCCATGAATAATAAAACTTATTATAAAATTAATCTAGTAAATTCATGAACGTAGGTTATAAACAGATACTCAATTCAATTCAATTGCATTCCATTCCATGAATAATAAAACTTAGTTTAAAATTAATCAAGTAATGTTGTAAACCTAGGTTATATACAGATAATGAATTCAATTCAATTTCATTCCATTCCGTGAATAATAAAACTTAGGTTAAAATTAATCTGGTAATTTTATAAACCTATGTTATATAGAGATAATCAATTCAATTCAATTGCATTCCGTTTCATGAATAATAAAACTTATTTTAAAATTAATCTAGTAATTTCATGAACGTAGGTTATAAACAGATACTCAATTCAATTCAATTGCATTCCATTCCATGAATAATAAAACTTAGTTTAAAATTAATCAAGTAATGATGTAAACCTAGGTTATATACAGATAATCAATTCAATGCAATTGCATTCCTTTCCATGACTAATAAAACTTAGGTTAAAATTAATAAAGTAATTTTTTAAACCTAGGTTATATACAGATAATGAATTCAATTCAATTGCATTCCATTCCATGAATAATAAAACTTATGTTAAAATTAATCAAGTAATTTATGAAAGTAGGTTATAAACAGATAGTCTATTCAATTCAATTGCATTCCATTCCATGAATAATAAAACTTAGGTTAAAATTAATCAAGTAATTTCATAAACCTAGGTTTATAAAACACTTAACAGCTTTATAATTTAAACTAACAGCTCGAAACTTCCAAAAACATAATTTTTCATTTAACTCAATTAAATAATAAAACTTAGGATAAAACTAATTAGGTAATTTTATAAACCTAGGTTATATACAGGTAATCAATTGAATTCTATTGCATTCCATTCCATGAATAATAAAACTTAGGTTAAAATTAATCAAGTAATTTCATAAACCTAGGTTATATTCAGATAATCAATTCAATTCAATTGCATTCCATTTCATGAATAATAAAACTTATGTTAAAATTAATCAAGTAATTTCATGAACGTAGGTTATAAACAGATACTCAATTCAATTCAATTGCATTCCATTCCATGAATAATAAAACTTAATTTAAATATAATCAAGTAATGTTATAAACATAGGTTATATACAGATAATCAATTCAAGTCAATTGCATTCCATTCCGTGAATAATAAAACTTAGGTTAACTTAATCAGGTAATTTTATAAACCTAGGTTATATATTGATAATCAATTCAATTCAATTGCATTCCATTCCATTCCATGAATAATAAAACTTAGGTTAAAAAAAATCAGGTAATTTTATAAACCTAGGTTGTATACAGATAATCAATTCAATTGCATTCCATTCCATGAATAATAAAACTTAGGTTAAAATTAATCAAGTAATTTTTTGTACCTAGGTTATATACAGATAATGAATTCAATTCAATTGCATTCCATTCCATGAATAATAAAACTTATTATAAAAATAATCTAGTACATTCATGAACGTAGGTTATAAACAGATACTCAATTCAATTCAATTGCATTCCATTCCATGAATAATAAAACTTAATTTAAATATAATCAAGTAATGTTATAAACATAGGTTATATACAGATAATCAATTCAAGTCAATTGCATTCCATTCCGTGAATAATAAAACTTAGGTTAAATTAATCAGGTAATTTTATAAACCTAGGTTATATATTGATAATCAATTCAATTAAATTGCATTCCATTCCATTCCATGAATAATAAAACTTAGGTTAAAAAAAATCAGGTAATTTTATAAACCTAGGTTGTATACAGATAATCAATTCAATTGCATTCCATTCCATGAATAATAAAACTTAGGTTAAAATTAATCAAGTAATTTTTTGTACCTAGGTTATATACAGATAATGAATTCAATTCAATTGGATTCCATTCCATGAATAATAAAACTTATTATAAAATTAATATAGTAAATTCATGAACGTAGGTTATAAACAGATACTCAATTCAATTCAATTGCATTCCATTCCATGAATAATAAAACTTAGTTTAAAATTAATCAAGTAATGATGTAAACCTAGGTTATATACAGATAATCAATTCAATGCAATTGCATTCCTTTCCATGACTAATAAAACTTAGGTTAAAATTAATAAAGTAATTTTTTAAACCTAGGTTATATACAGATAATGAATTCAATTCAATTGCATTCCATTCCATGAATAATAAAACTTATGTTAAAATTAATCAAGTAATTTATGAAAGTAGGTTATAAACAGATAGTCTATTCAATTCAATTGCATTCCATTCCATGAATAATAAAACTTAGGTTAAAATTAATCAAGTAATTTCATAAACCTAGGTTTATAAAACACTTAACAGCTTTAGAATTTAAACTAACAGCTCGAAACTTCCAAAAACATAATTTTTCAATTTAACTCAATTAAAAAATAAAACTTAGGATAAAACTAATTAGGTAATTTTATAAACCTAGGTTATATACAGATAATCAATTGAATTCAATTGCATTCCATTCCATGAATAATAAAACTTAGGTTAAAATTAATCAAGTAATTTCATAAACCTAGGTTATATTCAGATAAACAATTCAATTCAATTGCATTCCATTTCATTAATAATAAAACTTATGTTAAAATTAATCAAGTAATTTCATGAACGTAGGTTATAAACAGATACTCAATTCAATTCAATTGCATTCCATTCCATGAATAATAAAACTTAATTTAAATATAATCAAGTAATGTTATAAACATAGGTTATATACAAATAATCAATTCAAGTCAATTGCATTCCATTCCGTGAATAATAAAACTTAGGTTAAATTAATCAGGTAATTTTATAAACCTAGGTTATATATTGATAATCAAATCAATTCAATTGCATTCCATTCCATTCCATGAATAATAAAACTTATGTTAAAAAAATTAGGTAATTTTATAAACCTAGGTTGTATACATATAATCAATTCAATTGCATTCCATTCCATGAATAATAAAACTTAGGTTAAAATTAATCAAGTAATTTTTTGTACCTAGGTTATATACAGATAATGAATTCAATTCAATTGCATTCCATTCCATGAATAATAAAACTTATTATAAAAATAATCTAGTAAATTCATTAACGTAGGTTATAAACAGATACTCAATTCAATTCAATTGCATTCCATTCCATGAATAATAAAACTTAGTTTAAAATTAATCAAGTAATGTTGTAAACCTAGGTTATATACAGATAATGAATTCAATTCAATTTCATTCCATTCCGTGAATAATAAAACTTAGGTTAAAATTAATCTGGTAATTTTATAAACCTATGTTATGTAGAGATAATCAATTCAATTCAATTGCATTCCGTTTCATGAATAATAAAACTTATTTTAAAATTAATCTAGTAATTTCATGAACGTAGGTTATAAACAGATACTCAATTCAATTCAATTGCATTCCATTCCATGAATAATAAAACTTAGTTTAAAATTAATCAAGTAATGATGTAAACCTAGGTTATATACAGATAATCAATTCAATGCAATTGCATTCCATTCCATGACTAATAAAACTTAGGTTAAAATTAATAAAGTAATTTTTTAAACCTAGGTTATATACAGATAATGAATTCAATTCAATTGCTTTCCATTCCATTAATAATAAAACTTATGTTAAAATTAATCAAGTAATGTATGAAAGTAGGTTATAAACAGATAGTCTATTCAATTCAATTGCATTCCATTCCATGAATCATAAAACTTAGGTTAAAATTAATCAAGTAATTTCATAAACCTAGGTTTATAAAAGACTTAACAGCTTTAGAATTTAAACTAACAGCTCGAAACTTCCAAAAACATAATTTTTCAATTTAACTCAATTAAATAATAAAACTTAGGATAAAACTAATCAGGTAATTTTATAAACCTAGGTTATATACAGATAATCAATTGAATTCAATTGCATTCCATTCCATGAATAATAAAACTTAGGTTAAAATTAATCAAGTAATTTCATAAACCTAGGTTATATTCAGATAATCAATTCAATTCAATTGCATTCCATTTCATGAATAATAAAACTTATGTTAAAATTAATCAAGTAATTTCATGAACGTAGGTTATAAACAGATACTCAATTCAATTCAATTGCATTCCATTCCATGAATAATAAAACTTAATTTAAATATAATCAAGTAATGTTATAAACATAGGTTATATACAGATAATCAATTCAAGTCAATTGCATTCCATTCCGTGAATAGTAAAACTTAGGTTAAATTAATCAGGTAATTTTATAAACCTAGGTTATATATTGATAATCAATTCAATTCAATTGCATTCCATTCCATTCCATGAATAATAAAACTTAGGTTAAAAAAATCAGGTAATTTTATAAACCTAGGTTGTATACAGATTATCAATTCTATTGCATTCCATTCCATGAATAATAAAACTTAGGTTAAAATTAATCAAGTAATTTTTTGTACCTAGGTTATATACAGATAATGAATTCAATTCAATTGCATTCCATTCCATGAATAATAAAACTTATTATAAAATTAATCTAGTAAATTCATGAACGTAGGTTATAAACAGATACTCAATTCAATTCAATTGCATTCCATTCCATGAATAATAAAACTTAATTTAAATATAATCAAGTAATGTTATAAACATAGGTTATATACAGATAATCAATTCAAGTCAATTGCATTCCATTCCGTGAATAATAAAACTTAGGTTAAATTAATCAGGTAATTTTATAAACCTAGGTTATATATTGATAATCAATTCAATTCAATTGCATTCCATTCCATTCCATGAATAATAAAACTTAGGTTAAAAAAATCAGGTAATTTTATAAACCTAGGTTGTATACAGATTATCAATTCTATTGCATTCCATTCCATGAATAATAAAACTTAGGTTAAAATTAATCAAGTAATTTTTTGTACCTAGGTTATATACAGATAATGAATTCAATTCAATTGCATTCCATTCCATGAATAATAAAACTTATTATAAAATTAATCTAGTAAATTCATGAACGTAGGTTATAAACAGATACTCAATTCAATTCAATTGCATTCCATTCCATGAATAATAAAACTTAGTTTAAAATTAATCAAGTAATATTGTAAACCTAGGTTATATACAGATAATGAATTCAATTCAATTGCATTCCATTCCGTGAATAATAAAACTTAGGTTAAAATTAATCTGGTAATTTTATAAACCTATGTTATATAGAGATAATCAATTCAATTCAATTGCATTCCGTTTCATGAATAATAAAACTTATTTTAAAATTAATCTAGTAATTTCATGAACATAGATTATAAACAGATACTCAATTCAATTCAATTGCATTCCATTCCATGAATAATAAAACTTACGTTAAAATTAATCAAGTACTTTCATAAACCTAGGTTTATAAAACACTTAACAGCTCGAGAAATTGAACTAACAGCTCGAAACTTGCAAAAACTTAATTTTTCAATTTAACTCAATTAAATAATATAACTTAGGTTAAAACTAATCAGGTAATTTTATAAACCTAGATTATATACAGATTATCAATTCAATTCAATTTCACTCCATTCCATGAATAATAAAACTTAGGTTAAAATTAATCAACTAATTTCATAAACCTAGGTTATATACAGATAATCAATTCAATTCAATTGCATTCCATTTCATGAATAATAAGACTTTTGTTAAAATTAATCAATTAATTTCATGAACGTAGGTTATAAACAGATACTCAATTCAATTCAATTGCATTCCATTCCATCAAAAATAAAACTTAGTTTAAAATTAATCAAGTAATGTTATAAACCTAGGTTATATAAAGATAATCAATTCAATTCAATTGCATTCCATTCCGTGAATAATAAAACGTAGGTTAAAATTAATCTGCAAATTTTATAAACCTAGGTTATATACAGATAATCAATTCAATTCAATTACATTCCATACCATTCCATGAATAATAAAACTTAGGTTAAAACTAATCAGGTAATTTTATAAACCTAGGTTATATACAGATAATCAATTCAATTGCATTCCATTCCATGAATAATAAAACTTAGGTTAAAATTAATCTAGTAATTTTTTGTATCTAGGTTATATACAGATAATGAATTCAATTCAATTGCATTCCATTCCATGAATAATAAAACTTATTTCAAAATTAATCTAGTAAATTCATGAACGTAGGTTATAAACAGATACTCAATTCAATTCAATTGCATTCCATTCCATGAATAATAAAACTTAGTTTAAAATTAATCAAGTAATGTTGTAAACCTAGGTTATATACAGATAATGAATTCAATTCAATTGCATTCCATTCCGTGAATAATAAAACTTAGGTTAAAATTAATCTGGTAATTATATAAACCTATGTTATATAGAGATGATCAATTCAATTCAATTGCATTCCATTTCATGAATAATAAAACTTATTTTAAAATTAATCTAGTAATTTTATGAACGTAGGTTATAAACAGATACTCAATTCAATTCAATTGCATTCCATTCCATTAATAATAAAACTTAGTTTAAAATTAATCAAGTAATGATGTAAACCTAGGTTATATACAGATAATCAATTCAATGCAATTGCATTACATTCCATGCCTAATAAAACTTAGGTTAAAATTAATAAAGTAATTTTTTAAACCTAGGATATATACAGATAATGAATTCAATTCAATTGCATTCCATTCCATGAATAATAAAACTTATGTTAAAATTAATCAACTAATTTACGAAAGTAGGTTATAAACAGATAGTCAATTCAATTCAATTGCATTCCATTCCATGAATAATAAAACTTAGGTTAAAATTAATCAAGTAATTTCATAAACCTAGGTTATATACAGATAATCAATTCAATTGAATTGCATTCCATTTCATGAATAATAAAACTTATGTTAAAATTAATCAAGTAATTTCATGAACGTAGGTTATAAACAGATACTCAATTCAATTCAATTGCATTCCATTCCATGAATAATAAAACTTAATTTAAATATAATCAAGTAATGTTATAAACATAGGTTATATACAGATAATCAATTCAAGTCAATTGCATTCCATTCCGTGAATAATAAAACTTAGGTTAAATTAATCAGGTAATTTTATAAACCTAGGTTGTATACAGATAATCAATTCAATTCAATTGCATTCCATTCCATGACTAATAAAACTTATGTTAAAATTAATCAAGTAATTTTATAAACCCAGGTTATATACAGATACTCAATTCAATTCAATTGCATTCCATTTTATGAGTAATAAAACTTATGTTAAAATTAATCAAGTAATTTCATGAACGTAGGTTATAAACAGATACTCAATTCAATTCATTTGCATTCCATTCCATGAATAATAAAACTTAGTTTAAAATTAATCAAGTAATATTCTAAACATAGGTTATATACAGATAATCAACTCAAGTCAATTGCATTCCATTCCGTGAATAATAAAACTTAGGTTAAAATTAATCAGGTAATTTTATAAACCTAGGTTATATACAGATAATCAATTCAATTCAATTGCATTCCATTCCGTGACTAATAAAACTTAGGTTAAAATTAATCACGTAATTTTATAAACCTAGGTTATATACAGATAGTCAATTCAATTCAATTGCATTCCATTCCATGAATAATAAAACTTATGTTAAAATTAATCAAGTAATTTATGAACGTAGGTTATAAACAGATAGTCAATTTAATTCAATTGCATTCCATTCCATAGATAATAAAACTTAGGTTAAAATTAATCAAGTAATTTCATAAACCTAGGTTTATAAAACACTTAACATCATGTGACCTAACAACTCGAAACTTGCAAAAACATAATTTTTCAATTAAACTTTATTAAATAATAAAACTTAGTTTAAAACTAATCAGGTAATTTTATAAACCTAGGTTATATACAGATAATCAATTCAATTCAATTGCATTCTATTCCATGGATAATAAAACCTAGGTTAAAATTAATTAAGTAATTTCATAAACCTAGGTTATATACAGATAATCAATTCAATTCAATTGCATTCCATTTCATGAATAAAAAACTTATGTTAAAATTAATCAACTAATTTCATGAACGTAGGTAATAAACAGATACTCAATTCAATTCAATTGCATTCAATTCAAAGAATAATAAAACTTAGTTTTAAATTAATCAAGTAATGTTATAAACCTAGGTTATATACAGATAATCAATTCAATTCCAATGCATTCCATTCCGTGAATAATAAAACCTAGGTTAAAATTAATCAGGTAATTTTATAAACCTAGGTTATATACACATAATCAATTCAATTCAATTGCATTCCATTCATTCCAAGAATAATAAAGCTTAGGTTAAAATTAATCAGGTATTTTTATAAACCTAGGTTATATATAGATAATCAATTCAATTCAATTGCATTCCATTCAATGACTAATAAAACTTAAGTTAAAATTAATAAAGTAATTTTATAAACTTATATTATACACAGATAATCATTTCAATTCAATTGCATTCCATTCCATGAATAATAAAACTTATGTTAAAATAATCAAGTAATTTATGAACGTACGTTATAAACACATAGTCAATTCAATTCAATTGCATTCCATTCCATGAATAATAAAACTTAGGTTAAAATTAATCAAGTAATTTCGTAAACCTAGGTTATATACAGATAATCAATTCAATTCAATTGCATTCCATTTCATGAATAAAAAACTTATGTTAAAATTAATCAAGTAATTTCACGAACGTAGGTAATAAGCAGATACTCAATTCAATTCAATTGCATTCCATTCCATGAATAATAAAACTTAGTTTAAAGTTAATCAAGTAATGTTATAAACCTAGGTTATATACAGATAATCAATTAAATTCAATTGCATTCCATTCCGTGAAAAATAAAACTTAGTTTAAAACTAATCAGGTAATTTTATAAACCTAGGTTATATACAGGTAATCAATTCAATTCAATTGCATTCTATTCCATGAATAATAAAACCTAGGTTTAAATTAATTAAGTAATTTCATAAACCTAGGTTATATACAGATAATCAATTTAATTCAATTGCATTCCATTTCATGAATAAAAAACTTATGTTAAAATTAATCAAGTATTTTCATGAACGTAGGTAATAAACAGATACTCAATTCAATTCAATTGCCTTCAATTCTAAGAATAATAAAACTTAGTTTTAAATTAATCAAGTAATGTTATAAACCTAGGTTATCTACAGATGATCAATTCAATTCCAATGCATTCCATTCCGTGAATAATAAAACTTAGGTTAAAATTAATCAGGTAAGTTTATAAACCTAGGTTATATACACATAATCAATTCAATTCAATTGCATTCAATTTCATTCCAAGAATAATAAAACTTAGGTTCAAATTAATCAGATATTTTTATAAACCTAGGTTATATATAGATAATCAATTCAATTCAATTGCATTCCATTCAATGTCTAATAAAACTTAAGTTAAAATTAATAAAGTAATTTTATAAACTTATATTATACACAGATAATCAATTCAATTCAATTGCATTCCATTCCATGAATAATAAAACTTATGTTAAAATAATCAAGTAATTTATGAACGTAGGTTATAAACACATAGTCAATTCAATTCAATTGAATTCCATTCCTTGAATAATAAAACTTAGGTTAAAATTGATCAAGTAATTTCATAAACCTAGGTTATATACAGATAATCAATTCAATTCAATTTCATTCCATTTCATGAATAATAAAACTTATGTTAAAATAATCAAGTAATTTATGAACGTAGGTTATATACAGATAGTCAATTCAATTCAATTGCATTCCATTCCATTAATAATAAAACTTAGGTTAAAATTAATCAAGTAATTTCATAAACCTAGGTTTATAAAACACTTAACAGCTTGAGAAATTGAACTAACAGCTCAAAACTTGCAAAAACTTAAGTTTTCAATTTAACTCAATTAAATAATAAAACTTAGGTTAAAACTAATCAAATAATTTTATAAACCTAGATTATATACACATAATCAATTCAATTCAATTGCGTTCCATTCCATGAATAATAAAACTTAGGTTAAAATTATTCATATATTTTCATAAACCTAGGTTATATTCAGAAAATCTATTCAATTAAGTTGCATTCCAGTTCATGAATAATAAGACTTCTGTTAAAATTAATCAATTAATTTCATGAACGTAGGTTATAAACAGATACTCAATTCAATTGTATTCCATTCCATGAATAATAAAACTTAGTTTAAAGTTAATCAAGTAATGTTACAAACCTAGGTTATATACAGATTATCAATTAAATTCAATTGCATTCCATTCCGTGAATAATAAAACTTAGTTTAAAACTAATCAGGTAATTTTATAAACCTAGGTTATATACAGATAATCAATTCAATTCAATTGCATTCTATTCCATGAATAATAAAAATCTAGGTTAAAATTAATTAAGTAATTTCATAAACCTAGGTTATATACAGATAATCATATCAATTCAATTGCATTCCATTTCATGAATAAAAAACTTATGTTAAAATTAATCAAGTTTTCATGAACGTAGGTAATAAACAGATACTCAATTCAATTCAATTGACTTCAATTCAAAGAATAATAAAACTTAGTTTTAAATTAATCAAGTAATGTTATAAACCTAGGTTATATACAGATAATCAATTCAATTCAATTGCATTCCATTTCATGAATAATAAAACTTATTTTAAAATTAATTAAGTAATGTTGTAAACCTAGGTTATATACAGATAATTAATTCAATTCAATTGCATTCCATTCCGTGAATAATAAAACTTAGGTTAAAATTAATCAGGTAATTTTATAAACCTAGGTTATACAAAGATAATCAATTCAATTCAATTGCATTCTATTCCATTCCTAGAATAATAAAACTTAGGTTAAAATTAATCAGGACACCTAGGTTATATATAGATAATCAATTCAATTCAATTGCATTCCATTCAATGACTAATAAAACTTAAGTTAAAATTAATAAAGTAATTTTATAAACCTATGTTATATACAGATAATCAATTCAATTCAATTGCATTCCATTCCATGAATAATTTAACTTATGTTAAAATTAATCAAGTAATTTATGAACGTAGGTTATAAACAGATAGTCAATTCAATTCAATTGCATTCCATTCCATGAATAATAAAACTTATGTTAAAATTGATTAATTAATTTTATGAACGTAGGTTATAAACAGATAGTCAATTCAATTCAATTCCATTCCATTCCATGAATAATAAAACTTAGGTTAAAATTAATCAAGTACTTTCATAAACCTAGATTTATAAAACACTTAACAGCTTGAGAAATTGAACTAACAGCTCGAAACTTGCAAAAAGTTAATTTTTCAATTTAACTCAACTAAATAATAAAACTTAGGTTAAAACTAATCAGGTAATTTTATAAACCTAGATTATACACAGATAATCAATTCAATTCAATTGCATTCCATTCCATGAATAATAAAACTTAGGTTAAAATTAATCATCTAATTTCATAAACCTAGGTTATATATAGATAATCAATTCAATTCAATTGCATTCCATTTCAAGAATAATAAGACTTATGTTAAAATTAATCAATTAATTTCATGAACGTAGGTTATAAACAGATACTCAATTCAATTCAATTGCATTCCATTCAATGAAAAATAAAACTTAGTTTAAAATTAATCGAGTAATGTTATAAACCTAGGTTATATAAAAATAATCAATTCAGTTCAATTGCATTCCATACCATTCCATGAATAATAAAACTTAGGTTAAAACTAATCAGGTAATTATATAAACCTAGGTTATATACAGATAATCAATCCAATTCAATTGCATTCCATTCCATGAATATAAAACTTAGGTTAAAATTAATCAAGTAATTTTTTAAACCTAGGTTATATACAGATAATGAATTCAGTTCAATCGCATTCCATTCTATGAATAATAAAACTTATTTTAAAATTAATCTAGTAATTTCATGAACGTAGGTTATAAACAGATACTCAATTCAATTCAATTGCATTCCATTCCATGAATAATAAAACTTAGTTTAAAATTAATCAAGTAATGTTGTAAACCTAGGTTATATACAGATAATTAATTCAATTCAATTGCATTCTATTCCGTGAATAATAAAACTTAGGTTAAAATTAATCAGGTAATTTTATAAACCTAGGTTATATAGAGATAATCAATTCAATTCAATTCCGTTCCATTTCATGAATAATAAAACTTATTTTAAAATTAATCTAGTAATTTCATGAACGTAGGTTATAAACAGATACTCAATTCAATTCAATTGCATTCCATTCCATTAATAATAAAACTTAGTTTATAATTAATCAAGTAATGATGTAAACCTAGGTTATATACAGATAATCAATTCAATTCAATTGCATTCCATTCCATGACTAATAAAACTTAGGTTAAAATTAATAAAGTAATTTGATAAACTTATATTATACACAGATAATCAATTCAATTCAATTGCATTCCATTCCACGAATAATAAAACTTATGTTAAAATAATCAAGTACTTTATGAACGTAGGTTATAAACAGATAGTCAATTCAATTCAATTGCATTCCATTCCATTAATAATAAAACTTAGGTTAAAATTTAATCAAGTAATTTCATAAACCTAGGTTTATAAAACACTTAATAGCTTGAGAAATTGAACTAACAGCTCAAAACTTGCAAAAACTTAATTTTTCAATTTAACTCAATTAAATAATAAAACTTAGGTTAAAACTAATCAGATAATTTTATAAACCTAGGTTATATACAGATAATCAATTAAATTCAATTGCATTCCATTCCGTGAATAATAAAACTTAGTATAAAACTAATCAGGTAATTTTATAAACCTAGGTTATATACAGATAATCAATTCAATTCAATTGCATTCTATTCCATGAATAATAAAAAATATAGGTTAGAATTAATTAAGTAATTTCATAAACCTAGGTTATATACAGATAATCAATTCAATTCAATTGCATTCATTTTCATGAATAAAAAACTTATGTTAAAATTAATCAAGTAATTTCATGAACGTAGGTAATAAACAGATACTCAATTCAATTGCCTTCAATTCAAAGAATAATAAAACTTAGTTTTAAATAATCAAGTAATGTTATAAACCTAGGTTATATACAGATAATCAATTCAATTCCAATGCATTCCATTCCGTGAATAATAAAACTTAGGTTAAAATTAATCAGGTAATTTTATAAACCTAAGTTATATACACATAATCAATTCAATTCAATTGCATTCCATTCCATTCCAAGAATAATAAAACTTAGGTTAAAATTAATCAGGTATTTTTATAAACCTAGGTTATATATAGATAATCAATTCAATTCAATTGCATTCCATTCAATGACTAATAAAACTTAAGTTAAAATTAATAAAGTAATTTTATAAACTTATATTATACACAGATAATCAATTCAATTCAAATGCTTTCCATTCCATGAATAATAAAACTTATGTTAAAATAATCAAGTAATTTATGAACGTAGGTTATAAACACATAGTCAATTCAATTCAATTGCATTCCATTCCATGAATAATAAAACTTAGGTTAAAATTAATCAAGTAATTTTATAAACCTAGGTTATATACAGATAATCAATTCAATTCAATTCCGTTCCATTTCATGAATAAAAAACTTATGTTAAAATTAATCAAGTAATTTCATGAACGTAGGTAATAAACAGATACTCAATTCAATTCAATTGCATTCCATTCCATGAATAATAAAACTTAGTTTAAAGTTAATCAAGTAATGTTATAAACCTAGGTTATATACAGATAATCAATTAAATTCAATTGCATTCCATTCCGTGAATAATAAAACTTAGTTTAAAATTAATCAAGTAATTTTATAAATTTATATTATACACAGATAATCAATTCAATTCAATTGCATTCCATTCCATGAATAATAAAACTTATGTTAAAATAATCAAGTACTTTATGAACGTAGGTTATAAACAGATAGTCAATTCAATTCAATTGCATTCCATTCCATGAATAATAAAACTTAGGTTAAAATTAATCAATAATTTCATAAACCTAGGTTTATAAAACACTTAACAGCTTGAGAAATTGAACTAACAGCTCAAAACTTGCAAAAACTTAATTTTTCAATTTAACTCAATTAAATAATAAAACTTACGTTAAAACTAATCAGATAATTTTATAAACCTAGATTATATACACATAATCAATTCAATTCAATTGCGTTCCATTCCATGAATAATAAAACTTAGGTTAAAATTATTTATATATTTTCATAAACCTAGGTTATATACAGAAAATCAATTCAATTCAGTTGCATTCCAGTTCATTAATAATAAGACTTCTGTTAAAATTAATCAATTAATTTCATGAACGTAGGTTATAAACAGATACTCAATTCAATTAATTGCATTCCATTCCATGAATAATAAAACTTAGTTTAAAGTTAATCAAGTAATGTTATAAACCTAGGTTATATACAGATAATCAATTAAATTCAATTGCATTCCATTCCGTGAATAATAAAACTTAGTATAAAACTAATCAGGTAATTTTATAAACCTAGGTTATATACAGATAATCAATTCAATTCAATTGCATTCTATTCCATGAATAATAAAAAATCTAGGTTAAAATTAATTAAGTAATTTCATAAACCTAGGTTATATACAGATAATCAATTCAATTCAATTGCATTACATTTCATGAATAAAAAACTTATGTTAAAATTAATCAAGTAATTTCATGAACGTAGGTAATAAACAGATACTCAATTCAATTCAATTGCATTCCATTCCATGAATAATAAAACTTAGGTTAAAATTAATCAGGTAATTTTATAAACCTAGGTTATATACAGATAATCAATTAAATTCAATTGCATTCCATTCCGTGAATAATAAAACTTAGTTTAAAACTAATCAGGTGATTTTATAAACCTAGGTTATATACAGATAATCAATTCAATTCATTTGCATTCTATTCCATGAATAATAAAACCTAGGTTAAAATTAATTAAGTAATTTCATAAACCTAGGTTATATACAGATAATCAATTTAATTCAATTGCATTCCATTTCATGAATAAAAAACTTATGTTAAAATTAATCAAGTAATTTCATGAACGTAGGTAATAAAAAGATACTCAATTCAATTCAATTGCCTTCAATTCAAAGAATAATAAAACTTAGTTTTAAATTAATCAAGTAATGTTATAAACCTAGGTTATATGCAGATAATCAATTCAATTCAAATGCATTCCATTCCGTGAATAATAAAACTTAGGTTAAAATTAATCAGGTAATTTTATAAACCTAGGTTATATACACATAATCAATTCAAATCAATTGCATTCCATTCCATTCCAAGAATAATAAAACTTAGGTTAAAATTAATCAGGTATTTTTATAAACCTAGGTTATATATAGATAGTCAATTCAATTCAATTGCATTCCATTCAATGTCTAATAAAACTTAAGTTAAAATTAATAAAGTAATTTTATAAACATATATTATACACAGATAATCAATTCAATTCAATTGCATTCCATTCCATGAATAATAAAACTTATGTTAAAATAATCAAGTAATTTATGAACGTAGGTTATAAACACATAGTCAATTCAATTCAATTGCATTCCATTCCATTAATAATAAAACTTAGGTTAAAATTGATCAAGTAATTTTATAAGCCTAGGATATATACAGATAATCAATTCAATTCGATTTCATTCCATTTCATGAATAATAAAACTTATGTTAAAATAATCAAGTAATTTATGAACGTAGGTTATAAACAGATAGTCAATTCAATTCAATTGCATTCTATTCCATGAATAATAAAACTTAGGTTAAAATTAATCAAGTAATTTTATAAACCTAGGTTATATACAGATAATCAATTCTATTCAGTTGCATTCCATTTAATGAATAATAAGACTTATGTTAAAATTAATGAATTAATTTCATGAACGTAGGTTATAAACAGATACTCAATTCAATTCAATTGCATTCCATTCCATGAATAATAAAACATAGTTTAAAGTTAATCAAGTAATGTTATAAACCTAGGTTATATACAGATAATCAATTAAATTCAATTGCATTCCATTCCGTGAATAATAAAACTTAGGTTAAAATTAATCAGGTAGTTTTATAAACCTAGGTTATATACAAATAATCAATTCAATTCAATTGCATTCCATTACATTCCATGAATAATAAATCTTAGGTTAAAATTAATCAGGTAATTTTATAAACCTAGGTTATATGCAGATAATCAATTCAATTCAATTGCTTAGGTTAAAACGAATCAAGTAATTTCATAAATCTTGGTTTATAAAACAGTTAACAGCTTGAGAAATTGAACTAACAGCTCGAAACTTGCAAAAACATAATTTTTCAATTTAACTCAATTAAATAATAAAACTTAGGTTAAAACTAATCAGATAATTTTATAAACCTAGGTTATATACAGATAACCAATTCAATTTAACTGCATTCCATTCCATGAATAATAAAACTTAGGTTAAAATTAATCAACTAATTTCATAAACCTAGGTTAAATAGAGATAATCAAATCAATTCAATTGCATTCCATTTCATGAATAATAAAACTTATTTTAAAATTAAATAAGTAATGTTGTAAACCTAGGTTATATACAGATAATTAATTCAATTCAATTGCATTCCATTCCGTGAATAATAAAACTTAGGTTAAAATTAATCAGGTAATTTTATAAACCTAGGTTATATAAAGATAATCAATTCAATTCAATTGCATTCCATTCCATTCCTAGAATAATAAAACTTAGGTTAAAATTAATCAGGTAATTTTATAGACCTAGGTTATATATAGATAATCAATTCAATTCAATTGCATTCCATTCAATGACTAATAAAACTTAAGTTAAAATTAATAAAGTAATTTTATAAACCTATGTTATATACAGATAATTAATTCAATTCAATTGCATTCCATTCCATGAATAATTTAACTTATATTAAAATTAATCAAGTAATTTATGAACGTAGGTTATAAACAGATAGTCAATTGAATTCAATTGCATTCCATTCCATGAATAATAAAACTTATGTTAAAATTGATTAATTAATAGGTTATAAACAGATAGTCAATTCAATTCAATTGCATTCCATTCCATTAATAATAAAACTTAGGTTAAAATTAATCAAGTACTTTCATAAACCTAGATTTATAAAACACTTAACAGCTTGAGAAATTGAACTAACAGCTCGAAACTTGCAAAAACTTAATTTTTCAATTTAACTCAACTAAATAATAAAACTTAGGTTAAAACTAATTAGGTAATTTTATAAACCTAGATTATATACAGATAATCAATTCAATTCAATTGCATTCCATTCCATGAATAATAAAACTTAGGTTAAAATTAATCATCTAATTTCATAAACCTAGGTTATATATAGATAATCAATTCAATTCAATTGCATTCCATTTCAAGAATAATAAGACTTATGTTAAAATTAATCAATTAATTTCATGAACGTAGGTTATAAACAGATACTCAATTCAATTCAATTGCATTCCATTCGATGAAAAATAAAACTTAGTTTAAAATTAATCAAGTAATGTTATAAACCTAGGTTATATAAAAATAATCAATTCAATTCAATTGCATTCCATTCCGTGAATAATAAAACATAGGTTAAAATTAATCAGGTAATTTAATAAACCTAGGTTTCATACAGATAATCAATTCAATTCAATTACATTCCATACCATTCCATGAATAATAAAACTTAGGTTAAAACTAATCAGGTAATTTTATAAACCTAGGTTATATACAGATAATCAATTCAATTCAATTGCATTCCATTCCATGAATATAAAACTTAGGTTAAAATTAATCAAGTAATTTTTTAAACCTAGGTTATATACAGATAATGAATTCAATTCAATCGCATTCCATTCCATGAATAATAAAACTTGTTTTAAAATTAATCTAGTAATTTCATGAACGTAGGTTATAAACAGATACTCAATTCAATTCAATTGCATTCCATTCCATGAATAACAAAACTTAGTTTAAAATTAATCAAGTAATGTTGTAAACCTAGGTTATATACAGATAATTAATTCAATTCAATTGCATTCCATTCCGTGAATAATAAAACATAGGTTAAAATTAATCAGGTAATTTAATAAACCTAGGTTTCATACAGATAATCAATTCAATTCAATTACATTCCATACCATTCCATGAATAATAAAACTTAGGTTAAAACTAATCAGGTAATTTTATAAACCTAGGTTATATACAGATAATCAATTCAATTCAATTGCATTCCATTCCATGAATATAAAACTTAGGTTAAAATTAATCAAGTAATTTTTTAAACCTAGGTTATATACAGATAATGAATTCAATTCAATCGCATTCCATTCCATGAATAATAAAACTTGTTTTAAAATTAATCTAGTAATTTCATGAACGTAGGTTATAAACAGATACTCAATTCAATTCAATTGCATTCCATTCCATGAATAACAAAACTTAGTTTAAAATTAATCAAGTAATGTTGTAAACCTAGGTTATATACAGATAATTAATTCAATTCAATTGCATTCCATTCCGTGAATAATAAAACTTAGGTTAAAATTAATCAGGTAATTTTATAAACCTAGGTTATATAGAGATAATCAATTCAATTCAGTTGCGTTCCATTTCATGAATAATAAAACTTATTTTAAAATTAATCTAGTAATTTCATGAATGCAGGTTATAAACAGATACTCAATTCAATTCAATTGCATTCCATTCCATTAATAATAAAACTTAGTTTATAATTAATCAAGTAATGATGTAAACCTAGGTTATATACAGAATATCAATTCAATTCAATTGCATTCCATTCCATGACTAATAAAACTTAGGTTAAAATTAATAAAGTAATTTTATAAACTTATATTATACACAGATAATCAATTCAATTCAATTGCATTCCATTCCGTGAATAATAAAACTTAGGTTAAAATTAATCAGGTAATTTTATAAACCTAGGTTATATACACATAATCAATTCAATTCAATTGCATTCCATTCCATTCCAAGAATAATAAAACTTAGGTTAAAATTAATCAGGTATTTTTATAAACTTAGGTTATATATAGATAATCAATTCAATTCAATTGCATTTCATTCAATGACTAATAAAACTTAAGTTCAAATTAATAAAGTAATTTTATAAACTTATATTATACACAGATAATCAATTCAATTCAATTGCATTCCATTCCATGAATAATAAAACTTATGTTAAAATAATCAAGTAATTTATGAACGTAGGTTATAAACACATAGTCAATTCAATTCAATTGCATTCCATTCCATGAATAATAAAACTTAGGTCAAAATTAATCAAGTAATTTCGTAAACCTAGGTTATATACAGATAATCAATTCAATTCAATTGCATTCCATTTCATGAATAAAAAACTTATGTTAAAATTAATCAAGTAATTTCATGAACGTAGGTAATAAACAGATACTCAATTCAATTCAATTAGATTCCATTCCATGAATAATAAAACTTAGTTTAAAGTTAATCAAGTAATGTTATAAACCTAGGTTATATACAGATAATGAATTAAATTCAATTGCATTCCATTCCATGAATAATAAAACTTAGTTTAAAACTAATCAGGTAATTTTATAAACCTAGGTTATATATAGAAAATCAATTCAATTCAATTGCATTCTATTCCATGAATAATAAAACCTACGTTAAAATTAATTAAGTAATTTCATAAACCTTTGTTATATACAGATAATCAATTTAATTCAATTGCATTCCATTTAATGAATAAAAAACTTATGTTAAAACTAATCAAGTAATTTCATGAACGTAGGTAATAAACAGATACTCAATTCAATTCAATTGCCTTCAATTCAAAGAATAATAAAACTTAGTTTTAAATTAATCAAGTAATGTTATAAACCTAGGTTATATACAGATAATCAATTCAATTCCAATGCATTCCATTCCGTGAATAATAAAACTTAGGTTAAAATTAATCAGGTAATTTTATAAACCTAGGTTATATACACATAATCAATTCAATTCAATTCCATTCCATTCCAAGAATAATAAAACTTAGGTTAAAATTAATCAGGTATTTTTATAAACCTAGGTTATATATAGATAATCAATTCAATTCAATTGCATTCCATTCAATGTCTAATAAAACTTAAGTTAAAATTAATAAAGTAATTTTATAAACTTATATTATACACATATATCAATTCAATTCAATTGCATTCCATTCCGTGAATAATAAAACTTATGTTAAAATAATCAAGTAATTTATGAACGTAGGTTATAAACAGATAGTCAATTCAATTCAATTGCATTCCATTCCATGAATAATAAAACTTAGGTTAAAATTAATCAAGTAATTTCATAAACCTAGGTTTATAAAACACTTAACAGCTTGAGAAATTGAACTAACAGCTCAAAACTTGCAAAAACTTAACTTTTCAATTTAACTCAATTAAATAATAAAACTTAGGTTAAAACTAATCAGATAATTTTATAAACCTAGATTATATACAGATAATCAATTCAATTCAATTGCATTCCATTCCATGAATAATAAAACTTTGGTTAAAATTATTCAATTATTTTCATAAACCTAGGTTATATACAGATAATCAATTCAATTCAGTTGCATTCCATTTCATGAATAATAAGACTTATGTTAAAATTAATCAATTAATTTCGTGAACGTAGGTTATAAACAGATACTCAATTCAATTCAATTGCATTCCATTCCATGAATAATAAAATATAGTTTAAAGTTAATCAAGTAATGTTATAAACCTAGGTTAAATACAGATACTTAATTAAATTCAATTGCATTCCATTCCGTGAATAATAAAACTTAGGTTAAAATTAATCAGGTAAGTTTATAAACCTAGGTTATATATAAATAATCAATTCAATTCAATTGAATTCCATTCCATTCCATGAATAATAAAACTTAGGTTAAAATTAATCAACTAATTTCATATACCTAGGTTAAATAGAGATAATCAATTCAATTCAATTGCATTCCATTTCATGAATAATAAAAGTTATTTTAAAATTAATTAACTAATGTTGTAAACCTAGGTTATATACAGATAATTAATTCAATTTAATTGCATTCCATTCCGTGAATAATAAAACTTAGGTTAAAATTAATCATGTAATTTTATAAACCTAGGTTATATAAAGATAATCAATTCAATTCAATTGCATTCCATTCCATTCCTAGAATAATAAAACTTAGGTTAAAATTAATCAGGTAATTTTAAACACCTAGGTTATATATATATAATCAATTCAATTCAATTGCATTCCATTCAATGACTAATAAAACTTAAGTTAAAATTAATAAAGTAATTTTATAATCCTATGTTATATACAGATAATCAATTTAATTCAATTGCATTCCATTCCATTAATAATTTAACTTATGTTAAAATTAATCAAGTAATTTATGAACGTAGGTTATAAACAGATAGACAATTCAATTCAATTGAATTCCATTCCATGAATAATAAAACTTATGTTAAAATTAATTAATTAATTTCATGAACGTTGGTTATAAACAGATAGTCAATTCAATTCATTTGCATTCCATTCCATGAATAATAAAACTTAGGTTAAAATCAATCAGGTACTTTCATAAACCTAGATTTATAAAACACTTAACAGCTTGAGAAATTGAACTAACAGCTCGAAACTTGCAAAAACTTTATTTTTCAATTTAACTCAACTAAATAATAAAACTTAGGTTAAAACTAATAAGGTAATTTTATAAACCTAGATTATACACAGATAATCAATTCAATTCAATTGCATTCCATTCCATGAATAATAAAACTTAGGTTAAAATTAATCATCTAATTTCATAAACGTAGGTTATATAGAGATAATCAATTCAATTCAATTGCATTCCATTTCAAGAATAATAAGACTTATGTTAAAATTAATCAATTAATTTCATGAACGTAGGTTATAAACAGATACTCAATTCAATTCAATTGCATTCCATTCAATGAAAAATAAAACTTAGTTTAAAATTAATCAAGTAATGTTATAAACCTAGGTTATATAAAAATAATCAATTCAATTCAATTGCATTCCATTCCGTGAATAATAAAACATAGGTTAAATTTAATCAGGTAATTTAATAAACCTAGTTTATATACAGATAATCAATTCAATTCAATTACATTCCATACCATTCCATGAATAATAAAACTTAGGTTAAAACTAATCAGGTAATTTTATAAACCTAGGTTATACACAGATAATCAATTCCATTCAATTGCATTCCATTCCATGAATATAAAACTTAGCTTAAAATTAATCAAGTAACTTTTTAAACCTAGGTTATATACAGATAATGAATTCAATTCAATCGCATTCCATTCCATGAATAATAAAACTTATTTTAAAATTAATCTAGTAATTTCATGAACGTAGGTTATAAACAGATTCTTAATTCAATTCAATTGCATTCCATTCCATGAATAATAAAACTTAGTTTAAAATTAATCAAGTAATGTTGTAAACCTAGGTTATATACAAATAATTAATTCAATTCAATTGCAAACTTAGGTTAAAATTAATCAGGTAATTTTATAAACCTAGGTTATATAGAGATAATCAATTCAATTCAATTGCGTTCCATTTCATGAATAGTAAAACTTATTTTAAAATTAATCTAGTAATTTCATGAATGTAGGTTATAAACAGATACTCAATTCAATTCAATTGCATTCCATTTCATTAATAATTAAACTTAGTTTATAATTAATCAATTAATGATGTAAACCTAGGTTATATACAGATAATCAATTCAATTCAACTGCATTCCATTCCATGACTAATAAAACTTAGGTTAAAATTAATAAAGTAATTTTTTAAACCTAGGTTATACACAGAAAATGAATTCAATTCAATTGAATTCCATTCGATGAATAATAAAACTTATGTTAAAATTAATCAAGTAGTTTATGAAAGTAGGTTATAAACAGATAGTCTATTCAATTCAATTGCATTCCATTCCATAAATAATAAAACTTAGGTTAAAACTTGCAAAAACATAATTTTTCAGTTTAACTCAATTAAATAATAAAAATTAGGTTAAAACTAATCACGTATTTTTATAAACCTAGGTAATATACTAATAATCAATTCAATTCTATTGCATTCCATTCCATGAATATTAAAACATAGGTTAAAATTAAGCAAGTAATTTCATAAACCTAAGTTTATAAAACACTTAACAGCTTTAGAAATTAAACTAACAGCTCGAAACTTGCAAAAACATAATTTTTCAATTTAACTGAATTAAATAATAAAACTTAGGATAAAACTAATTAGGTAATTTTATAAACCTAGGTTATATATAGATAATCAATTGAATTCAATTGCATTCCATTCCATTAATAATAAAACTTAGGTTAAAATTAATCAAGTAATTTCATAAACTTAGGTTATATACAGATAATCAATTCAATTCAATTGCATTCCATTTCATGAATAATAAAACTTATGTTAAAATTAATCAAGTAATTTCATGAACGTAGGTTATAAACAGATACTCAATTCAATTCAATCGCATTCCATTCCATTAATAATAAAACTTAATTTAAATATAATCAAGTAATGTTATAAACATAGGTTATATACAACTAATCAATTCAAGTCAATTGCATTCCATTCTGTGAATAATAAAACTTAGGTTAAATTAATCCGGTAATTTTATAAACCTAGGTTATATACTGATAATCAATTTAATTCAATTGCATTCCATTCCATTCCATGAATAATAAAACTTAGGTTAAAAATAATCAGGTAATTTAATAAACCTAGGTTGTATGCAGATAATCATTTCAATTCAATTGCATTCCATTCCATGACTAATAAAACTTAGGTTAAAATTACTCAAGTAATTTTATAAACCTAGGTCATATACAAATAATCAATACAATTCAATTGCATTCCATTCCATGAATAATATAACTTATGTTAAAATTAATCAAGTAATTTCATGAACGTAGGTTATAAACATATACTCAATTCCATTCAATTGCATTTTATTCCATGAATAATAAAACTTAGTTTAAAATTAATCAAGTAATATTCTAAACATCGGTTATATACAGATAATCAACTCAAGTCAACTACATTCCATTCCGTGAATAATAAAACTTAGGTTAAAATTAATCAGGTAATTTTATAAACCTAGGTGATATACAAATAATCAATTCAATTCAATTGCATTCCATTCCATTCCATGAATAATAAAACTTAGGTTAAAATTAATCAGGTAATTTTATAAACCTAGGTTATATGCAGATAGTCAATTCAATTCATTTGCATTCCATTCCATGAATAATAAAACTTAGGTTAAAATGAATCAAGTAATTTCATAAGTCTTGGTTTATAAAACAGTTAACAGCTTGAGAAATTGAACTAATAGCTCGAAACTTGCAAAAACATAATTTTTCAATTTAACTCAATTAAATAATAAAACTTAGGTTAAAACTAATCAGATAATTTTATAAACCTAGGTTATATACAGATACTCAATTCAATTTAATTGCATTCAATTCCATGGCTAATAAAACTTAGGTTAAAATTAATCAAGTAATTTTATAAACCTAGGTCATATAAAGATAATCAATTCAATTCAATTGCTTTCCATTCCACGAATAATAAAACTTATGTTAAAGTTAATCAAGTAATTTCATGAACGTAGGTTATAAACAGATACTCAATTCAATTCAATTGCATTTCATTCCATGAATAATAAAACTTAGTTTTAAATTAATCAAGTAATATTCTAAATATCGGTTATATACAGATAATCAACTCAAGTCAATTGCATTCCATTCCGTGAATAATAAAACTTAGGTTAAAATTAATCAGATAATTTTATAAACCTAGGTTATATACAAATAATCAATTCAATTCAATTGCATTCCATTCCATTCCATTCCATGAATAATAAAACTTAAGTTAAAATTAATAAGATAATTTTATAAACCTAGGTTATATGCAGATAGTCAATTCAATTCAATTGCATTCCATTCCATGAATAATAAAACTTAGGTTAAAATGAATCAAAAATTTCATAAATCTTGGTTTATAATACAATTAACAGCTTGAGAAATTGAACTAACAGCTCGAAACTTGCAAAAACATAATTTTTCAATTTAACTCAATTAAATAATAAAACTTAGGTTAAAACTAATCAGATAATTTTATAAACCTAGGTTATATACAGATAATCAATTCAATTTAATTGCATTCCATTCCATGAATAATAAAAGTTAGGTTAAAATTAATCAAGTAATTTCATAAACCTAGGTTATATAGAGATAATCAATTCAATTCAATTGCATTCCATTCCATTCCATGAATAATAAAACTTAGGTTAAAAATAATCAGGTAATTTTATAAACCTAGGTTGTATACAGATAATCAATTCAATTCAATTGCATTCCATTCCATGACTAATAAAACTTCGGTTAAAATTAATCAAGTAATTTTATAAACTTAGGTTATATACAGATAATCAATTCAATTCAATTGCATTCCATTCCATGAATAATAAAACTTATGTTAAAATTAATAAAGTAATTTCATGAACGTAGGTTATAAACAGATACTCAATTCAATTCAATTGCATTCCATTCCATGAATAATGAAACTACATTTAAATATAATCAAGTAATGTTATAAACATAGGTTATATACAGATAATCAATTCAAGTCAATTGCATTTCATTCCGTGAATAATAAAACTTAGGTTAAATTAATCAGGTAATTTTATAAACCTAGGTTATATACTGATAATCAATTGAATTCAATTGCATTCCATTCCATTCCATGAATAATAAAACTTAGGTTAAAAATAATCAGGTAATTTTATAAACCTAGGTTGTATACAGATAATCATATCAATTCAATTGCATTCCATTCCATGACTAATAAAACATAGGTTAAAATTAATCAAGTAATTTTATAAACTTAGGTTATATACATATAATCAATTCAATTCAATTGCATTCCATTCCATGAATAATAAAACTTATGTTAAAATTAATCAAGTAATTTCATGAACGTAGGTTATAAACAGATACTCAATTCAATTGCATTTCATTCCATGAATAATGAAACTACATTTAAATATAATCAAGTAATGTTATAAACATAGGTTATATACAGATAATCAACTCAAGTCAATTGCATTTCATTCCGTGAATAATAAAACTTAGGTTAAAATTAATTAGGTAATTTTATAAACCTAGGTTATATACAGATAATCAATTCAATTCAATTACATTCAATACCATTCCATGAATAATTAAACTTAGGTTAAAACTAATCAGGTAATCTTATAAACCAAGGTTATATACAGATAATTTCAGTTCAATTGCATTCTATTCCATGAATAATAAAACCTAGGTTAAAACTAATCAAGTAATTTCATAAATCTAGGTTATATACAGATAATCAATTCAATTCAATTGCATTCCATTTCATGAATAATAAAACTTCATTTAAATATAATCAAGTAATGTTATAAACATAGGTTATATACAGATAATCAATTCAAGTCAATTGCATTTCATTCCGTGAATAATAAAACTTAGGTTAAATTAATCAGGTAATTTTATAAACCTAGGTTATATACTGATAATCAATTCAATTCAATTGCATTCCATTCCATTCCATGAATAATAAAACTTAGGTTAAAAATAATCAGGTAATTTTATAAACCTAGGTTGTATACAGGTAATCAATTCAATTCAATTGCATTCCATTCCATGAATAATAAAACTTATGTTAAAATTAATCAAGTAATTTCATGAACGTAGGTTATAAACAGATACTCAATTCAATTCAATTGCATTTCATTCCATGAATAATAAAACTTAGTTTAAAATTAATCAAGTAATATTCTAAACATCGGTTATATACATATAATCAACTCAAGTCAATTGCATTCCATTCCGTGAATAATAAAACTTAGGTTAAAATTAATTAGGTAATTTTATAAACCTAGGTTATATAAAGATAATCAATTCAATACAATTACATTCCATACCATTCCATGAATAATAAAACTTAGGTTAAAACTAATCAGGTAATTTTATAAACCTAGGTTATATACAGATAATCAATTTAATTCAATTGCATTCTATTCCATGAATAATAAAACCTAGGTGAAAATTAATCAAGTAATTTCATAAACCTAGGTTATATACAGATGATCAATTCAATTCAATTGCATTCCATTTCATGAATAATAAGAGTTAAGTTAAAATTAATCAATTATTTTCATAAACCTAGGTTGTATACAGATAATCAATTCAATTCAATTGCATTCCATTTCATGAATAATAAGACTTATGTTAAAATTAATCAATTAATTTCATGAACGTAGGTTATAAACAGATACTCAATTCAATTCAATTGCATTCCATTCCATGAATAATAAAACTTAGGCTACAATTAATCAATTGATTTCATAAACCTAGGTTGTATGCAGATAATCAATTTAATTCAATTGCATTCCATTTCATGAATAATAAGACTTATGTTAAAATTAATCAATTAATTTCATGAATGTAGGTTATAAACAGATACTCAATTCAATTCAATGGCATTCCATTCCATGAATAATAAAACTTAGGTTAAAATTAATCAAGTAATTTCTAAAACCTAGGTTATATACAGAAAATCAATTCAATTAAATTTCATTCCATTTCATGAATAATAAAACTTTTGTTAAAATTAATCAAGTAATTTCATGAACGTTGGGTAATAAACGAATACTCAATTCAATACAATTGCATTCTATTCCATGAATAATAAAACTTAGTTTAAAATTAATCATGTAATGTTATAAACCTAGGTTATATACAGATAATCAATTCAATTCAATTGTATTCAATTCCGTGAATAATAAAACTTAGGTTAAAATTAATCAGGTAATTTTATAAACCTAGGTTATATACAGATAATCAATTCAATTTAATTGCATTTCATTCCATGACTAATAAAACTTAAACTAAAATTAATAAAGTAATTTTATAAACCTAGGTTATATACAGATAATCAATTCAATTCAATTGCATTCCATTCCATGAATAATAAAACTTATGTTAAAATTAATCAAGAAATTTATGAACGTAGGTTATAAACCGATAGTCAATTCAATTCAATTGCATTCCATTCCATTAATAATAAAATTATTTTAAAATTATTGAATTAATTTCATGAACGTAGATTATAAACAGATAGTCAATTCAATTCAATTGCATTCCATTCCATGAATAATAAAACATAGGTTAAAATTAATCAAGTAATTTTATAAACCTAGGTTTATTAAAGACTTAACAGCTTGAGAAATTGAACTAACAGCTCGAAGCTTGCAAAAACATAATTTTTCAATTTAACTCAATTAAATAATAAACTTAGGTTAAAACTAATCAGGTAATTTTATAAACCTAGGTTATATACAGATAATCAATTCAATTCAATTGCATTCCATTCCATGACTAATAAAACTTAGGTTAAAATTAATAAAGTAATTTTTTAAACCTAGGTTATATACAGAAAATGAATTCAATTCAATTGCATTCCATTCCATGAATAATAAAACTTAGGTTAAAATGAATCAAGTAATTTCATAAATCTTGGTTTATAATACAGTTAACAGCTTGAGAAATTGAACTAACAGCTCGAAACTTGCAAAAACATAATTTTTCAATTTAACTCAATTAAATAATAAAACTTAGGTTAAAACTAATCAAATAATTTTATAAACCTAGGTTATATACAGATAATCAATTGAATTCAATTGCATTCCATTCCATTAATAATAAAACTTAAGTTAAAATTTATCAAGTATTTTCACAAACCTAGGTTATATACACATAATCAATTCAATTCAATTGCATTCTATTTCATGAATAATAAAACTTATGTTAAAATTAATCAATTAATTTCATGAACGTAGGATATAAACATATACTCAATTCAATTCAATTGCATTCCATTCCATGAGTAATAAAACTTCATTTAAATATAATCAAGTAATGTTATAAACATAGGTTATATACAATTAATCAATTCAAGTCAATTGCATTTCATTCCGTGAATAATAAAACTTAGGTTAAATTAATCAGGTAATTTTATAAACCTAGGTTATATACTGATAATCAATTCAATTCAATTGCATTCCATTCCATTCCATGAATAATAAAACTTAGGTTATAAATAATCAGGTAATTTTATAAACCTAGGTTGTATACAGATAATCAATTCAATTCAATTGCATTTCATTCCATGACTAATAAAACTTAGGTTAAAATTAATCAAGTAATTTTATAAACTTAGGTTATATACAAATAATCAATTCAATTCAATTGCATTCCATTCCATGAATAATAAAACTTATGTTAAAATTAATCAAGTAATTTCATGAACGTAGGTTATAAACAGATACTCAATTCAATTCAATTGCATTTCATTCCATGAATAATAAAACTTAGTATAAATTTAATCAAGTAATATTCTAAACATGGGTTATATACAGATAATCAACTCAAGTCAATTGCATTCCATTCCGTGAATAATAAAACTTAGGTTAAAATTAATTAGGTAATTTTATAAACCTAGGTTATATAATGATAATCAATTCGATACAATTACATTCCATACCATTCCATGAATAATAAAACTTAGGTTAAAACTAATCAGGTAATTTTATAAACCTAGGTTATATACAGATAATTGTTAGGCACAAAAAGGCCTCAGTCAAACATGTTCTACATCTGAGGGGGAGATTTATAATCAAACCTGTTGATGCATTTGAAGGTTGAATTTAAGGCCTGTTATATGCCTTATTGAAGCCTGAAAATGATTTGCAATATTAGTCATAAGATGTTCTATGTGTTGCATGTGTTGCAACTAAGACAGTTTGTCCAAGCTGCTCTGTCTGTTGAACAGGCTGGACATAAACTGTCTACGCTGCTCTACACTGGTGAGCAGCTTGGGCACTTTTAAAGTGTTCTGTTCTTTCTGAACAGAACCTGTTCTTTGTGAACAGAACCTGTTCTTTGTGAACAGGCTAAACACTTTATGGAATATGTTTCCAAGTCATCATGTATTGTTTTTGACTACAAGATCAGTTTACAAAGTCGAAGACAAAGTGGAAAACAGAACTGCTCAGCCTGCCCAAGCTGTTCTGTAACATGAAGACAAAAGGTTATTTGAAAAAGGGTGACAGACCTTTTTCTTATATCAAAATAGGCCTTTACAAGGAAGAAAGACGCAAAGTTGACATTCCTAAATTAGTTAAAGCAATGCAACAGTAGACAAAGTAAAAAGACAAAAGTTCTGCACATGTGAAGACAAGTCTGCTTTTCAGAAAAGTGCAGAAAAGGTTATGTTGTCTTTTCAACAAGACTTCTCCTTTTTCATTCCGTCCAATGAAGATGTTTCTCTTAGATCCTCTGAGTGAGTATAAAAGGAAGCTTCCAAGGACAGAAAGAGGTGTGAAGAAAGCTAAGTGCTGAAACCAAGAGTGAACGTGCAAGTGTGATTTTCATGCATGCAAGCCTTCTGTGTAAACCAGTATCTGTGTGTCTAAGCTGTTTTACACAAGCCGTTCCCTTAAGTCTTGTAAACACAGTGAGTGCTTCTTAGTGAGTGTATTCATTGTATTCTAGTTTGAGTTTGTCTTAGACTAGTGAACATACTGTTGTATCTGTCATCTCAGCTTGAACTATTCCGCATTCAAGCTTGTTTGTAATTAACAAATTGTTGATAATACATACAAACATTGAGAAAAGAGTGTGTAGTTTTTTAAATAGCTGTATTCACCCCCCCCCCCCCCCCTCTACAGCTTAAAGCTATATACTTTGGGAACCTTTCGGGACCTACAATAATCAATTTAATTCAATTGCATTCTATTCCATGAATAATAAAACCTAGGTTAAAATTAATCAAGTAATTTCATAAACCTAAGTTATATACAGATAATCAATTCAATTCAATTGCATTCCATTTCATGAATAATAAGAGTTATGTTAAAATTAATCAATTATTTTCATAAACCTAGGTTGTATACAGATAAGCAATTCAATTCAATTGCATTTCATTTCATGAATAATAAGACTTATGTTAAAATTAATCAATTAATTTCATGAACGTAGGTTATAAACAGATACTCAATTCAATTCAATTGCATTCCATTCCATGAATAATAAAACTTAGGATACAATTAATCAATTAATTTCATAAACCTAGGTTGTATGCAGATAATCAATTCAATTCAATTGCATTCCATTTCATGAATAATAAGACTTATGTTAAAATTAATCAATTAATTTCATGAACGTAGGTTGTAAACAGATACTCAATTCAATTCAATTGCATTCCATTCCATGAATAATAAAACTTAGGTTAAAATTAATCAAGTAATTTCTAAAACCTAGGTTATATACAGATAATCAATTCAATTCAATTTCATTCCATTTCATGAATAATAAAACTTATGTTAAAATTAATCAAGTAATTTCATGAACGTTGGGTAATAAACGAATACTCAATTCAATACAATTGCATTCTATTACATGAATAATAAAACTTAGTTCAAAATTAATCATGTAATGTTATAAACCTAGGTTATATACAGATAATCAATTCAATTCAATTGTATTCAATTCCGTGAATAATAAAACTTAGGTTAAAATTAATCAGGTAATTTTATAAACCTAGGTTATATACAGATAATCAATTCAATTTAATTGTATTTCATTCCATGACTAATAAAACTTAACCTAAAATTAATAAAGTAATTTTATAAACCTAGGTTATATACACATACTCAGTTCAATTCAATTGCATTCCATTCCATGAATAATAAAACTTATGTTAAAATTAATCAAGAAACTTATGAACGTAGGTTATAAACCGATAGTCAATTCAATTCAATTGCATTCCATTCCATGAATAATAAAACATTGGTTAAAATTAATCAAGTAATTTCATAAACCTAGGTTTATTAAACACTTAACAGCTTGAGAAATTGAACTAACAGCTCGAAACTTGCAAAAACATAATTTTTCAATTTAACTCAATTAAATAATAAACTTAGGTTAAAACTAATCAGGTAATTTTATAAACCTAGGTTATATACAGATAATCAATTCAATTCAATTGCATTCCATTCAATGAATAATAAAACTTATGTTAAAACTAATCAAGTAATTTCATTAACATAGGCTATAAACGAATACTCAATTCAATTCAATTCCATTCCATGAATAATAAAACTTAGTTTAAAATTAATCAAGTATTGTTATAAACCTAGGTTATATACTATTAATCAATTCAATTCAATTGCATTCCATTCCGTAAATAATAAAACTTAGGTTAAAATTAATCTGGTAATTTTATAAACCTAGGTTATATAGAGATAATCAATTCAATTCAATTGCATTCCATTCCAATAATAATAAAACTTAGGTTAAAATTAATCAGTTAATTTTATAAACCTAGGTTATATACAGATAATCAATTCAATTCAATTGCATTACATTCCATAACTAATAAAATTAAGTTAAAATTAATAAAGCAATTTTATAAACCTAGGTTATATATACAGATAATCAATTCAATTCAATTGCATTCCATTCCAAGAATAATAAAACTTAGGTTAAAATTAATCAAGTAATTTCATAAACCTAGGATATACACAGATAATCAATTTAATTCAATTGCATTCCATTTCATTAATAATAAAACTTATGTTAAAATAACCAAGTAATTTATGAACGTACGTTATAAACAGATAGTCAATTCAATTCAATTGCATTTCATTCCATGAATAATAAACCTGAGGTTAAAATTAATCAAGTAATTTCATAAACCTATGTTTATAAAACACTTAACAGCTTGAGAAATTAAACTAACTGCTCGAAAGTTGCAAACACATAATTTTTCATTTTAACTCAATTAAATAATAAAACTTAGGTTAAAAATAATCAGGTAATTTTATAAACCTAGGTTATATACAAATAATCAATTCAATTCAAATGCATTCCATTCCATTAATAATAAAACTTATTTTAAAATAATCAAGTAATTTATGAACGTACGTTATAAACAGATAGTCAATTCAATTCAATTGCATTCCATTCCATGAATAATAAACCTGAGGTTAAAATTAATCAAGTAATTTCATAAACCTAGGTTTATAAAACACTTAACAGCTTGAGAAATTGAACTAACTTGTTAAAAATAATCAAGTAATTTCATTAACGTAGGCTATAAACGAATACTCAATTCAATTCATTTGCATTCCAATCCATGAATAATAAAACTTAGTTTAAAATTAATCAAGTAATGTTATAAACCTAGGATATATACAGATAATCAATTCAATTCAATTGCATTCCATTATGTGAATAATAAAACTTAGGTTAAAATTAATCAGGTAACTTTATAAACCTAGGTTATATACAGATAATCAATTCAATTCAATTGCATTCCATTCCATTCCATAAATAATAAAACTTAGGTTAAATCTAATTAGGTAATGTTATAAACCTAGGTTATATACATATAATCAATTCAATTCAATTGCATTCCATTCCGTGAATAATAAAACTTAGGTTAAAATTAATCAAGTAACTTTATAAACCTAGGTTATATACAGATAATCAATTCAATTCAATTGCATTCCATTCCATTCCTTGAATAATAAAACTTATGTTAAAAATAATCAAGTAATTTCATTAACTTACGCTATAAACAAATACTCAATTCAATTCATTTGCATTCCAATCTATGAATAATAAAACCTAGTTTAAAATTAATCAACTAATGTTATAAACCTAGGTTATATACAGATAATCAATTCAATTGCATTCCATTCCGTGAATAATAAAACTTAGGTTAAAATTAATCAGGTAACTTTATAAACCTAGGTTATATACAAATTATCAATTCAATTCAATTGTATTCCATTCCATTCCATAAATAATAATACTTAGGTTAAAATTAATCAGGTAATTTTATAAACCTAGGTTATATACAGATAATCAATTCAGTTCAATTGCATTCCATTCCATGCCTAATAAAACTTAAGTTAGAATTAATAAAGTAATTTTATAAACCTAAGTTGTATACAGATAATCAATTGATTTCAATTGCATTCCATTCCATGAATAATAAAACTTAGGTTAATTTTAATCAAGTAATTTCATAAACCTAGGATATATACAGATAATCAATTCGATTCAATTGTATTTCATTCCATGACTAAAAAAACTTAGGTTAAAATTAGTCAAGGAATTTTATAAACCTAGGTTATATACAGATAATCAATTAATTCAATTGCATTCAATTCCATGAATAATAAAACTTAGGTTAAAATAATCAAGTAATTTATGAATGTACTTTAATAAGAGATAATCAATTCATTTCAATTGCATTCCATTCCATGAATAATAAAACTTAGGTTAAAATTAATCAAGTAATTTCATAAACCTTGGTTTATAAAACACTTTAACAGCTTCAGAAATTGAACTAACAGCTCGAAACTTGCAAAAACATAATTTTTCAATTTAACTCAATTAAATAATAAAACTTAGGTTAAAACTAATCAGATAATTTTATAAACCTAGGTTATATACACATAATCAATTCAATTCAATTGCATTCCATTCCATGAACAATAAAACTTAGTTAAAAATAATCAAGTAATTTCATAAACCTAGGTTATATACAGATAATCAATTCAATTCAATTTCATTCCATTTCATGAATAATAAAACTTATGTTAAAATTAATCAAGTAATGTCATGAACGTAGTTTATAAACGAATACTCAATTCAATACAATTGCATTCCATTCCATGAATAATAAAACTTAGTTTTAAATTATTCAAGTAATGTAATAAACCTAGGTTATATACAGATAATCAATTCAATTCAATTGCATTCCATTCCGTGAATAATAAAACTTAGGTTAAAATTAATCATGTAATTTTATAAACCTAGGTTATATACAGATAATCAATTCAATTCAATTGCATTCCATTCCATTCTATAAAACTTAGGTTAAAATTAATCAGGTAATTTTATAAACCTAGGTTATATATAGATAATCAATTCAATTGCATTTCATTCCATGACTAATAAAACTTAACTTAAAATTAATAAAGTAATTTTATAAACCTAGGTTATATATATATATATAATCAATTCAATTCAATTGCATTCCATTCCATGAATAATAAAACTTCTGTTAAAATTAATCACGTAATTTATGAACGTAGGTTATAAACCAATAGTCAATTCAATTGAAATGCATTACATTCAATGAATAATAAAACTTATTTTAAAATTAATGAATTAATTTCATGAACGTAGGTTATAAACAGATAGTCAATTCAATTCAATTGCATTCCATTCCATGAATAATAAAACATAGGTTAAAATTAATCAAGTAATTTCATAAACCTAGGTTTATAAAACACTTAACACTTGAGAAATTGAACTAACAGCTCGAAACTTGCAAAAACATAATTTTTCAGTTTAACTCAATAAAATAATAAAAATTAGGTTAAAACTAATCAGGTAATTTTATAAACCTAGGTTATATACTAATAATCAATTCAATTTAATTGCATTCCATTCCATGAATAATAAAACCTAGGTTAAAATTAATCAAGTAATTTCATAAACCTAGGTTTATAAAACACTTAACTGCTTGAGAAATTAAACTAACAGCTCGAAACTTGCAAAAACATAATTTTTCAATTTAACTCAATTAAATAATAAAACTTAGGTTAAAACTAATCAGGTAATTTTATAAACCTAGGTTATATACAGATAGTCAGTTCAATTCGATTGCATTCCATTCCATGAATAATAAAACTTATATTAAAACTAATCAAGTAATTTCGTTAATATAGGCTATAAACGGAAACTCAATTCAATTCAATTGCATTCCATTTCATGAATAATAAAACTTAGTTTAAAATTAATCAAGCAATGTTATAAACCTAGGTTATATACATATAATCAATTGAATTCAATTGCATTCCATTCCGTGAATAATAAAACTTAGGTTAAAATTAATCTGGTAATTTTATAAACCTAGGTTATATACAGATAATCAATTCAATTCAATTGCATTGCATTCCATTAATAATAAAACTTATGTTAAATTAGTCAAGTAATTTATGAACGTACTTTAATAAGAGATAATCAATTCAATTCAATTGCATTCCATTCCATGAATAATAAAACTTAGGTTAAAATTAATCAAGTAATTTCATAAACCTTGGTTTATAAAACACTTAACAGCTTGAGAAATTGAACAAACAGCTCGAAACTTGCAAAAACATAATTTTTTAGTTTAACTCAATTAAATAATAAAATTAGGTTAAAACTAATCAGGTAATTTTATAAACCTATGTTATATACTAATAATCAATTCAATTCAATTTAATTCCGTTCCAAGAATAATAAAAGTTAGGTTAAAATTAATCAAGTAATTTCATAAACCTAGGTTTATAAAACACTTAACAGCTTGAGAAATTGAACTAACATGTTAAAAGTAATCAAGTAATTTCATTAACGTAGGCTATAAACGAATACTCAATTCAATTCATTTGCATTCCAATCCATGAATAATAAAACTTAGTTTAAAATTAATCAAGTAATGTTATAAACCTAGGTAACATACAGATAAACAATACAATTCAATTGCATTCCATTATTTGAATAATAAAACTTAGGTTAAAATAAATCAGGTAACTTTATAAACCTAGGTTATATACAGATAATCAATTCAATTCAATTGCATTCCATTCCATTCCATAAGTAATAAAACTTAGGTTAAAATTAATCAGATAATGTTATATACCTAGGTTATATACATATAATCAATTCAAATCAATTGCATTCCATTCCGTGAATAATAAAACTTAGGTTAAAATTAATCAGGTAACTTTATAAACCTAGGTTATATACAGATAATCAATTCAATTCAATTGCATTCCATTCCATTCCTTGAATAATAAAACTTATGTTAAAAATAATCAAGTAATTTCATTAACGTAGGCTATAAACGAATACTCAATTCAATTCATTTGCATTCCAATCCATGAATAATAAAACTTAGTTTAAAATTAATCAAGTAATGTTATAAACGTAGGTTATATACAGATAATCAATTCAATTCAATTGCATTCCATTTCGTAAATAATAAAACTTAGGTTAAAATTAATTAGGTAACTTTATAAACCTAGGTTATATACAGATAATCAATTCAATTCAATTGCATTCCACTCCATTCCATAAATAAAAATACTTAGGTTAAAATTAATCTGGTAATTTTATAAACCTAGGTTATATACAGATAATCAATTCCGTTCAATTGCATTCCATTCCATGACTAATAAAACTTAAGTTAGAATTAATAAAGTAATATTATAAACCTAGGTTGTATACAGATAATCAATTCAATTCAATTGCATTCCATTCCATGAATAATAAAACTTAGGTTAAAATTAATCAAGTAATTTCATAAACCTAGGATATATACAGATAATCAATTCAATTTAATTGTATTCCATTCAATGACTAAAAAAACTTAGGTTAAAATTAGTCAAGTAATTTTATAAACCTAGGTTATATATACAGATAATCAATTCAATTCAATTGCATTACATTCCATGAATAATAAAACTTAGGTTAAAATAATCAAGTAATTTATGAACGTACTTTAATAACAGATAATGAATTCAATTCAATTGTATTCCATTCCATGAATAATAAAACTTAGGTTAAAATTAATCAAGTAATTTCATAAACCTAGGTTTATAAAACACTTAACAGCTTGAGAAATTGAACTAACAGCTCGAAACTTGCAAAAACATAATTTTTCAATTTAACTCAATTAAATAATAAAACTTAGGTTAAAACTAATCAGGTAATTTTATAAACCTAGGTTATATACAGATAATCAATTTAATTCAATTGCATTCCATTCCATGAATAATAAAACTTAGTTAAAAATAATCAAGTAATTTCATAAACCTAGGTTATATACAGATAATCAATTCAATTCAATTTCATTCCATTTCATGAATAATAAAACTTATGTTAAAATTAATCAAGTAATTTCATGAACGTAGTTTATAAACGAATACTCAATTCAATACAATTGCATTCCATTCCATGAATAATAAAACTTAGTTTAAAATTATTCAAGTAATGTTATAAACCTAGGTTATATACAGATAATCAATTCAATTCAATTGCATTCCATTCCGTGAATAATAAAACTTAGGTGAAAATTAATCATGTAATTTTATAAACCTAGGTTATATACAGATAATCAATTCAATTCAATTACATTCCATTCCATTCTATAAAACTTAGGTTAAAATTAATCAGGTAATTTTATAAACCTAGGTTATATATAGATAATCAATTCAATTCAATTGCATTTCATTCCATGACTAATAAAACTTAACTTTAAATTAATAAAGTAATTATTTAAACCTAGGTTATAAACCAATAGACAATTCAATTCAAATGCATTACATTCCATGAATAATAAAACTTATTTTAAAAATTAATGAATTAATTCCATGAACGTAGGTTATAAACAGATAGTCAATTCAATTCAATTGCATTCCATTCCATGAATAATAAAACATAGATTAAAATTAATCAAGTAATTTCATAAAACTAGGTTTATAAAACACTTAACAGCTTGAGAAATTGAACTAACAGCTCGAAACTTGCAAAAACATAATTTTTCAGTTTAACTCAATTAAATAATAAAAATTAGGTTAAAACTAATCAGGTAATTTTATAAACCTATGTTATATACTAATAATCAATTCAATTCAATTGCATTCCATTCCATGAATAATAAAACTTAGGTTAAAATTAATCAAGTAATTTCATAAACCTAGGTTTATAAAACACTTAACTGCTTGAGAAATTGAACTAACAGCTCGAAACTTGCAAAAACATAATTTTTCAATTTAACTCAATTAAATGATAAAACTTAGGTTAAAACTAATCAGGTAATTTTATAAACCTAGGTTATATACAGATAGTCAATTCAATTCGATTGCATTCCATTCCATGAATAATAATACTTATATTAAAACTAATCAAGTAATTTCGTTAACATAGGCTACAAACGGAAACTTAATTCAATTCAATTGCATTCCATTTCATGAATAATAAAACTTAGTTTAAAATTAATCATGTAATGTTATAAACCTAGGTTATATACAGATAATCAATTCAATTCAATTGCATTCCATTCCGTGAATAATAAAACTTAGGTTAAAGTTAATCTGGTAATTTTATAAACCTAGGTTATATACGGATAATCAATTCAATTCAATTGCATTCCATTCCATGAATAATAAAACTTAGGTTAAAATTAATTAGGAAATTTTATAAACCTAGGTTATATACAGATAATCAATTCAATTCAATTTCATTCCATTCCATGACTAATAAAACTTAAGTTAAAATTAATAAAGTAATTTTATAAACCTAGGTTTATACAGATAATCAATTCAATTCAATTGCATTCCATTCCATGAATAATAAAACTTATGTTAAAATTAATCAAGTAATTTCATGAACCTAGGATATATATACAGATAATCAATTCAGTTCAATTGCATTCCATTCCATGAAAAAAAAAACCTAGGTTAAAATTAGTCAAGTAATTTTATAAACCAAGGTTATATACAGATAATCAATTCAATTCAATTGCATTCCATTCCATGAATAATAAAACTTATGTTAAAATAATCAAGTAATTTATTTACGTACCTTTTGTAACATCCGTCATTTCTACCTGGTACGTGGAATTATTTTAGTGGATAAATATTCTATTAATATTGGGTTGGTCCAATTATATCCCGTTTCGTGGATTGATACGTGTCGGGATTGGGGCTTGCGTGTCATCGGGTTATAATTTTAATGAACGGATTGTGTTTTTGGGATCATGGGATTAAATGGGTTAAACGGGCATAAATAGTGAAAATGTGATATTGGGTTCGGGTTATTGGGTTCGGGGCCGGTTGAGATAAAGGCGTACATATAGATGTTTATCCTTTCTTCCTTCTTTCATTTGCAATAACCCTAGAGTGTGTATATGTGTGTGTTGTGAGAGATTGCAGCAGCAAGAAATCTTTGTATGAGCTGAATTGAGTGCTGGAGCTTGGGTAGAACTTCATCATCTTCTTCATTCTAGTGTTTTGGAGCTCAATAAGGTAAGAGTATTGATTTGAGTCCCTAAATTGTGATATATGTGTTGTGAATTGGGGTGAAATAATTCCCAAGCTGTTAGGGGCTGTTGTATAATGATTATATATGTATTTGAGGCTGAGAATCGAATTGAAAGGAGTTTTGGAACTCCTGGACAGAACTGAAAACACAGGGCAGGGTGCAGAGCTTCGCGGTGTCGCGGCGCGACTAACAACCTGCAGTGAAAATCCGAACTGAGCCTTAATTAAGGGTTTGGGTCGGGCTATTGTCGGGTTTCCTTCGGGATTGGTCGGGATGGGTTTTGTTTGAGTTTAGGGTCTCGTTTGGGATTGCTTGAGTCGGGTTTGGGTCGGGTCCGGGTATCGGTTGAGTTTCAGTTCTGTTGGATTGTCGAGTTCGAATTGAGTTCGAGACAATGTGATTATGTGATATGTGTTATCCGGGAATTGTGTTTAATCCTTGGGTTGTCCGTATGACTACAGGGACTAGTGGATCTCGAGCCGGATTCGATCAGGGCGTTCAGACTTTGGGAAATCAGTCAGGTGAGTACTCGAGACTTTTCTAAACGCGCGTCGTCTTTACGATTTTAGCTGTGTTGCTATCTTGCGCGTGTTATATCTATGTGAGATAGGGAGGTGAACCTCAGGTATACTCTATTCCTTATACGTGTTATGTATGAGATGTGAGATCGGTCCAGGGGTCCGTGATGAGTTCCATACGGACGATAAGTCGCGAAGGGGAATCGCACGGGTTGACTGTCCCTTATAGTCCTTGGGGCGTGTATATACGGCAGGGCCTGTAGCCGGGTAGCTTTCGTGCTATAGGGTATTACCGACCATTGCTGTGTGCGATGTGTCTACCGGGGAGGGGTCCCCACAGGGCTTGTATGTTATCCCGATCTCATACCTGTGATATTATACCTGAGATGTGTGTGGGGCTATCTACCAGGGATAGGGAGTGCGTGCTATGTGTTATGTGCAGGGTCAACCCTCGTGTGCTCACGGGCTTTATAGCTCATGTATTCGAGTCTAACATGTTCAGGGAATCAGAAAGGACCTCAGCCGCAGCCGAGGTAGATCCGAGATTGATGAAAGATCTGTAATAGTGTTGTGTTTTGTATAGAACTCGTGTAATAGTTGTTTTGGGAATTGTGTATCCAGTAATCGGGATGATATGTTTAGTTAATCTGGGATTATGATTGTATCGTGTTTAATCTTATGTATGAAGTTTAAAGTTTTAATTCGCCGTAATCTGCATTATCCTATGACACGTGCGTGTATAGATCCGTTGCGTTAGTGCCACTTATGATATTATGTTGATGTGGCATTTCCGGGATCGGGAGGGGTGTTACAGCATGGTATCAGAGCTTGTGGTTTGAAGCTTGAGTATCAGTAGTGGATGCTTAACTTAGACCTTGTTCCGGTCCATGGGGGATCGTTTTGCGATTATATAGTGGATTAACCGACCTGTCTTAGTGTATAATGCTGGGTGATTTATCCCTTGTGCTTAATAGTTTTGTTTTGTGCAGTATAATATGGCAGATCAGGGCGAAGGGTCAGGCGCGGGTAAGCCGCCCGGTGATGAGTATATCCGAAAATCCGAGCTGCTAGAGGTTCTTACTGAGTTCTACAGGCAGCAGAAAGAGCAGGAAAGGGAACAGGGTCAGAGTTTGGGGCCAGTGGTTCAGCGTACCGAGACTGGGTCGGGCGGTGGGGCATCGTCATCTTCTCAGAGGAGTGGGTCTTTCAAAGATTTTATGACAGGGGCTCCGCCGCAGTTTAGGGGTGACGGTGAGCCGGGGGCGGCCATCGCATGGGAGCGCGAGATTGAGGCTGCCTTCCGAGTGGCCCACGTGGATCCCAGGGATATGGTTGGGTATGTCGCTTATCAGTTACGGGGCGGTGCTTCGCAGTGGTGGAAATCGATTGAGTCATCGATGACTGAGTCCGCCGCTTACGCCATGACTTGGGAGCAGTTCAGGATTATGTTTGAGCTCCAGTACATTCCGAGGGACGAGAGGCGAGAGATGGAGCGTCGGTTCCTCCATTTGCAGCAGGGTAATATGACGGCCCAGCAGTATGTCGACCGATTCAATGAGTATTCACAGTTCGCGCCTCAGCATGTCGATACGGAGAGCCGTAAGGCGGACGCATTTATTGATGGGCTTCGATCGGATAATTGAGAGTTTGTGGGGCTGCACGATACCCCTACCTTTGCCAGAGCTCTTGAGATGCCCCGTATGAGGGAGCGGGAGATTCTAAAGCAGAGGGAGCAGCCCTCTTCTCAGAGGCAGCGTACAGGGACAGCTGAGCAGCCGGCTAGCGTATGGAGATCTTCCGGGGACGCCCCCAGTGACCAGCGTCCGGATCAGTGGCAGTTTTCAGGTCAGGGTTTTGGGCAGACTTCAGGGCAAGGGTCGGGACAGCGACGTGATAGGGATTGAGATAGAGGCCGAGATCGCCGATCGAGGCGTCAGGGCCAGGGTCAGGGGTCTGGGGCACAGAGCCAGAGCAGTGTGGGACAGGGGTCCCAGGCGTCCGGTAGCCGTGTTGATAGTTCGTATGGGGATCAGGAGTGCCCGAAATGTCACCTGCGCCATTCGTGTCAGTGTTTGTCTGAGCAACCGCGTTGTTTCCGGTGCGGCCAGCGGGGCCACGCCGCCTCAGTTTGTAAGGTTCCCGAGCCGTTGTGTTTTCGCTGTGGGAGGCCGGGACATCGAGTCAGAGACTGTCCGGAGCCAGGGCCGGCAGTGCAGGGAGCCAGTTCGAGTGGGGCCAGGACCGAGCCATCGTCGTCTAGCCGCCGTGATTCTGTACCAAGGGGCCGCGGGCGAGTGTTTCAGGCAACAGCAGAGGAGGCACGGGATGCTACCAATGTGGTGTCGGGTACGTATATTCTTATTGGACTTCGAGCTCGTGTATTGTTTGATTCCGGGGCCGATCGCTCCTATGTGTCTGTTATATTTTGTGCGTATTTTAGTATGTCTCCTTCTTCTTTGTCGGTTCCGTTGGTTGTCGAGAGGGTCGATGGGAGTTCGACGTTAGTGAGTCGGGTTTATCGGGACTGTGTGTTAGAGATAGATTCCCATCAGTTTGCGATCGATTTGCTGCCGATTGAGATCAGTAGCTTTGATGTGATAGTGAGTATGGACTGGTTGACTGCCAGACGGGCTGATATTCTGTGTGCCAAGAAGATCATCCGTGTACCCATTTCTGACAGTGAGAGTGTCATTATCTATGGGGAGCGCCGTAAGGGAGATATCGGGATCGTGTCTATGGCCAGGGCTCAGAGATATGCCTCTAAGGGGTGCGAGACCTTCCTCGCTTATGTGGTTGACGCGAGGAAGGACAAGAAGACCTTAGTGGATATTCCGGTGATTCGTGAGTTCCCTGAGGTATTCCCAGAGGAGTTGCCTGGGTTACCGCCAGATCGCCAAGTGGAGTTCAGAATAGATCTTGTTCCCGGGGCGGTGCCGATTGCTAAGACGCCTTATAGGCTGGCACCGACAGAGATGCGAGAGCTGATGTCTCAGTTGCAGGAGCTTCTGGATCGTGGATTCATCCGTCCGAGTTCGTCGCCGTGGGGTGTGCCAGTGTTATTCGTGAAAAAGAAGGACGGTAGCATGCGGATGTGTATCGACTATAGAGAATTGAACAAAGTGACCGTGAAGAATCGCTATCCGCTTCCACGTATCGACGACCTGTTTGATCAGCTCCAGGGCTCGAGTTTTTTCTCCAAGATCGACTTGCGGTCTGGTTATCATCAGTTGAGGGTCAGGGATGAGGATGTGCCAAAGACAGCGTTCCGGACTCGTTATGGGCACTACGAGTTCCTTGTGATGCCTTTCGGTTTGACTAACGCACCCGCCGCTTTCATGGATATGATGAATCGGGTGTGTAGAGCGATGTTGGATAGATTCGTAATAGTGTTTATTGATGATATCCTAATCTATTCGCGGAGTGCCGAGGACCACGAGCAGCACCTCCGAGAGGTTTTATCTGTGCTACGCAGGGAAAGACTGTATGCGAAGTTTTCCAAATGCGAATTTTGGCTTCGGGAAGTGCAGTTTTTGGGTCATGTGGTCAGTGCCGAGGGTATAAAAGTGGATCCGGCTAAGATTGAGGCAGTGATGAGTTGGGAGCCTCCGAGATCAGTGCCAGAGATTCGTAGCTTTCTGGGTCTCGCCGGGTATTATAGACGCTTCATCCAGGATTTCTCGAGGATTGTCTTGCCGTTGACGAGGTTGACACGGCAGTCCGTTCCGTTTGAGTGGTCCGAAGATCAGGAGCGTGCATTCAGAGAGTTGAAGACCCGGTTGTGTCAGGCTCCAGTGTTAGCCTTGCCGGAGGGTACCGATGATTTTGTGGTGTACTGTGATGCTTCGGGATCAGGGTTGGCTGTGTTTTGATGCAGCGAGGGAAAGTGATCGCCTATGCCTCGCGCCAGCTGAAGACTTACGAGGAGAACCATACCGTGCATGATTTAGAGTTGGACGCCATCGTGTTTGCGTTGAAGATTTGGCGTCATTATCTATATGGATCTCAGTTTATTGTGTATACCGACCATAAGAGTCTTCAGTATCTGTTCAGCCAGAAAGATCTGAATATGCGACAGCGCCGTAGCCTTGAGTTGCTTAAGGACTACGATTGCGAGATTCAGTACCACCCGGGCCGGGCTAATGTGGTAGCTGATGCGCTGAGCCGTAGGGCATGCGGCCAGACTATGATTTCCAGGGCTTCGAGTCTTGAGATTACCTCGACATTGATCGATAGTCTGAGATTATCGCAGCAGGAGGGCCTGCGGGGTGATAATGTGAAGCGAGAGCGTCTGACCGGGCAGCTTGAGTCATTGATCAGGGACGATCGTGGGCTATATGTGTTTCGTGATAGGATCTGGGTTCCGAGGGTTGGGAATCTGCGGCAGTTGATTCTAGATGAGTCGCATCGGTCGAGGCTATCTGTGCATCCGGGGAGTACTAAGAGGTACCGTGATCTCCGTGACTTCTATTGGTGGCCAGGAATGAAAAGGGATGTGGGTCGATATGTCGAGCAGTGCATGACGTGTCTCAGGGTCAAAGCCGAACATCAGAAACCGCACGGGCATCTGCAGCCGTTAGAAATCCCCGAGTGGAAGTGGTACCACATCACGATGGATTTCATTGTGAGACTTCCACGCACGGTTCGCGGGAACGATATGATCTGGGTTATAGTGGATCGACTAACGAAGAGTGCGCACTTCTTAGACGTTCGGGGTACTATCACCATGGATCAGTTGGCGAGGCTGTACATTAACGAGGTGGTATCGCGGCATGGGATTCCGATGTCGATTATTTCGGACAGGGATACGCGATTTACGTCCCGATTTTGGCAGAGCTTTCAGCGAGAATTGGGTACCAGGGTTCAGCTGAGCACGGCGTATAGACCGCAGACTGACGGGCAGACCGAGCGCACCAATCAGACCCTCGAGGATATGTTACGGGTGTGTGCTATCGACTTCAGTGGTAACTGGGATGTGCATTTGCCGTTGGTCGAGTTCGCGTATAATAACAGCTATCACGCCACGATTAAAATGGCTCCGTTTGAGGCACTATATGGGCGCAAGTGCCTGACCCCAGTGTGTTGGGGCGAGGTCGGTGAGCGACCTATTAGCGGGCCGGAGCTACTCCAAGAGACTAGTGACAAGGTGGCCGTGATTCGGGAGCATATGAGGGTCGCCCAGAGCCGTCAGAAGAGCTATGCCGATCGCCGTCTGAAAGAGCTGGAATTCAGTGACGGGGACCGAGTCTTGCTAAAGGTGTCGCCGTGGAAAGGGGTTATCCGGTTCAGACATCGTGGGAAGCTGAGTCCGCGGTATATAGGGCCGTTCGAAATTGTTGAGAGAGTCCGGGATCAGGCCTATCGACTGCGATTGCCTTCGGAGTTGGCCGGTGTGCACGATACGTTTCACGTGAGTCATCTTCGGAAGTGTCTGGCGACAGGTGACCAGTACGTGCCCCTATCTGAGATTTCAGTCGACGATCAGCTGCGATATGTGGAGCAGCCCGAGGCCGTGACTGACCGAAAGATCAAGAAGCTGAGGAATAAAGAGATTGCCTTGGTACTCGTTCAGTGGAGACACCATAAGGGTACCAACGGTACCAGGGAGCCCGAATCGGAGATGCGATCGAGATATCCTCACCTATTCCAGAGTTCGAGTTAGATTCCGGGACGGAATCTCTATAAGAGGGGAGGATTTGTAACATCCGTCATTTCTACCTGGTACGTGGAATTATTTTAGTGGATAAATATTCTATTAATATTGGGTTGGTCCAATTATATCCCGTTTCGTGGATTGATACGTGTCGGGATTGGGGCTTGCGTGTCATCGGGTTATAATTTTGATGAACGGATTGTGTTTTTGGGATCGTGGGATTAAATGGGTTAAATGGGCATAAATAGTGAAAATGTGATATCGGGTTCGGGTTATTGGGTTCGGGGCCGGTTGAGATAAAGGCGTACATATAGATGTTTATCGTTTCTTCCTTCTTTCATTTGCAATAACCCTAGAGTGTGTATATGTGTGTGTTGTGAGAGATTCCAGCAGCAAGAAATCTTTGTATGAGCTGAATTGAGTGCTAAAGCTTGGGTAGAACTTCATCATCTTCTTCATTCTAGTGTTTTGGAGCTCAATAAGGTAAGAGTATTGATTTGAGTCCCTAAATTGTGATATATGTGTTGTGAATTGGGGTGAAATAATTCCCAAGCTGTTAGGGGCTGTTGTATAATGATTATATATGTATTTGAGGCTGAGAATCGAATTGAAAGGAGTTTTGGAACTCCTGGACAGAACTGAAATTGCAGGGCAGGGTGCAGAGCTTCGCGGTGTCGCGGCGCGACGACCAGGGAGTCCGCGGCGCGACTAACAACCTGCAGTGAAAATCCGAACTGAGCCTTAATTAAGGGTTTGGGTCGAGCTATTTTCGGGTTTCCTTCGGGATTGCTCGGAATGGGTTTTGTTTGAGTTTAGGGTCTCGTTTGGGATTGCTTGAGTCGGGTTTGGGTCGGGTCCGAGTATCGGTTGAGTTTCAGTTCTGTGGGATTGTCGAGTTCGAATTGAGTTCGAGTCAATGTGATTATGTGATATGTGTTATCCGGGAATTGTGTTTAATCCTTGGGTTGTCCGTATGACTACAGAGACTAGTGGATCTCGAGCCGGATTCGATCAGGGCGTTCAGACTTCGGGAAATCAGTCAGGTGAGTACTCGAGACTTTTCTAAACGCGCGTCGTCTTTACGATTTTAGCTGTGTTGCTATCTTGTGCGTGTTATATCTATGTGAGATAGGGACGTGAACCCTCAGGTATACTCTATTCCTTATACGTGTTATGTATGAGATGTGAGATCGGTCCAGGGATCCGTGATGAGTTCCATACGGACGATAAGTCGCGTAGGGGAATCGCGCGGGTTGACAGTCCCTTACAGTTCTTGGGGCGTATATATACGGCAGGGCCTGTAGCCGGGTAGCTTCCGTGCTACAGGGTATTACCGACCATTGCTGTGTGCGATGTGTCTACCGGGGAGGGGTCCCCACAGGGCTTGTATGTTATCCCGATCTCATACCTGTGATATTATACCTGATATGTGTGTGGGGCTATCGGGACAGGGATAGGGAATGCGTGCTATGTGTTATGTGCAGGGTCAACCCTCGTGTGCTCACGGGCTTTATAGCTCATGTATGCGAGTCTAACATGTTCAGGGAATCAGAAAGGACCTCAGCCGCAGTCGAGGTAGATCCGAGATTGATGAAAGATCTGTAATAGTGCTGTGTTTTGTATAGAACTCGTGTAATAGTTGTTTTGGGAATTATGTATCCAGTAATCAGGATGATATGTTTAGTTAATCTGGGATTATGATTGTATCGTGTTTAATCTTATGTATGAAGTTTAAAGTTTTAATTTGCCGTAATCTGCATTATCCTATGACACGTGCGTGTATAGATCCGTTGCGTTATTGCCACTTATGATATTATGTTGACGTGGCATTTCCGGGATCGGAAGGGGTGTTACACGTTATAAACAGATAGTCAATTCAATTCAATTGCATTCCATTCCATGAATACTAATACTTAGGTTAAAATTAATCAAGTGATTTCGTAAACATAGGTTTATAAAACACTTAACAGCTTGAGAAATTGAACTAACAGCTTGAGACTTGCAAAAACATAATTTTTCTGTTTAACTCATTTAAATAATAAAAATTAGGTTAAAACTAGTCAGGTAATTTTATAAACCTAGGTTATATACTAATAATCAATTCAATTCAATTGCATTCCATTCCATGAATAATAAAACTTAGGTTAAAATTAATCAAGTAAATTCATAAACCTAGGTTTAAAAAACACTTAACAGCTTGAGAAATTTAACTAACAGCTCGAAAGTTGCAAAAACATAATTTTTCATTTTAACTCAATTAAATAATAAAACTTAGGTTAAAACTAATCACGTAATTTTATAAACCTATGTTATATACAGATAATCAATTCAATTCAATTGCATTCCATTCCATGAATAATAAAACTGATGTTTAAAATAATCAAGTAATTTCATTAACGTAGGCAAAAAACGAACACTCAATTCAATTCATTTGCATTCCATTCCATGAATAATAAAACTTAGTTTAAAATTAATCAAGTAATGTTATAAACCTAGGTTATATACAGATAATCAATTCAATTCAATTGCATTCCATTTCGTCAATAATAAAACTTAGGTTAAAATTAATCAGGTAACTTTATAAACCTAGGTTATATACAGATAATCATTTCAATTCAATTGCATTCCATTCCATTCCATAAATAATAAAATTTAGGTTAAAATTAATCAGGTAATTTTATAAACCCAGATTATATACTGATAATCAATTCAATTCAATTGCATTACATTCCATGACTAATAAAACTTAAGTTAGATTTAATAAAGTAATTTTATAAACCTAGGTTATATACAGATAATCAATTCAATTCAATTGCATTCCATTCCATGAATAATAAAACTTAGGTCAAAATTAATCAAGTAATTTCATAAACCTAGGATATATATACAGATAATCAACTCAATTCAATTGGATTCCATTCCATGACTAAAAAAACTTATGTTAAAATTAGTCAAGTAATTTTATAAACCTAGGTTATATACAGATAATTAATTCAATTCAATTACATTCCATTCCATGAATATTAAAACTTATGTTAAAATAATCAAGTAATTTACGAACGTACGTTATAAACAGATAGTCAATTCAGTTCAATTGCATTCCATTCCATGAATAATAAAACTTAGGTTAAAATTAATCAAGTAATTTCATAAACCTAGGTTTATAAAACACTTAACAGCTTGAGAAATTGAACTAACAGCTTGAAACTTGCAAAAACATAATTTTTCATTTTAACTCAATTAAATAATAAAACTTAGGTTAAAACTAATAAGGTAATTTTATAAACCTAGGTTATATACAGATAATCAATTCAATTCAATTGCATTCCATTCCATGAATAATAAAACTTAGGTTAAAATTAATCAAGTAATTTCCTAAATCTAGGTTATATACAGATAATCAATTCAATTATATTTCATTCCATTTCATGAATAATAAAACTTATGTTAAAATTAAACAAGTAATTTCATGAACGTAGTTTATAAACGAATACTCAATTCAATACAATTGCATTCCATTCCATGAATAATAAAACTTAGTTTAAAATAAATCACGTAATGTTATAAACCTAGGTTATATACATATAACCAATTCAATTCAATTGCCTTCCATTCCGTGAATAATAAAACTTAGGTTAAACATAATCAGGTAATTTTATAAACCTAGGTTATATACAGATAATCAATTCAATTCAATTGCATTCCATTCCATTCTATAAATAATAAAACTTAGGTTAAAGTTAATCAGATAATTTTATAAACCTAGGTTATATACAGATAATCAACTCAATTCAATTGCATTTAATTCCATGACTAATAAAACTTAACTTAAAGTTAATAAAGTAATTTTATAAACCTAGGTTATATACTAGAATAATCAATTCAATTCAATTGAATTCCATTCCATGAATAATAAAACTTATGTTAAAATTAATCAAGTAATTTATGAACGTAGGTTATAAACCGATAGTCAATTCAATTCAAATGCATTTCATTCTATGAATAATAAAACTTATTTTAAAATTACTGAATTAATTTCATGAACGTAGGTTATAAACAGATAGTCAATTCAATTCAATTGCATTCTATTCCATGAATAATAAAACATAGGTTAAAATTAATCAAGTAATTTCATAAACCTAGGTTTATTAAACACTTAACAGCTTGAGAAATTGAACTAACAGTTCGAAACTTGCAAAAACATAATTTTTCAATTTAACTCAATTAAATAATAAAACTTAGGTTAAAACTAATCAGGTAATTTTATAAACCTAGGTTATATACAGATAATCAATTCAATTCAATTGCATTCCATTCCATGAATAATAAAACTTATGTTAAAACTAATCAAGTAATTTCATTAACATAGGCTATAAACGAATACTCAATTCAATTCAATTCCATTCCATTCCATGAATAATAAAACTTAGTTTAAAATTAATCAAGTATTGTTATAAACCTAGGTTATATACAGATAACCAATTCAATTCAATTGCATTCCATTCCGTGAATAATAAAACTTAGGTTAAAATTAATCTGGTAATTTTATAAACCTAGGTTATATAGAGATAATCAATTCAATTCAATTGCATTCCATTCCATGAATAATAAAACTTAGGTTAAAAATAATTAGGTAATTTTATAAACCTAGATATATACAGATAATCAATTCAATTCAATTGCATTCAATTCAATGACTAATAAAACTTAAGTTAAAATTAATAAAGCAATTTTATAAACCTAGATTATATACAGATAATCAATTCAATCCAATTGCATTCCATTCCATGAATAATAAAACTTAGGTTAAACTTAATCGAGTAATTTCATAAACCTAGGATATATATACACATAATCAATTCAATTGTATTCCATTCCATGACTAAAAGAACCTAGGTTAAAATTAGTCAAGTAATTTTATAAACCAATGTTATATACAGATAATTAATTCAATTCAATTGCATTTCATTCCATGAATAATAAAACTTATGTTAAAATAATCAAGTAATTTATGAATGTATGTTATAAACAGATAGTCAATTCAATTCAATTGCATTCCATTCCATGAATAATAAAACTTTGGTTAAAATTAATCAAGTAATTTCATAAACCTAGGTTTATTAAACACTTAACAGCTTGAGAAATTGAACTAACAGCTCGAAACTTGCAAAAACATAATTTTTCAGTTTAACTCAATTAAATAAAAATTAGGTTAAAACTAATCAGGTAATTTTATAAACCTAGGTTATATACTAATAATCAATTCAATTCAATTGCATTCCATTCCATGAATATTAAAACTTAGGTTAAAATTAATCAAGTAATTTATTAAACTAGGTTTATAAAACACTTAACTGCTTGAGAAATTGAACTAACAGCTCGAAACTTGCAAAAACATAATTATTGAATTTAACTCAATTAAATAATAAAACTTAGGTTAAAACTAATCAGGTAATTTTATAAACCTAGGTTATATACAGATAGTCAATTCAATTCAATTGCATTTCATTCCATGAATAATAAAACTTATGTTAAAACTAATCAAGTAGTTTCATTAACATAGGCTGTAAACGAATACTCAATTCAATTGAATTGCATTCCATTCCGTGAATAATAAAACTTAGGTTAAAATTAATTTGGTAATTTTATAAACCTAGGCTATATACAGATAATCAATTCAATTCAATTGCATTCCATTCCGTGAATAATTAAACTTAGGTTAAAATTAATTAGATAATTTTATAAACCTAGGTTATATGCAGATAATCAATTCAATTCAATTGCATTCCATTCCATTACTAATAAAACTTAAGTTAAAATTAACAAAGTAATTTTATAAACCTAGGTTATATACAGATAATCAATTCAATTCAATTGCATTCCATTCCATGAATATTAAAACTTAGGTTAAACTTAATCGAGTAATTTCATAAACCTAGGATATATATACACATAATCAATTCAATTCAATTGCATTCCATTCCATGACTAAAAAAACCTAGGTTAAAATTAGTCAAGTACTTTTATAAACCAAGGTTATATACAGATAATCAATTCAATTCAATTGCATTTCATTCCATGAATAATAAAATTTATGTTAAAATAATAAAGTAATTTATGAACATACGTTATAAACAGATAATCAATTCAATTCAATTGCATTCCATTCCATGCATAATAAAACTTAGGTTAAAATTAATCAAGTAATTTCATAAACCTAGGTTTATAGAACACTTAACAGCTTGAGAAATTGAACTAACAGCTCGAAACTTGCAAAAACATAATTTTTCAGTTTAACTCAATTAAATAATAAAAATTAGGTTAAAACTAATCAGGTAATTTTATAAACCTAGGTTATATACTAATAATCAATTCAATTCAATTGCATTCCATTCCATGAATATTAAAACTTAGGTTAAAATTAATCAAGAAATTTCATAAACCTAGGTTTATAAAACACTTAACTGCTTGAGAAATTGAACTAACAGCTCGAAACTTACTCAATTAAATAATAAAACTTAGGTTAAAACTAATCAGGTAATTTTATAAACCTAGGTTATATACAGATAGTCAATTCAATTCAATTGCATTTCATTCCATGAATAATAAAACTTATGTTAAAACTAATCAAGTAGTTTCATTAACATAGGCTGTAAACGAATACTCAATTCAATTCAATTGCATTCTATTTCATGAATAATAAAACTTAGTTTAAAATTAATCAAGTAATGTTATAAACCTAGGTTATATACAGATAATCAATTCAATTGAATTGCATTCCATTTCGTGAATAATAAAACTTAGGTTAAAATTAATTAGATAATTTTATAAACCTAGGTTATATACAGATAATCAATTCAATTCAATTGCATTTCATTCCATGACTAATAAAACTTAAGTTAAAATTAATAAAGTAATTTTATAAAGCTAGGTTATATACACATAATCAAATCAATTCAATTGCATTCCATTCCATGAATAATAAAACTTAGGTTAAAATTAATCAAGTAATTTCATAAACCTAGGTTTATAAAACACTTAACAGCTTGAGAAATTGTACTAACAGCTCGAAAGTTGCAAAAACATAATTTTTCATTTTAACTCAATTAAATAATAAAACTTAGGTTAAAACTAATCACGTAATTTTGTAAACCTAGGTTATATACAGATAATCAATTCAATTCAATTGCATTCCATTCCATGAATAATAAAACTTATGTTAAAAATAATCAAGTAATTTCATTAACGTAGGCTATAAACGAATACTCAATTCAATTCATTTGCATTCCTTTCCATGAATAATAAAACTTAGTTTAAAATTAATCAAGTAATGTTATAAACCTAGGTTATATACAGATAATCAATTCAATTCAATTGCATTCCATTCCATAAATAATAAAACTTAGGTTAAAATAATCAAGTAATTTATGAACGTACGTTATACACAGATAGTCAATTCAATTCAATTGCATTCCATTCCATGACTAATAAAACTTAGGTTAAAATTAATCAAGTAATTTCATAAACCTAGGTTTATAAAACACTTAACAGCTTGAGAAATTGAACAAACAGCTCGAAACTTGCAAAAACATAATTTTTCAGTTTAACTCAATTAAATAATAAAACTTAGGTTAAAACTAATCAGGTAATTTTATAAACCTAAGTTATATACAGATAATCAATTCAATTCAATTGCATTCCATTCCATGAATAATAAAAGTTAGTTTAAAATTAATCAAGTAATTTCATACACCTAGGTTTATAAAACACTTAACAGCTTGAGAAATTGAATTAACAGCTCGAAACTTGAGAAAACATAATTTTTCAATTTAACTCAATTAAATAATAAAACTTAGGTTAAAACTAATAAGGTAATTTTATAAACCTAGGTTATATACAGATAATCAATTCAATTCAATTGCATTCCATTCCATGAATAATAAAACTTAGGTTAAACTTAATCGAGTAATTTCATAAACCTAGGATATATATACACATAATCAATTCAATTCAATTGCATTCCATTCCATGACTAAAAAAACCTAGGTTAAAATTAGTCAAGTAATTTTATAAACCAAGGTTATATACAGATAATCAATTCAATTCAATTGCATTTCATTCCATGAATAATAAAACTTATGTTAAAATAATCAAGTAATTTATGAACGTACGTTATAAACAGATAATCAATTCAATTCAATTGCATTCCATTCCATGAATAATAAAACTTAGGTTAAAATTAATCAAGTAATTTAATAAACCTAGGTTTATAAAACACTTAACAGCTTGAGAAATTGAACTAACAGCTCGAAACTTGCGAAAACATAATTTTTCAGTTTAACTCAATTAAATAATAAAAATTAGGTTAAAACTAATCAGGTAATTTTATAAACCTAGGTTATATACTAATAATCAATTCAATTCAATTGCATTCCATTCCATGAATATTAAAACTTAGGTTAAAATTAATCAAGTAGTTTCATAAACCTAGGTTTATAAAACACTTAACTGCTTGAGAAATTGAACTAACAGCTCGAAACTTGTAAAAACATAATTATTCAATTTAACTCAATTAAATAATAAAACTTAGATTAAAACTAATCAGGTAATTTTATAAACCTAGGTTATATACAGATAGTCAATTCAATTCAATTGCATTTCATTCCATGAATAATAAAACTTATGTTAAAACTAATCAAGTAGTTTCATTAACATAGGCTGTAAACGAATACTCAATTCAATTCAATTGCATTCTATTTCATGAATAATAAAACTTAGTTTAAAATTAATCAAGTAATGTTATAAACCTAGGTTATATACAGATAATCAATTCAATTGAATTGCATTCCATTCCGTGAATAATAAAACTTAGGTTAAAATTAATTAGATAATTTTATAAACCTAGGTTATATACAGATAATCAATTCAATTCAATTGCATTTCATTCCATGACTAATAAAACTTAAGTTAAAATTAATAAAGTAATTTTATAAAGCTAGGTTATATACACATAATCAAATCAATTCAATTGCATTCCATTCCATGAATAATAAAACTTAGGTTAAAATTAATCAAGTAATTTCATAAACCTAGGTTTATAAAACACTTAACAGCTTGAGAAATTGTACTAACAGCTCGAAAGTTGCAAAAACATAATTTTTCATTTTAACTCAATTAAATAATAAAACTTAGGTTAAAACTAATCACGTAATTTTATAAACCTAGGTTATATACAGATAATCAATTCAATTCAATTGCATTCCATTCCATGAATAATAAAACTTATTTTAAAAATAATCAAGTAATTTCATTAACGTAGGCTATAAACGAATACTCAATTCAATTCATCTGCATTCCTTTCCATGAATAATAAAACTTAGTTTAAAATTAATCAAGTAATGTTATAAACCTAGGTTATATACAGATAATCAATTCAATTCAATTGCATTCCATTCCATTCCATAAATAATAAAACTTAGGTTAAAATAATCAAGTAATTTATGAACGTACGTTATAAACAGATAGTCAATTCAATTCAATTGCATTCCATTCCATGACTAATAAAACTTAGGTTAAAATTAATCAAGTAATTTCATAAACCTAGGTTTATAAAACACTTAACAGCTTGAGAAATTGAATAAACAGCTCGAAACTTGCAAAAACATAATTTTTCAGTTTAACTCAATTAAATAATAAAACTTAGGTTAAAACTAATCAGGTAGTTTTATAAACCTAAGTTATATACAGATAATCAATTCAATTCAATTGCATTCCATTCCATGAATAATAAAAGTTAGTTTAAAATTAATCAAGTAATTTCATACACCTAGGTTTATAAAACACTTAACAGCTTGAGAAATTGAATTAACAGCTCGAAACTTGAGAAAACATAATTTTTCAATTTAACACAATTAAAAAATAAAGCTTAGGTTAAAACTAATAAGGTAATTTTATAAACCTAGGTTATATACAGATAATCAATTCAATTCAATTGCATTCAATTCCATAAATAATAAAACTTATGTTAAAATTAATGAAGTAATTTGTTTAACGTAGGCTATAAACGAACACTCAATTCAATTCAATTGCATTCCATTCCATGAATAATAAAACTTCGTTTAAAATTAATCAAGTAATGTTATAAACCTAGGTTATATATAGATAATCAATTCAATTCAATTGCATTCCATTCCGAGAATAATAAAACTTAGGTTAAAATTAATCAGGTAATTTTATAAACCTAGGTTATATACAGATAATCAATTCAATTCAATTGCATTTCATTCCATGACTAATAAAACTTAAGTTAAAATTAATAAAGTAATTTTATAAAGCTAGGTTATATACACATAATCAAATCAATTCAATTGCATTCCATTCCATGAATAATAAAACTTATGTTAAAATTAGTCAAGTAATTTTATAAACCAAGGTTATATACAGATAATCAATTCAATTCAATTGCATTCTATTCCATGAATAATAAAACTTATGTTAAAATAATCAAGTAATTTATGAACCTATGTTATAAACAGATAGTCAATTCAATTCAATTGCATTCCATTCCATGAATAATAAAACTTAGGTTAAAATTAATCAAGTAATTTCATAAACCTAGGTTTATAAAACACTTAACAGCTTGAGAAATTGAACTAACAGCTCGAAACTTGCGAAAACATAATTTTTCAGTTTAACTCAATTAAATAATAAAAATTAGGTTAAAACTAATCAGGTAATTTTATAAACCTAGGTTATATACTAATAATCAATTCAATTCAATTGCATTCCATTCCATGAATATTAAAACTTAGGTTAAAATTAATCAAGTAGTTTCATAAACCTAGGTTTATAAAACACTTAACTGCTTGAGAAATTGAACTAACAGCTCGAAACTTGTAAAAACATAATTATTCAATTTAACTCAATTAAATAATAAAACTTAGATTAAAACTAATCAGGTAATTTTATAAACCTAGGTTATATACAGATAGTCAATTCAATTCAATTGCATTTCATTCCATGAATAATAAAACTTATGTTAAAACTAATCAAGTAGTTTCATTAACATAGGCTGTAAACGAATACTCAATTCAATTCAATTGCATTCTATTTCATGAATAATAAAACTTAGTTTAAAATTAATCAAGTAATGTTATAAACCTAGGTTATATACAGATAATCAATTCAATTGAATTGCATTCCATTCCGTGAATAATAAAACTTAGGTTAAAATTAATTAGATAATTTTATAAACCTAGGTTATATACAGATAATCAATTCAATTCAATTGCATTTCATTCCATGACTAATAAAACTTAAGTTAAAATTAATAAAGTAATTTTATAAAGCTAGGTTATATACACATAATCAAATCAATTCAATTGCATTCCATTCCATGAATAATAAAACTTAGGTTAAAATTAATCAAGTAATTTCATAAACCTAGGTTTATAAAACACTTAACAGCTTGAGAAATTGTACTAACAGCTCGAAAGTTGCAAAAACATAATTTTTCATTTTAACTCAATTAAATAATAAAACTTAGGTTAAAACTAATCACGTAATTTTATAAACCTAGGTTATATACAGATAATCAATTCAATTCAATTGCATTCCATTCCATGAATAATAAAACTTATTTTAAAAATAATCAAGTAATTTCATTAACGTAGGCTATAAACGAATACTCAATTCAATTCATCTGCATTCCTTTCCATGAATAATAAAACTTAGTTTAAAATTAATCAAGTAATGTTATAAACCTAGGTTATATACAGATAATCAATTCAATTCAATTGCATTCCATTCCATTCCATAAATAATAAAACTTAGGTTAAAATAATCAAGTAATTTATGAACGTACGTTATAAACAGATAGTCAATTCAATTCAATTGCATTCCATTCCATGACTAATAAAACTTAGGTTAAAATTAATCAAGTAATTTCATAAACCTAGGTTTATAAAACACTTAACAGCTTGAGAAATTGAATAAACAGCTCGAAACTTGCAAAAACATAATTTTTCAGTTTAACTCAATTAAATAATAAAACTTAGGTTAAAACTAATCAGGTAGTTTTATAAACCTAAGTTATATACAGATAATCAATTCAATTCAATTGCATTCCATTCCATGAATAATAAAAGTTAGTTTAAAATTAATCAAGTAATTTCATACACCTAGGTTTATAAAACACTTAACAGCTTGAGAAATTGAATTAACAGCTCGAAACTTGAGAAAACATAATTTTTCAATTTAACACAATTAAAAAATAAAGCTTAGGTTAAAACTAATAAGGTAATTTTATAAACCTAGGTTATATACAGATAATCAATTCAATTCAATTGCATTCAATTCCATAAATAATAAAACTTATGTTAAAATTAATGAAGTAATTTGTTTAACGTAGGCTATAAACGAACACTCAATTCAATTCAATTGCATTCCATTCCATGAATAATAAAACTTCGTTTAAAATTAATCAAGTAATGTTATAAACCTAGGTTATATATAGATAATCAATTCAATTCAATTGCATTCCATTCCGAGAATAATAAAACTTAGGTTAAAATTAATCAGGTAATTTTATAAACCTAGGTTATATACAGATAATCAATTCAATTCAATTGCATTTCATTCCATGACTAATAAAACTTAAGTTAAAATTAATAAAGTAATTTTATAAAGCTAGGTTATATACACATAATCAAATCAATTCAATTGCATTCCATTCCATGAATAATAAAACTTATGTTAAAATTAGTCAAGTAATTTTATAAACCAAGGTTATATACAGATAATCAATTCAATTCAATTGCATTCCATTCCATGAATAATAAAACTTATGTTAAAATAATCAAGTAATTTATGAACCTATGTTATAAACAGATAGTCAATTCAATTCAATTGCATTCCATTCCATGAATAATAAAACTTAGGTTAAAATTAATCAAGTAATTTCATAAACCTAGGTTTATAAAACACTTAACAGCTTGAGAAATTGAACTAACAGCTCGAAACTTGCAAAAACATAATTTTTCAGTTTAACTCAATTAAATAATAAAAATTAGGTTAAAACTAATCAGGTAATTTTATAAACCTAGGTTATATACTAATAATCAATTCAATTCAATTGCATTCCATTCCATGAATATTAAAACTTAGGTTAAAATTAATCAAGTAATTTCATAAACCTAGGTTTATAAAACACTTAACTGTTTGAGAAATTGAACTAACAGCTCGAAACTTGCAAAAACATAATTTTTCAATTTAACTCAATTAAATAATAAAACTTAGGTTAAAACTAATCAGGTAATTTTATAAACCTAGGTAATATACAGATAGTCAATTCAATTCATTTGCATTTCATTCCATGAATAATAAAACTTATGTTAAAACTAATCAAGTAGTTTCATTAACATAGGCTGTAAACGAATACTCAATTCAATTCAATTGCATTCTATTTCATGAATAATAAAACTTAGTTTAAAATTAATCAAGTAATGTTATAAACCTAGGTTATATACAGATAATCAATTCAATTGAATTGCATTCCATTCCGTGAATAATAAAACTTAGGTTAAAATTAATTAGATAATTTTATAAACCTAGGTTATATAAAGATAATCAATTCAATTCAATTGCATTTCATTCCATGACTAATAAAACTTAAGTTAAAATTAATAAAGTAATTTTATAAAGCTAGGTTATATACACATAATCAAATCAATTCAATTGCATTCCATTCCATGAATAATAAAACTTAGGTTAAAATTAATCAAGTAATTTCATAAACCTAGGTTTATAAAACACTTAACAGCTTGAGAAATTGTACTAACACCTCGAAAGTTGCAAAAACATAATTTTTCATTTTAACTCAATTAAATAATAAAACTTAGGTTAAAACTAATCACGTAATTTTATAAACCTAGGTTATATACAGATAATCAATTCAATTCAATTGCATTCCATTCCATGAATAATAAAACTTATGTTAAAAATAATCAAGTTATTTCATTAACGTAGGCTATAAACGAATACTCAATTCAATTCATTTGCATTCCTTTCCATGAATAATAAAACTTAGTTTAAAATTAATCAAGTAATGTTATAAACCTAGGTTATATACAGATAATCAATTCAATTCAATTGCATTCCATTCCATTCCATAAATAATAAAACTTAGGTTAAAATAATCAAGTAATTTATGAACGTACGTTATAAACAGATAGTCAATTCAATTCAATTGCATTCCATTCCATGAATAATAAAACTTAGGTTAAAATTAATCAAGTAATTTCATAAACCTAGGTTTATAAAACACTTAACAGCTTGAGAAATTGAACTAACAGTTCGAAACTTGCAAAAACATAATTTTTCAGTTTAACTCAATTAAATAATAAAAATTAGGTTAAAACTAATCAGGTAATTTTATAAACCTAGGTTATATACTAATAATCAATTCAATTCAATTGCATTCCATTCCATGAATATTAAAACTTAGGTTAAAATTAATCAAGTAATTTCATAAAACCTAGGTTTATAAAACACTTAACTGCTTGAGAAATTGAACTAACAGCTCGAAACTTGAAAAAACATAATTTTTCAATTTAACTCAATTAAATAATAAAACTTAGGTTAAAACTAATCAGGTAATTTTATAAACCTAGGTTATATACAGATAGTCAATTCAATTCAATTGCATTTCATTCCATGAATAATAAAACTTATGTTAAAACTAATCAAGTAGTTTCATTAACATAGGCTGTAAACGAATACTCAATTCAATTCAATTGCATTCTATTTCATGAATAATAAAACTTAGTTTAAAATTAATCAAGTAATGTTATAAACCTAGGTTATATACAGATAATCAATTCAATTGAATTGCATTCCATTCCGTGAATAATAAAACTTAGGTTAAAATTAATCTGGTAATTTTATAAACCTAGGCTATATACAGATAATCAATTCAATTCAATTGCATTCCATTCCATTACTAATAAAACTTAAGTTAAAATTAACAAAGTAATTTTATAAACCTAGGTTATATACAGATAATCAATTCAATTCAATTGCATTTCATTCCATGAATAATAAAACTTAGGTTAAACTTAATCAAGTAATTTCATAAACCTAGGATATATATACACATAATCAATTCAATTCAAATGCATTCCATTCCATGACTAAAAAAACCTAGGTTAAAATTAGTCAAGTAATTTTATAAACCAAGGTTATATTCAGATAATTAATTCAACTCAATTGCATTTCATTCCATGAATAATTAAACTTATGTTAAAATAATAAAGTAATTTATGAACGTACGTTATAAACAGATAATCAATTCAATTCAATTGCATTCCATTCCATGAATAATAAAACTTAGGTTAAAATTAATCAAGTAATTTCATAAACCTAGGTTTATAAAACACTTAACAGCTTGAGAAATTGAACTAACAGCTCGAAACTTGCAAAACCATAATTTCAGTTTAACTCAATTAAATAATAAAAATTAGGTTAAAACTAATCAGGTAATTTTATAAACCTAGGTTATATATAATCAATTCAATTCAATTGCATTCCATTCCATGAATAATAAAACTTAGGTTAAAATTAATCAAGTAATTTCATAAACCTAGGTTTATAAAACACTTAACAGCTTGAGAAATTGTACTAACAACTCGAAAGTTGCAAAAACATAATTTTTCATATTAGCTCAATTAAATAATAAAACTTAGGTTAAAACTAATCACGTAATTTTATAAACCTAGGTTATATACAGATAATCAATTCAATTCAATTGCATTGCATTCCATGAATAATAAAACTTATGTTAAAAATAATCAAGTAATTTCATTAACGTAGGCTATAAACGAATACTCAATTCAATTCATTTGCATTCCTTTCCATGAATAATAAAACTTAGGTTAAAATTAATCAAGTAATTTCATAAACCTAGGTTTATAAAACACTTAACTGCTTGAGAAATTGAACTAACAGCTCGAAACTTGCAAAAACATAATTTTTCAAGTTAACTCAATTAAATAATAAAACTTAGGTTAAACTAATCAGGTAATTTTATAAACCTAGGTTATATACAGATAGTCAATTCAATTCAATTGCATTTCATTCCATGAATAATAAAACTTATGTTAAAACTAATCAAGTAGTTTCATTAACATAGGCTGTAAACGAATACTCAATTCAATTCAATTGCATTCTATTTCATGAATAATAAAACTTAGTTTAAAATTAATCAAGTGATGTTATAAACCTAGGTTATATACAGATAATCAATTCAATTGAATTGCATTCAATTCCGTGAATAATAAAACTTAGGTTAAAATTAATCTGGTAATTTTATAAACCTAGGCTATATACAGATAATCAATTCAATTCAATTGCATTCCATTCAATGAATAATAAAACTTAGGTTAAAATTAATTAGATAATTTTATAAACCTAGGTTATATGCAGATAATCAATTCAATTAAATTGCATTCCATTCCATTACTAATAAAACTTAAGTTAAAATTAACAAAGTAATTTTATAAACCTAGGTTATATACAGATAATCAATTCAATCCAATTGCATTCCATTCCATGAATAATAAAACTTAGGTTAAACTTAATCGAGTAATTTCATAAACCTAGGATATATATACACATAATCAATTCAATTCAATTGCATTCCATTCCATGACTAAAAAAACCTAGGTTAAAATTAGTCAAGTAAGTTTATAAACCAAGGTTATATACAGATAATTAATTCAACTCAATTGCATTTCATTCCATGAATAATAAAACTTATGTTAAAATAATCAAGTAATTTATGAACGTACGTTATAAACAGATAATAAATTCAATTCAATTGCATTCCATTCAATGAATAATAAAACTTCGGTTAAAATTAATCAAGTAATTTCATAAACCTAGGTTTATAAAACACTTAACAGCTTGAGAAATTGAACTAACAGCTTGAAACTTGCAAAACCATAATTTCAGTTTAACTGAATTAAATAATAAAAATTAGGTTAAAACTAATCCGGTAATTTTATAAACCTAGGTTATATATAATCAATTCAATTCAATTGCATTCTATTCCATGAATAATAAAACTTACGTTAGAATTAATCAAGCAATTTCATAAACCTAGGTTTATAAAACACTTAACAGCTTGAGAAATTGTACTAACAGCTCGAAAGTTGCAAAAACAAAATTTTTCATTTTAGCTCAATTAAATAATAAAACTTAGGTTAAAACTAATAACGTAATTTTATAAACCTAGGTTATATACAGATAATCAATTCAATTCAATTGCATTCCATTCCATGAATAATAAAACTTATGTTAAAAATAATCAAGTAATTTCATTAACGTAGGCTATAAACGAATACTCAATTCAATTCATTTGCATTCCTTTCCATGAATAATAAAACTTAGTTTAAAATTAATCAAGTAATGTTATAAACCTAGGTTATATACAGATAATCAATTCAATTCAATTGCATTCCATTCCGTGAATAATAAAACTTAGGTTAAAATTAATCATGTAACTTTATAAACCTTGGTTATATACAGATAATCAATTCAATTCAATTGCATTCCATTCCATTCCATAAATAATAAAACTTAGTTTAAAAACTAATCAGGTAATTTTATAAACCTAGGTTATATACAGATAATCAATTCAATTCAATTGCATTCCATTCCATGAATAATAAAACTTAGTTTAAAATTAATCAAGTAATTTCATAAACCTAGGTTTATAAAACACTTAACAGCTTGAGAAATTGAACTAACAGCTCGAAACTTGAGAAAACATAATTTTTCAATTTAACTCAATTAAATAATAAAACTTATGTTAAAACTAATCCGGTAATTTTATAAACCTAGGTTATATACAGATAATCAATTCAATTCAATTGCATTCCATTCCATGAATAATAAAACTTATGTTAAAATTAATGAAGTAATTTCTTTAATGTAGGCCATAAACGAACACTCAATTCAATTCAATTGCGTCCCATTCCATGAATAATAAAACTTCGTTTAAAATTAATCAAGTAATGTTATAAACCTAGGCTATGCACATTTATCGAAAGCATTCCAAGGCTTCCGTTCTTTTTGGAGTCGCATCATTTTCAAACTCGAAGATTTACTTGCATCTTTCCTGATAAACTAAATTGTGTATTTAAATCTTGGTATTTATAGAACTACTTACATTGTATTTTGGTTATGTAAAACAATATTTATATTTGAAGTTAAATCAATGTATTTTTGAAAAACGTCCATATAGTGGTCGTTCGTTATGATTTTGGTTACGCTTACGCGACGTCACGCTTCGTTGCCAACCGGGGTAACGGGGTGTGACAGAAACTATCTGGTTCACAAAAACCAAAGGCTTTTAAAACTCCAAAACCTGCCACATCAGTTCCAAAGCACACAATTGACCACAGGTTTGTAAAGGTCAACAAAAGGCAGCTTGTACAGAGAAAAGAAGTTTTAAATAAACCTAAACTGAGTGTGAAACATGAATGGTGTGTTAAAGGCAAAAACACAGTTCCAACTGCTGATGTAAAAGCTGGAACTATTAAGCCAAAAGTTGGAACCGGTAATGTAAAATCTGAAGCTGTTAACAATCAACATCCAGTTCCAACTGCTAAGACAAAAACTGGAACTGGTAGTCGATCATCTGAGACTGTTAAAGCAAAAATTGGAAAGAACAACTGGACACCTCATGTTATAACAAAATACTCATCACAGAGTCCACCTGTGGATCTCACCATGTTTAAAAAGACACAAACAATATTTAGTTATGTTAATGCACATGGACAACCCAAAACCAGCTTGGTTTGGGTGTACTCCACTACAAACTAAGCTTTTATTTGTGCAGAGAAACCACAGGAACCAACATAAGACAAGATGGCATATGGACAGTGGCTGCTCTAGGCACATGACAAGCAATTCTGAGAGCTTGGCAAATTTCAAAAGCTTTAAAGAAGGATATGTTGCATTTGGAGAAAACTCCAAAGGAGGTAAGGTGACAGGTAAAGGTATTGTCAAAGCAGGTAACATGACCTTTAATGATGTACTGTATGTTGAACAGCTGAAGTGTAATTTACTAAGTGTGTCTCAAGTATGTGGGCAAAAGGAATTTTGTTCTGGTCACAGACTCTGAATGCAGTGTCCTATCCAAAGATTTTAAAATACCTGAAAATCTTGTTTTATGAAGAACACCAAGAAAGGACAATGTATAATGTTTGGACACTGAAAAATTATCCTCAGCAAATACTTTAAGCTTTTTAATATCCAAAGCATCATCTAATGAGTCTGCACTTTGGCACAGAAGGATGTGTCACATGAACTTCAAATCTACGAATGCTTTAGTCAAAAATAAATTGGTAAGAGGTTTACCACAAAAGGAGTTCATATGTGATGATCATTGTGTAGCCTGCTCAAAGGCAAGCAACACAAAACTTCTCATAAGGCTAAAGAAATAAATTCAATCTCAACTGCACTTCATCTCCTTCATATGGATCTTTTTAGTCCAACTTCTGTTTTGAGTTTGAATAAAAGAGCCTACTGTTTAGTCATTGTTGATGATTTCACTAGGTTTATATGGGTCTATTTTCTTAGGACTAAGGATGAGACTGCTGAGTTAGTTAAATCCTTTATTCTAAAAATTGAAAACCAATCTAACTTAAAAGTAAAGGTGATCAGGTCAGACAATGGAACTGAGTATAAAAATCATGATCTAAATAGTTTCTGTGAGTCAAAAGGAATTGCAAAACAGTACAGTGCACCTAGAACACCACAACAAAATGGAGTAGCTGAAAGGAAGAATAGAACATTAATAGAGGCTGCTAGAGCCATGTTAGCTGATTCCAAATTGCCAATGACTTTCTGGGCAGAGGCAGTAAATACAGCCTGTTATGATCTAAATAGGGTCCAAGTAGTCCAGTCACAAGGAAAAATCCATATGAGTTGTTTCACCGTAGGATTCCCTTAGTTAACTTCCTAAAACCATTTGGTTGTCCATGCACTATCCTGTATACTAAAACTCACTTACGTAAGTTTGAGAGCAAGTCTGAGGAAGGATTCTTTGTAGGATACTCCACACAGAGCAAAGCTTATAGAGTCTATAACAGTGTATCTAAAACCATTGAAGAAAGTGCAAATGTTGAGTTTAATGAAAATACTGCAAATGTCAAAGGCACTGGTCCTGATTGGTTATTTGATTTAGATTCACTAACAAATTCTCTGAGTTTTGATAAGTATTCTGCAGGAGCAGTTGTAAACAATGTTCAAACTGGTAACATAGATTCTCATGCTGCCAGTGCAAATTCTCATGCTGCCAGCACAAGAGTTCCGACTGTTGGCACAAAGACTCAAATTGTTGAAGATTCTGATAGATGGGATGAGTACACTATTCTTCCACTTCTTACTTGTGACCCACCTGGGGTTCTGATTGACCAACAAGACAAAGATACAGAGTTTGAGGTACCAGTCCCAAGTCCTGAAGTAACAGCTCCAACTTTCAAGAACAAAAAGGATGAAAGAGGTATAGTGATCAAGAACAAAGCAAGGATAGTAGCTCAAGGTTACACTCAATAAGAAGGAATAGACTATGATGATGTCTTTGCTCCAGTAGCAAGGATTGAAGCTATCAGACTGTTCTTAGCCTATGCAAGCTACAAAGGGTTCAAGGTGTATCAAATGGATGTAAAATCTGCATTCTTGTATGGTACAATTGATGAGGAAGTATATGTGTGTCAACCGCCTGGATTTGAAGATTACAAGTACCCTGACAGAGTTTACAAGATAGATAAAGCACTCTATGGGTTACACCAAGCTCCTCGAGCATGGTATGACACTCTGTCTTCCTACTTACTACAGAATGGATTCAAGAGAGGTACTCTAGACAAGACATTATTCACAAAGTCTATCAAATCAGAGATCCTTCTTGTTCAGATCTATGTTGATGATATCATCTTTGGATCAACCAATGACATACTTTTGCAAGGAATTTGAGACTTTGATGCACAAAAAGTTTCAGATGAGCTCAATGGAAGAATTAACTTTCTTTCAAGGATTGCAAGTTAAGCAGAAGCGCACTGGCCTCTTCATCAGTCAGTCAAAGTATGTGAATGACATTTTGGAGACATTTGGATACAAAGACACCAAAGTTTCAAGCACTCCAATGGACACTCACAAGCAGCTTGATGCAGATAAAGAAGGAGTAGATGTGGATATTCATTTGTACCGATCTTTGATAGGTTCACTGATGTATCTCACATCTTCTAGACCAGATATAATGTTTATTGTTTGTGTTTGTGCCAGATTCCAATGTGCCCCAAAGGACTCACCTCTGTTTGCTGTTAAGAGAATCTTTAGATATCTAAAAGGCCAACCAAAATTAGGCCTATGGTATCCTAAGGATTCTCCTCTCAAATTAACATCATATTCTGACAGTGACTATGGAGGCTGCAATATAGACATGAAGTCAACAACTGGAGGATGTCAATATCTAGGAGCAAGACTAGTCTCTTGGCAGTGCAAGAAGCAAACCATAGTATCCACATCATCCACTGAGGCAGAATATGTTGCAGCTGCTAGCTGTTGCTATCAGGTTATGTGGATTCAGAATCAACTAAGAGACTATGGTATGAACTTTCTATCCACTCCTATTTATATTGATGATTCAAGTGCAATCGGTATTGTACAAAATCCAGTAATGTTTCCCAAAACCAAGCACACAGATATTAGATTTCATTTTATAAGGGATTGTAATGAAAAGAAATTAATTCAAGTTAACAAAATTCATACTGATGATCAGTTAGCAGATCTTTTTACTAAACCTTTTGATGTAGTAAGATTCACTTTTCTGGTGTCAAATATTCGTATGGTAAACATGGATTAATTTACCTTAAATTATCATCTTTTGTAACTTGTGTAAATTCTTTGTTTTATGTGTTTAGTTAAGGCGGAGACACTGTTCCCATAAATATTGCTTTGTAACTAGCTAACAGCTTGAGAATATTCTCAAGCTGCTAGTACGTTTTCTCGATCTGTTAGTTGTTCTTCACTAGGTCTGTTAAGTGTGCACGACATTTCAGTCATTGCTAAGGCGTTTGAACGAGGGACTAGATATTTTCAAATCCAAACCCTTGAAAGTCCTAGTTTCTTTCAGTTGCAACTACCAATTTCTAAATATCTTCCAGAGCCCATCTCATTCCCTCCCTGTGCGATTTCCAAATCTTTGAGCCAAACCCTAAACCCTCTCGTTATTGAGCAACAATGGAGTTTGTCAAAGATCACAACTGTCTTCCATACACACTAAAGCATACTGAACTGCAACCGTTTCATGAAATGATGGATTTCCTTCGCAGTTCATCCATCCACTATGCTTTCACAGTAAACCCTACCATCTATGTATCACATGTAGAGCAATTCTGGAATAAAGCTAGTCTGAACACACAAGATGGAATCACCTCTCTTGTCTCTACCATTGATGGTCATACCATCACCATCTCAGAGGATTCAATTTGACAGCACTTGCATCTGCAAGATCCTGAAAGTATCAATGATCTCTCTTACTGCTTTACATGAAGATCTTTTTGAAATAGGGTATAGGGGAGCAACTGATTCATTTACTTTTTTCAAAGCACATTTTGGCCCCAAATGGAAATACCTTGTACATATAGTTCAACAATGTCTAAGTCCTAAAAGAACTGGTTGGTCTGAATTTTCCTCAAATATTGCAACTGCTTTAGTTTGGTTATCCAGAGGCCAACAGTTCAACTTTTCAAATATGATTTTTCAAGGGATGTTAAGGCATCATGCCTTAAAGAATGAGAAATTTTTGATGTATTCTCGATTTTTGTCTGAAATAATTGCAAAATCTTTCAATTCCTTAAAAATACATAAAAGGATATATGTTTCCCGTAGGCACTACTGTAAAAAGATTTTTGAAACAAAGTGCCAATTTTCATACTTGTTGATGTCTCTTTGCCTCAGGCAATGCAGATTATCTTTCAAAGAAACAGGGGAGAGGATCCTGAGCAGACTCAACCCCCCATTACTGCTTCGCCCCCAGGATCCGAACCCACTTCCCATGACAAAAATATCCATTCTGATCCTTCTATCAGACATACCTCCCCAGCCCCACCACTCAAAATATATACTAAAAAGAAACACCTCAGTTAGGGGTGTTCAAAACCGGATATCCGAATTTCGGATATCTGAATTTTCGGATATCCGAAAGTTTGGATAGTGAATTTTGTTATCCGAATCCGACATTTCGGATATCCGAAAATCGGATATCCGAAATTTCGGATTCCGATATCGGATTATCCGAATATCCGAAAATTCATATTTTTTAACTTTTAAAAAACAAATCAAATCAAATATTCAAATATCTAAAATACAAATTCATATTCCCAAATAAATATTAAAGATAGATATATCACAAACTAAATTTATCCGGAATTATCTTTACTCAAAACGACTTAAAAAAAACAAAAAAAAACTAAAATATATTAAGTATTAGTTAATAAATCTATAATATCAAGATAAAACTAAAACATACACATTAGAATAATAATAAACATTCAATATTATATAAATAATCAATACTAAAGATATTAAAAAAATTTAAAATTTTTTTTTTGGATTTTCGGAAATCGGATTATCCAAATATCCGAAAATCTTGAATTTTACTATCCGAATCCGAATCCAAAATTTCGGATATCCGAAATTCCGGATAGTTTTGGATCGGATTTTTGGATTTTTATTTCGGATTCGGATATTTATGAACACCCCTAACCTCAATCCCACAACCAGAGCCAAATATCCCTGTGCAAGAGGATACTCTTGCACAGCATATCCAAAGGAACCCACTGAGGATTCTTCCAACCTCAATATGGAGGTGAACATCCCTTTTGAGGATGTTCATATGGGCTTTGTGGCTGGAACTATTGATGCTTCTGCACATGGGGCACAGGACGGTTCCAACATCACTAAGACCACTCCCATGGCAACAGAAGGTGTGCAAGCACCTTCTGGAAGTCCCCAGTACCAAGAACAGAGGGGCTCAGATGTTTCTAATACATCTTGTATTTGTGCTAATGATAGATCTCAAATCCCTTTATCATTTGAAGATCTTAAGGCCAGTCTGCAACATGGTTTTGACGGATTCCCAGCTAAAACCTGTTGTAGCTATTTTGGAACATTACAAGTCCACCATTGCTGCACAGTGATAACAAATTCTTGCACTTCAAAAGCTCTCAGCAGTCCAACAGCAAAAGCTTGCCCAATTCCAACTAGGGTTGAAGCTCTATGGCACCAAGATTCTCCAACTTGAGAAGCAGATTCAAACCCGATTTGCAACGATTTTTGGTTCCTCTGATCAAACCAATGCATCCAAAAAGGGGGAGAATTAGGAGATCCCACATTCAGTCCAAGCAATTTCAAGTTCACCTCAAGCAGTTTCAGCTTCTGGGCTAACAGTCCCACCAGTTTCTCAAACTGTTAGTTTAGAAGTTCAAGTTGTTTCTCTTAAAAGGCCAGGTGGTGTGTTAATTAGAGAAGTAAATCAAGGGACATCCTCAACAGTCCAAGCAACAGTTTCAGGCAAAGGCATTCAATTAAATAGTCAAAGATCAAGTTTGTTTCAAAAGAAGCTCAAGTTGCTGCTGATGTTAAACTGGCTAGAAAAATAGCAGCAGAACAAGACCAGATTCTTGATCAACAAACTGAAGCTCCTATGGGTGATGATGAAACCCTTGGTGACTATTTACGTGTTTTTGTGGTCAAAGAAGGACAAAAGAAGAGGAAGAGGCCAACAGGGCCTTTTAAGGCAGAGCAAAGAAAATTCCAAATAAACTGGCAAATGAATTTTGTAAACAACAACATTGCAAGTGTTATTGCAGAATCCTGGTCTACAGAGAAACTCCAGGCCCTGTATGATAAATATATGGCCAAGGAAAAAGCTCCTGAACAAGTCCAAGAACCTTCTCATACCAATGTTGTGGCTCAATCAAAAGAACCCTCTCAAACTGTTGTTGTGCCCCAACCAGAAGTCATTCCTCAAGCAAAGTTTGATAAAGTGAATAGGGTTATGTTTGATCAGCAATTACAGAAAGCCATGGAAATATAAAAAGCACTGGATAAATATGACTTTTCCAAACCACCAATTACTTATTGGTATGTCAAATCAATGGACAACATTGATCTGGTATATCATCTTGTGGTTAAAAGAGAAATTGGTCCAGAAGAAGAGTATAAGAACCTGATCCAAATCGTTCAAAGGTTGACTAGCAGAGCTGACCCAGATGCACAATATTGGGAAAGCTAGCCACTCTAGATCACCAATAGTATGGGTTCAGAATATCATAAAAGATTTTCAAAGCATCATTGATCCAGAATCTTCAAGAATAGATATAGAAGCTGCCAAGGAAATGAGGATTGTACAGATTGATCTATATGAAAAATCCATGACATATAGACTCAAACTGGCAGATAGATCTAGCAGATTCTATAGTTTTGAATTTCTTGATTTACTAAGAGAATGGATACATCAGATGAGCACAATGAAGATAACTTTTGACAAAGAAGAACTGAAAAGAGACTTCATAAAGGCTCTAGGCAGAAGCTTGCACAATTGTAATATGTAATTTTTTGGATGCCTTAGTTTATGGATCACAGTTTTACTTTGTATATATTTCCTTAACTGTAAAGAAACTTAAAGTCTTAGTTAAAAATTTAAGTTAGGTGGAGATTGTTAGGAAATAATCTAAGTATGTCAAGCTGTTAGTTAGGATTTCTCAGACTGTTAGTAATATTTCTGTGTAATTACAAAGTTCGAGCTGCTAGTTCAAAATGTTAAAGGTGCTAGAGTTAATTTTCAAGTTGTTCAAGAAGTTGATAACAGAAAGTGCTACAAATCAGGAAGTGATAAAGATTTCAAGATTTGAAGATCTTCCAAAGATATCCACTCAAGAGAAATCGCAGATTGTTAAGGAAACAAATCAAAAGGTTATATATAGAGATAAACTAGGTCTTTCTCATGTAATCGGTGCTTGATCATCCCCAAGCTGTTCATTCAACATGTGCAGCTAGATGAGAACAGGTTTCTGTTCAGTAGCTGATCAGGTTACAAGACAATGTCATGTATGACAGATTGAGAGAGTTAGCAGGTTAGAGGTTTGTACAACAGAACAGGTTTGAAGTTAAAACATATTTTTTCAAGCCTGTTATACGTCCAAGCTGTCCAAGTTTTCAAAATTCACGCTTAGCCTGTCCTGTCTAAGTTGTTCTAGGAAATCTGAACAGATTGAATCATGCGGTTTCTTAGAGCATCAATGACACTTAGTCACTTTTATTTAACATGCCCAACTTGCTTACAAGGTAATTAAACCTGTTTTCATCAAGAGGTTTGGTGAAAATGTCTGCAAGCTGTTCATCTGTGGAAATAAAACTTACCTCCACATTACTTTTCTGAATGTGATCTCTGATAAAGTGATGTCTGACTTCTATATGCTTTGTTCTGGAATGAAAGACTGGATTGTTGGAAATAGCTATGGAACTTGTATTATCACACAGAATAGGAGTTTTCCTATATACAAGTCCATAATCCTCAAGTTGATGCTGCATCCATAGAATCTGCCCACAGCAGCTTCCAGCAGCAATGTACTCAGCTTCAGCCGTGGAAGTAGAAACTGAGTTTTGCTTCTCGCTACACCAACTGATCAACTTTCCACCAAGGAGTTGACATCCACCTATTGTGTTTTTCCTGTCTAGCCTGCATCCTGCTAAATCAGAATCTGAATATCCAATTAGTTCAAGGCTGAAGTCTTTGGGATACCAAAGACCCAAACCTGGTGTACCCTTTAGGTATCTGAAGATTCTTTTTACAGCAGCTAGATGTGATTTCTTAGGATCAGCTTGAAACCTAGCACATAAACAGGTGGCAAACATAATATCTGGTCTACTAGCAGTTAAATAAAGCATGCTCCCAATCATGCCTCTGTAAGCTGTTACTGAAACAGCTTTGCCACTTGCATCAGCATCTAATTTTACATTGGTTGCCATTGGGGTTTTGATGGGAGAACTTTGATCAAATTTAAACTTTTTCAAAAGATCTAAGGTATACTTTCTTTGATTAATAAAAATTCCATTTGAGGTTTGTTTAACCTGTAATCCTAGAAAGAAAGTAAGTTCACCCATCATGCTCATTTCATATTTTGATTTCATGAGTAGTGAAAAATTCTTGCACAACTTCTCATTAGTAGATCCAAATATTATGTCATCCACATAAATTTGAACAAGCATAATATCAGACTTCACCTTCTTTATGAACAATGTGGTATCCACTTTACCTCTGGAGTAGCAATTGCTCATAAGGAAATCAGTAAGAGTGTCGTACCAGGCTCTAGGGGCTTGTTTTAGACCATAGAGGGTTTTGTCCAACTTATAGACAAAACCTGGGTGTTGTTCATTTTCAAAACCTAGAGGCTGCTTGACATACACTTCTTCTTGCAGCTTGCCATTCAAAAAAGTACTCTTCAAATCCATTTGAAATACCTTCATGCTATTGTGGGCAACATAGGCTAGAAACAAACAAATTGCTTCTAACCTGGCCAATGAAGCAAATGTTTCATCATAGTCTATTCCTTCTTCTTGTCTATAGCCCTGAGCAACCAGTCTTGCCTTATTTCTAATGAAATGACCTTTCTCATCCATCGTATTTCTGAAAACCCATTTGGTGTCAATTATGGTTTTACCTTTAGGAACAGGGACTAGCTTCCATACCTTATTTCTCTCAAACTGATTGAGCTCTTCTTGCATGGCAGTGATCTAATTGGCATCTTTTAAAGCATCATCCACTTTCTTTGGTTCTATCAGGGACACAAAGCTAGAAAACATACAAAAGTTTCCTAAGCTGTCGCATCATGTTTGTACCCCTTTGTTGATGTCACCAATTATTTGATCATTGGGGTGACACCTGAACCACTTAGGATCATTTTTAAATGAAGATTCTCCTATATCATTTTCATTTTCATCAGGTCTTGCAGAACAACTTTCAAGGTTTTCATCAAAGTTAACCTTGTAACCAGCATCACATAGTTGACTTATGCTTACAAGATTGTGTTTTAGCCCAGACACATAGGCTACTCTTTTGAATATGGCAGCACCAGCTTGAAGGGTTCCATATCCCTCTGTGGATCCCTGAACATTATCACCAAAGGTGACTTTTGGCCCTTTTTCAGCCCTGAGATCACTCAGCAAGTCCTTGCAACCTGTCATGTGGCCTGAGCAGCCGCTGTCCAAGTACCAAACCTGGGATGATTGTTTAACCTGCAGAGTGTGATGGGAAAATATTTGTTATTTTTAGGGGAACTAATCATAGGGATGAGTTCCCCTTCTTCATCAACATTTGTTGATGGACGAGTAAGATCAACACTAATATTTTCTATCTGGATTGTATCAGCTTGGATACTATCCTCATTGACCATGTTACTTCCAACACTGCTGGTTTTTGCAATGTTGGAACTAGCAGTGTCAGCAGGCCTCATGTCCTCAGTTTCACGACAGTCTTTGACCATATGTGTCTTCTTCGCACATTTGTAGCATTTTCTCTTTTTAGACTTTTTGGAAGAAGTACTTCCAGAAACACATTCAGGAAAATTTTTGTTAAACTTCTTAAGAGGTTTAGTAAACTTATTACTATTTTTAGAAGAATCAACAGTTTGAGTAGAATGCACAACAGCAACAGCTTTACCTGTATCCTCTTTCCTCTTTTTAGGAGGGCAGAGATCAAATATAGGAAGTTTGATTGGCCTTTGTCCTTCCACATGTTTGGGAAACTTATTCCCAACTTTCTCAGGTTGAGCAATGGCTTTGCCTTTGCCCTTACTGAGATGTGACGGATGTTGCCTATCAACATAATCACAGCTTTTGGTTTTGAAAGGCTTACCTTCATTTATAACCAGTTTTCCACTATGATTTAAAAACTTATTTGAAATCACAGCAGATTTAATTTCAACATGAGATTTACCCCTGTTGAAAGTAGGATGCTTACCTTTTGAAAACTTTTTCTCAAAATGATCAGCATCAAAAGGATTAACAGGTCTCTTAACATCAGTTTTGGACCCAGAGCCTGTCTTGTCAACAGGTTTAGTGTCCACAGCTGCAGCTTGAGCTTGTTTTTCTTTCTTTTGCTGGTGTGAACCAGCTGAGCACTTAGCATTCTGATTTGATGGAGCACACATTCTATCATCAGCTTTTGGAGCTTTTTCACACAAGCTGTCAGTGTTTTGAGGCCTGACAAACCTATTTGTTGAGACTAGCTTACCATTTACTTTCTGAATGAAAGTACTTGGAAGCTCACTAAGAGTGGATAAGTCATTTTTCAGATTATTTATCTCAACAATTGAAGCTGCTTTGTCAAGATCCCCCTGTTGAAAGCAGGCTGCTTACCTTTTGAAAACTTTTTCTCAAAATGCTCAGCATCAAAAATATTAACATGTTTTTTACCATTAGCTTTAGGTATAGAATCTGTCTTGTTGACAAGTTTAGTGTCGAAAGCTGCAGTTTGAACTTGTTTTCCCTTCTTTTACTTGTGTGACCCAGTTGAGCAGTTAGCAGACTGATTTGATGTAGAACACATTCCATCATCAATTTTTAAAGCTTTTCAACACAAGCTGTCAGTGTTTTGAGGCCTGACAAACCTATTTGTTGAGACTAGCTTACCATTTACTTTCTGAATGAAAGTACTTGGAAGCTCACCAAGAGTGGATAAGTCTTTTTCCAGATTATTTATCTCAACAATTGAAGCTGTTGTATCAAGATCCCCTCCAAGATAGTCTTGGATTTGAGCAGGGATCTGTTGACTGATACAATGATTGACTTTTGTGCAGATTGGCACCAAGAATCAACAATCTTTTGAAGCTTGACATGCTTTATGTCTGTTTCTCACTTTTCTTCTAATAAAATAGAATTGATGTGTTTTAATTCATCAAGTTCAGTTTTCAACTTATGGAAACTGTCTAGTTTACTAGTTTTTATTTCAAGATTAGCTTTAAGCTTGGAGATCTCAGACAGCAAAGCATTATGCTTCTCAATAGCATCTTTTAAATCAACAAGTAAGTATTCAAACATTTTAACTTTTTCATCAGAACTGTAATCCATAAAATTTGTTACCTTATACATCATTGTTGGGTTCCAGTTCTCCAAGCTACTGAGAGCCTCAGCTTCAGCCAGGTCCTGTTTGAAATTGCTTGTTAATGGGATATCAGTATTGGCCATCAGACAGTTGTTACCTTCTTCATCTAATGACGAGTCAGATTCCTCCCAGTCACATGTCTCAGCCATGAGTCCCTTTTGCTTGTTGGAAGCCACTGAGTCTTCCAACTTTCTCAGCTTAGCCATAGCCATTAGGTACTTAACCCTGTAGCTATCGTCCTTATTTGTCTTGTATGGTTTGGATGTTGAGCCAACAACTTTAGACACACAGTCAGCAGCTATATGGCCTGTTTGGCCACATTTAAAGCACTAAGCCTTAGTTATGTCAAATGCTTTCTTTTTTATGGCACCTGACTTCTTTTGCAGCATTTTTTCACCAAACCTCTTCTTATTGAATTTTCTGACAAGCATAGCAATCATTTGCTCATCATCAAATTCAGTAAGATCTTCACAGTCTTCTTCCTCAGACAATTATTCCATTTCATCATCAGCCTATTGATCAGCTTGTGTGAACACATCACACACCTGACCAGCAGGTTGTCTCACGCTGACCACTAAGGCAGCATCTCTTTTGGACATTTCCAAGGCATTTTTTTCTGTTGCCTTGATTGTTCATCAATTAGTAAGGACCCATGTAGATTTACAAGATCCATACCTTTGATGGTGCCTGAGCTTCTTTGAATAGCAGAAAAATAGTTCCATTCCTCAGGCAGAATGTCCAAAAATTTTTTTACCACGGTTAAGCTGTCCTTTGTGATCCCAGCAGCTTTGAGATCATTGATTAGAGCAGTGAATCTAGTATAAGTTTCAGTCAGAGACTCCTTTTGCTTTGCAAAGAAGAGTTCATACTGTCTAACAAGATTGTTGATCCAGTTATCCAGTGTGATAGTGGGTCCATCATAGACGGTACACAAAGTATCCCACATCTCCTTTGCAGTCTTCATTTTCTCAACTTGTTTGAACACATCATCAGGAAGTGAAATAACCAGGTTGTTCCTGGGTTTTGCATCAAGAGCAACCAGCTTTTTGTCTTCATCAGACCATTGAGCTTTTGCCTTTTCAAAGGTCCTAATCTCAGGAACAACTCCTTCAGCAGCAAGAGTGATAGTAGTAACAGAAGTTGGCAGATTGGGACCTTCCATTACTATCTCTGGTAGTTATACATCCAGATTCTCTAAGTAGAGCATCATTCTACACTTCCAACTAGAGGAGTTCTGATGATTGAACTTGGGGGTTTTTGCCATTGAACCATTGTCATAGTAAGAGGAAGAGCTGGCAGCACTGTTGTCCATGGGGAAATAAGGAGAATGAGAGATCTAGAATTAACACACACTCTATCTGCTCTGATACCAGTTGTAGGTCCCAAAAGGTTTCCCTAATATGTTGTTCTAAGCTATAGGGGGGGGGGGGGGGGGTCAATGCAGCTATTTAAAATTCAACAGACTTTTCTCAATGTTTGTGTATATTATCAACAAGTGTTAATTACAAACAAGCCTGAACTGCGGAATGGTTCAAGCTGAGATGACAGATACAACAGATGTTTAACTAATCTAAGACACACTCAGACTAGATACAATGAATACACCCACTAAGATGAAGTCACTGTTTACATGACAGACAGATGGACAGCTTGAATAAGAATAGCTTGGACACACGTTACTGTTTTATTCAAGCAATCTTGCATGCATGAAAACACACTTCTTTGCACGATCTGAATATCACACACTTGGTTATCTCACATTCCTTAGAAGCTTCCTTTTATACTCTTACAAAGAATCTCAGTGAAGCTTCCTCATTGGACATAGAGATAGTGGGATGTCTTTCCAAAAAGACAAAACAACTTTTCTGCACGTTCTGACAACGCAAAATTGTCTTTACATTGCAGAATCTTTGTGTTTTCCTTTTTGTCTCTATTGTGGAAGGCTTTAACCAAAAGAGGAATGTCAACTTTGAACCTTTCATCTTCTGCTATGGCCATTTTGATATAAGAAATGGCCTGTCACCCATTTCAGATATCCATTTGTCTTCATGTAACAGAACAGCGTAGGCAGTCTTTGCAGCTTCTGTTTTTCCACTTTGTCTTTGACTTTGTAATTGATCTTGTAGTCTAAAAAAATACATGAGGACATGGAAACATATTTCATAGAGTGTTTTGCCTGTTCACAAAGAACAAAACACTTAGTATTCGTCCAAGCTGCTCAACAGGATAGAGTAGCGTAGACAGTGTTTGTCCAGCCTGTTCAACAGAATGGAACAACTTGGACAATCTGCCTTAGTTGCAACAAATCCAACAGGGTAAACAGCTTTGACTAATATTGCAAATCACTTATCAGGTTTCAATAAGGCATTAATAGGCCTTAAATTATACCTTCAAGTGCATCAAACAGGTTTGACTAATAATCTCCCCCTAAGATGTAGAAAAGGTTTGATTGAGGCCTTTTTGTGCCTAACACATACAGAAAGTTAGTAATGAATCGTCTTGGTGCACATCTAAGGAACTTTAGAAGGAAATTGAGGGAAAATTACATACTTCCCAACAAAGATACGCCTTCAAAACTAAATCAAGTCCCACCCAAGTATAGTGCAATTGTCATGCATAAGGAATGGGTTGATTTCGTATAGTATACGAGCATGGAAGCTTACCTGGTTTTGGTTATATTATAATTAATTCCATACATATATCTTTTATATTATATATTGTGTTTCCAAACGTTAATTTAGTATCATTTTGTTCTGAAATTAAGAAAAAGTCAGATGCATCTAAAGAGACGCTCTCCATGTCTGTTTATCCGCATACTGTGGGACGAGGTGGATACAAATATGTGAAAAAAAACTGGTAACTACATTTATAGAACAGTAATTTGTTTATGTTTTCTGTTTTCTATTTTCTATGTAGTGTGTGTCTATATATATATATATATATATATATATATATATATATATATATATATATATATATATATATATATATATATATAGACACACACACACACACACACACACACACACTAATTGGTTTAACTTTACATGTGTTTTTGATGATTATAAGATCGAAGAAAAAGTAATTGAAGCAGATGAAGAACCCCCATGTGGTATATTGTGGTTGAAAGGAAGGCAAAACAAAGAAGGGGTATTTCATGATGAAAGGACTAAAGCAAAGGCCGATGAAGTAGTAAGCATTTTGAAAATATATATATATATATATATATATATATATATATATATATATATATATATATATATATGCTTGACAAATATATGCTAATACGTAATTTTATTACATATTCATGTTTATTCATGAAACGAATTACTTAATGCCAATTGGAATCTTTAATGCAGAGAGCCACCGAGGACAATATCAAAGTCGGAACCTTAATAGTTGATGAGGGGACTGATGCCTTGACTGAGGTATTTGTCCCGAAAAGTCAGGATATGCAAGAGGAGGGGGCAGCAGAGTGACAATCAGAAAATATTTTAATATTCCTTGGAGAAAAGCATCGGATGATGAGAGAGTCAAACTACTTGAAGCAGCACTTGCTGCTGAGAGACGCGAAAGTGAAGCTGATCTGAGACGCGAACGTGAAGACAAGAACTTAAGATAAAGTTGTTGACAACGAAAGTGGAAGATAAACAAGCAATGGTTCACCAACTTATGGCTCGGTTTGATGCACAAGGAGAGAAGCCATAATCATTGTCAACTCATGCACCAGAATCTGAGGAAACCATTTATTGTATTAATTATGCAAATTAACATTTTACACATTTATTTTACTAACAAATGCATTTCTTAATTTTTATTGCAGGTGTCTCTAGTGGTGTCTCCACCATTAAACGTTAATCCTAACGCTACCAATACTCATCAGGATGAGGGCCATTTTGTGAAGGAAAAGCCAGCTGTACAAAAAAAATGCAAGTATTCAAATATTTGAATTAAATTGATCAGTTTAATATTATTTTCGAGTTCACGGTGATTTAATAGTTTTACATATATACATGACTTATTAATTTACCGAGTTTTATATATAGGAATCGATTGATAAATCTGTTGGCGAGCCAAACAGCACGCCGCCTGATTCACAAGTCACGAAGAATACTAAACCGAGGCAAAAGAGGCAGCACTCTCCAACAGTGCCAAAACAACCGCATGTATATAACTTTCAAACTCAGAACTTTATATTGAAACTCAGAATGATTACAGCTTTCACAAAAACCTCTACTCCTTTTGATTAGACGAAGAACAAAGACTGTTTTTAGGCTCTTACAACCTTAGAGGCTTAGGAAAACTTAAAATGGAATAGCAAAATACTACATGTGTACATTGAGAACTTCTGTCTACTCTAGTTTTTCTATTCTATTTGATTCCTTGTAAAACTACAATTTATCTTCGAGAGATATCTTCAAATCTTCTGATCTTTCTATTCTATTTTATATTATTAATATCAATAAGCAACTTCATCATTTGACTCTAGCAGCTTGAGTTTCTTGAACTAACAGCTACAGAATTGTAACCACCACAGAAGTATGCTAACAGCATGAAAACCTCAACTAGCAGCTTGACATTTATACTACATGATATTTTCCAAACAATGTATTCATCCAAAATATTCATACGTACATTGATCTTCAGTTTAATCAAATTCTGATGCATGCATACATACAAATTTAAAATAAATACATAATAATAATTATCATTTTCTTTAGATGTTCAGCTATAGACTGTGGATCATAAAAAAGGGCAAGCATCATTGCTAAGGGTACTGTCTACCTGACAGATGAAAAACTGATGCTTCATAACACACCACTCCTAGATGATTGCTACAAAGTGTCCGTTGACCAATCGATAATTGATGCAACTTGTATCCGAACGAAGGAAACAATGGTTTCATAATAGCTAAAGACGCAGTAGGTGGTTTTTTAGCATGACCCAAGGACAAAGTGATTATTGATGAGGGTCACAAGGTATTTTATCTGCCTAGCTAGCTACATACACACACACACACACACACATATATATATATATATATATATATATATATATATATATATATATATATATATATATATATATATATATAGTTCTTCATTTTAATTTAGTGTTTCATAGATATATGCATTGTTTCTTATTACAGGTAACACCACCAGATTTTGGACAAAAGGCAGTAGCTGGTGCTGCACCAGAAATAAAATGAAAGCGAAACAACCAAAAATCGATTTGTGTGACTAGTCATGATTTGCAAAGGCAAGCGAAGACAAGACTGAAGACTCAAAAGCCATTACATTACAGTCCTCTTTGATTAGTTGATGCAATTACTGTACATGTACATATTCCAATTTTTTTGTGGTGTTACATAAATAAATATATCATATGGTCATACGTTGTGGCCACTGTATGATTAAATATTTGTGTGACTAAATAGTCCATAAAATTTAAGTGGTCATTGGGTGAACAATTATGGTCACACTTTTTAACACCTACGACCACATTTGGCATAATTATATGCAACCAAAGCCCACAACAAGACACTCGTTGTGTGACCAAATGGTTGCAATCAGCCACACACAAATAAAAATAAAGTGGACATTGCATGGACAATAGTCACACATAATACAAGTTTACCTCACTTAAAAAGAGCATATGGTCACACTTTTTAACACCTACAGCCACATTGGCATAATTTTATGTGACCAAAGCCCACAACAAGACACTCGTTGTGTGACCAAATGGTTGCAATCAGCCACACACACATAAAAATAAAGTGGCCATTGCATGGACAATAGTCACACAAAATCACTTAAAAGAGCATATAGTCACACTTTTTAACACCTACGGCCTCATTTGGCATAATTTTATGTGACCAAAGCCCACAACAACACACTCGTTGTGTGACCAAATGGTTGCAATCGGTCACACACACATAAAAATAAAGTGGTCATTGCATGGACAATAGTCACACAAAATACAAGTTTACCTCACTTAAAAGAGCATATGGTCACACTTTTTAACACCTACGACCACATTTGGCATAATGTTATGTGACCAAAGCCCACAACAACACACTCGTTGTGTGACCAAACGATTTCAATCAGCCACACACACATAAAAACAAAGTGGCCATTGCATGGATGATAGTCACACAAAATACAAGTTTACCTCAATTAAAATAGCATATAGTCACACTTTTTAACACCTACGACCACATTTGGCATAATTTTATGTGACCAAAGCCCACAACAACACACTTGTTGTGTGACCAAATGGTTGCAATCAGCCACACACATATAAAAATAAAGTGGTCATTGCATGGACAATATTCACACAAAGTACAAGTTTGCCTCACTTAAAAGAACATATGGTCACACTTTTAACACCAACGACCACATTTGGCATAATTTTATGTGACAAAAGCTCTCATTGTGTGACCAAATGGTTGCAATCAGCCACACACACATAAAAATAAAGTGGCCATTGAATGGACAATAGTCACACAAAGTACAAGTTTACCTCACTTAAAAGAGCATATGGTCACACTTTTTAACACCTACGGCCACATTTGGCATAATTTTATGTGACCAAAGCCCACAACAAGACACTCGTTGTGTAACCAAATGGTTGCTATCAAGCACACACAAATAAAAATAACGTGGCCATTGCATGGACAATAGTCACACAAAATACACTTTCGCTTAATTTAAAAGAGCATATGGTCACACATTTTATGGTTTTGGTCACTCTTTCTAAATGGATACGACCAGTAACCATCTAATGTGACCGTATGGATCCTTTGGTCACGGGACCTTTAGTCACACACACAATGAAAAAACAAGTGTGATTGTATGGTTATCGTCACACATGTCTGGTGTGACCAAAACCAAAATTTGTACCAGTGAAAGTGATGACCCAGATGTCGACTTGAATGATAATCGAACGGACCTAACCGAGTCCTAAATGATATGAGAGACTTGATAAGGTCTCTAAATGATAGTGTGTATGCATGATAGTTTTCAATTTAATCATCCAACATAACAAGTTCATAAAAAACCCATTTTAAAGTTGAACTTTATTTATAAGGATTTCCAGGATTTATCGAGGCCTTTCGGCCTACTTTGAGGCTGTTTTTAGCATAGCTCCAAAACGATTTGGGCTTTGATATTTTTAATCGTGAAAAAACTATATATAAGGAAATTTTCAAGATAAAAACGGTCATTTTTTGAGGTGCTTAGGATAGGGAAATAGTCCGTTAAATTTCCTATGTCGGCAACACATGAGTTGTAACACTTTTCGGTTCCCAAACAGTATTTGGGGGTTCAAACCTCCGTATTAAATTATGAAAAGTTTGAGATATTTAATTAAGACGTAGATCTAAATTCTGGAAAAAGAATCAACTCATTTCGTTAAGTTTTGAATTAGTTATGAAATTTCAAAGTTGATGTAATGTTTCAGCCGAAAAATCTGAATTTCACAACCTTGCAATAACTTGTGATTCTTGTTGTTTATACAAAAATCACATGTATAAAAGGTTATGAAACAAATTTATAAACCTTGTTTTCATAATATTTATGCCTACATTGTGTGTTCGTAATTTTATAAACACATTTGTAGTAACAAACTTTAAAATTTAAACTAGTTGTTCATAAACTTAGCTTTTGATGAAACTTGTTGTTGATGATTACATATTATGCAAGACAAATAATTTACATAAATAAAAGAAGTAGATAGGATAGTTTTTACTTACTTTGATGAAGGAAAAAAAAGCAAATGAGTAAGAGAAGTGATCTTGTTACACCTAGAATTGTGATAGTTTCAGTGTTCTAAATGTAATAAATGAAACTTAGTTTTGTGCTTATTTTGTAAGGATTCAAACTTTATTGTAAATGGGTTGAAAGACCAAAAGGTCAACCCACGGGTTTGGATAGTACAAAAATGACCTATGGTCACGGTTTTATCCAAACTGCCTAGCCACAGTTTTTGTTATTGACGTGACTAAAGGGTCATATATGAACTTGTATTATTATGATAGCCACAGTTTATCTCAATAACTGTGACCATTGTAAATTACATTCAAACCTTAAGCCACGGTTTAACATAAGGATCGTGACAATGACTTGTCACGGTTGCCACATTGTTACCAAATGTCATCGTTTGTCATAGTTATTTGTTTGATGTCTATAATAATCTTGTTATGGTTATTAACTGTGACGATAAATATGTATATGGTCACGGAAATCTCTTTCAGAGACCAAAAGGACACCCTGAAGTCTAATTGTATGAGTCTAAATTATATGGTGGAATTAGTCACATGAATAAATTGTGATAGAAGGCTAGCTTATATGGTCACGAAATCGCTTTGTGTGACCAAAGCGTGGAGTTCATTAGCCACGTATGGTAAAAGAAAAACATTGTGACTATAAGTGTTTAATGATCGTGATTTAGTTCATTAAGTGTATCCAAAAGTAAACAGTTGTCATGAAATAAGAAAATTATTGTGACTATAAGTATTTTACAGTCACGTTTAGTTTCTTATGTGTGTGTAAAAGTATACAACATTCATGATAAAAGGGAAAAATGTGACTAAGTAATTTTTTTTTTGTCAAGATTTAATTTCTATTATGTATATTGTAAATATGTAATCCCAATATATTTCAGCACCTTAATGATTTCTTATCAAAACCCAAGAAGAACAAAGCTCAATAATTGAGAAATGATGAAGAAGACAATATGAATATTGAGAGAGAATAAAAGATGGCGGCTGCAATGATATTCAATATTCCAACCGTGTCTTTCATAAAGTAAACCCTAGGAGCTATTATAGCTCCATTTAATTAAGTATGGGGCATTGACACAAATGCCCCCTAGACTTTTACAAGGAAATAAATTACAAGGAAACTAAATACAAGACTAAATACCAAGTAAATAATTATTACAAAATAACTCCATATGATCGAAATTAAATGTCTAACAATCTCCCCCTTTTCGATCATTTTGGATGTCCTGGAACTCTGGCATGATCGGTCGATTCTCGGAGTCCAAGGATGACGTCAAAGCGTCTGGTCACTTGTCTCATATGTAGTCGTTCGTTCAGGAGCTCAATGCCGCTGAGGGTGTCCTGAATTTCCTTCGGTGAGCATCTTTATTCTGGATCTGGTTGAGCGTCAAAATCTTGAACTTTCTGAGTAAGCGCGGCTTGAACCAATCTGAGAGTACCGTCGGAGTAACAAGGAAGATCTTCAAAGCGCATGAACCTTTTGTAGCCCTTCTGATTGACAAAAATGACACCCAGGTCTCCTGTGAATATAACTCTGTAGGCCGGGAGGTGGGCTATAAGGAAGCTATCTTGATCAGGAGCTCGTAGGCCCACTTTAACCATCGCGCTCTCTATCGCCATTTGGAAGTTTCTGAGGCACATAATGATCGAGCGGCAGTTCATACTTCGAACAAGGGCACCTAAAGCAGTCATGCGAGACAGACGCCCTTTAATGCAATTTTTCAATCGGTCGTGTAAGAATTCGACGTCGTCCACACTTATGAAGTCCAGGTCATTCTCGAAGAACTTATCAACCATGCCATCTTCTCTTTCTACTTGAAAGGCGGGATATTATACTTTTTCCCTTTTACACATGGTGATGGACATGAGTTTCTTTATCTTCGATTTTGACACTTTTGACCTCCTCTCCCTGAGCATTAATTGATAGTATTCAGCCTGCTCAGCTTTGGTTACATTTGTCAGTTCCATCAGGAGGCGTCTGCTGAAGGATCCAGGCTTCTTTCTGAATACCATCTTAAATCTTTCTTCTAAGAACGGGTTCTGAAACTGCTCAGGAGGAAACTTCTGTAGGAATTCTTTGAGACCCTGAACGGGGGGTTCTTCTATTTCTGACCTTTTAGCTTCAAGCAATTTTATGATTGTCCCCCGCCGTTCTTGTCTAAGCTCCTCTTTCTTTTCAGGCGGTAGATTTTGTACCTCACCTCTTGAAAACTGGCCTACCCAGTATAAATCCTCTCTCCTATATTCACCAGAACCTTCTGGAGCTTCATCAAAGCAATCAACCCTCTTGGTTTCTGAATGACCTGGTAGTTCAGATTGTTGGACTGGAGGAGGACTTGGAGATCTTGGTGGGCTTTGGACTAGATGGGATGCTTTGAGTGATGAGGGAGCTTGGATGGATGATAGAATTTCTTGTTGTGGGGCTGGTGGTGATGAGTTTAGGAAATCAAAGGAAGAAGATGAGGATTTTTTAGGTGATTCTAGCTTAGGCTTAGGAATGATCACAAGTTCGTTGTCCTCAGTATCGGAGTCTGAGTCAGACACCAATATGATTTCAACTTTCTCATGAATGGGCTCGAACTCTACCATAGCTGTCATTGGATCCAGTAGAGCTGGACCCTCGACCATGGGCTCGTCTTCTAACATCAAGTATTCCTGAGCCTCTTGCATCTGTTCCCCTGACCCCTGAATCTCTGTACCTTCGGTCTCTGCTCCCCCTACAAACAACATTGGGTCCTCAGACTGAGTTTTCTATCGTTTCTCCCCCTCATGGCGATCAGGGTTGTCCTGATCATCATGTTTCCTTTTATGGGACTTAGCCTGAGGATGACATTGTAGCTCAATCACTGCAGACTCAAGGCGGTCCATTCTGGAGTTCAGTTGCTCCTGGACTTGAAGAATAAGACGTGTCAGCGCATCTATTTTGTCTGACTGGTCGGCAATCTGATTCTGGACTGAACGGGATCCTGGTGGAGGCACAACTTCAGAAGCGATACCCTTACCCTTGATAAGCGTGAGAAGGGCGGTGTGATGTTCCTCAGCAGCTTCCTTTTGGGCATCCAGGTCAGCCCGGGTAATAACACTGGCAGCACGAAGAGCTGCCGTTAACATCTCCAGGTTTATTGGGAGATGGCCTGAAGTGGATGGCGTGGATGGAGCGACCTTAGGTTTCCTTCCGTCATTTCTGGCTCCACTAAGGGACGCTCAGATCCAGAAGTTTGTTGAGCTGCCACGGAGGCAGCTCTTGGGGATGCCACAGAGGCATCGTGCGGCTTGTGTATTTGTGGGGATGGAATTGTGAATGAAGGAAGTTCGGTCACGTGGGGAGGAGTGTGACCTCGTTCAACACCGCCACTCTCCGAATGAGAGGGCGATGGTGTATGTGCAAAATCCCCGTGGAATGAAGTGGTTTCCCTTTGAGGGGATACCAAGTGGATGGTGGGGGTGATTTTGACCATTGGACTGATGGTCTTATGGTGGGTGGTCCGGCTGATAGGGCTGCGGTCACCCTCAGATTTGATATCTATCCCTCGTACGATAGAGACGGTTCTTTCAGAATCCGCCGCCTCTGCCGTCTCACCTCCTTCGCCCTCATTTACAAACACATGCTCCCGCTCACCTACCCCAACTGATTGTTGTACCTCCGCCTGATCTCCCTCATCCTCAATCATTCTGGCCTCACCTTCAGATTGGCTAGACTCAGTCGGTTCTGACTGAGCCTCATCCGGATAAAACACTCGAATGTAGGCCCTAACCCTTTCCAATTCCCTTGCGTTGAGCATTAGAGACAACGAGATAGTCATTATAGGCACTGAAGGGGTCCCCTTTGGCAAAGTAAGCTTCTGAATGGCCACTGTAGGGTAGACGTCCGCCTCAGGGCGCTCGTGGATGTCTTCATCGTTATCCATCGCATATTGGATGATGAGCTGCAAAAGTCGTTGGAGAGGTATGTACTTGCGTCCTTTTTTGGTTCCTCTCTCCAAATGTACTCTTTTCAATTCCTCGAAGAGGAAAGCCGCATAATCGACATGGAGGTCAAAGGCAAAGCCGGTGAACATGGCTAAGACCTGAGCCAAGGCAGAGTCGTGGCCTGAGTGCTTTGCGGTGAAGCACTTGTTGATGACGTCGAAGAGAATCCGCCAATAAGATTGTAGATTCTTTGTTCGGAAATCTGAAGGCTTGGTTAGAGGGCCGTCGTAACCCAAGGTTTGGATTTCGGCTAGGGTTTCTGGGATGGAAGGGATGGGATCAAACTGAAGGTGGCTTGGCAAATAAGTTTCTGCGGGAAGGCGAAGGATATGGCGTATGGCAGCGATGGTAATTTTGACAGGGACGTAGTCAATTGTGGTTGTGAAGAAGGGTTCGGCGTCGGGAACATATTGCAATCTGTTCCAGAATTGTTGCAGGTATATCTGGGGAACAGCAATTGCGGTAGACAGGGCGTAATATATTGGGTGATGAAGGAGGATGTCGAAGGCGAGGGTTTGTGGTTCTTTGGTGAGAATGGAGACATCGAGCTGCCAGTTATGAGGTATAAACTCGACAAACTTGGCTTGTGGGAGGATGGATTGTTCGGGTAGTTGGGCGTTATTATTAGGAATCGGGGGATGGGGTATGGTGAGGACAACAGCTGGTTCCATCATCCTGATGATGCCGAAGGTGAACGAAGCAAGAAAAACGAAAGAAAATGGTGGTCCAAAAGCTTGGAATCGGTGGGGATGGTGGTTTGGCGGTGGAGTGGTCGACGAAGGGAGGAGAGAGAAGGAGAAAAAGAAAACTTGAAGAAGAAGGATTGTGGGTTGACTTGTTGACCGAACCCCTTTTTAAAAGCGCATGGGTCGGGTTCGGGTCAGAGGATCCGCGCCCAAGAGAAAGAATTGGGCCGCCGGATTGCAACACTTAACACACACACACAAACAGATAAAATATTGGGCTTTAAGAAAATAAAAAGAAACAAGATTTTTTTTAAATAAAAAATTTGGCCCAATTTTATTAAATCTTTTTGTATTTTTCTTTGAAACAAACAAAAAAAAAAAATATTTTTGGTATTTTCGGCTTTTTGAAAAGTTTGAACAATTAAGATCTTTTTGGGATTTTCTGAACTATTAAGTTAAACTTAAACAAAATATAACCAACCTAAACTTAAAAGTTTAACTACAAAAATTAAAAAGAAACAAAGAATTATAAAAAATTAATATCCTAACTATACTCCCCCTCAAATAAATACTCATTCGTTTCCTTTTCTTTTTCAGATTAAGTGCTTGAACCTTTTTAGCCTTAAAGATACAGACAAACCTGGATTATGTTTGCGTCCCACTCCATGATGAACAATTCACACAGCAATTTGTCAAGATCATTAATTATTAAAAATGTACACAGATAAGGAAATATTGAGTTTCAATTTTGTGACACAATCCTTAAATTTAAATAACAGATATTTTCTAAAATAAAGGAATTTCAATCATGATAGATTGAAATAGAATTATTTATGACAATATCTGATATTTAATTGGAAGGCGGATTCAACATGCCGATATGGGATACTAAAAACTGATAACGAGGTTCGTCTAAAGCTTTAGTAAATATATCCGCAAGTTGATATTCCGTGCCAACAAAATACAACTCAATGGTTCCCTTTTCTACGTGATCTTTAATAAAATGATACCCGATATCTATGTGTTTCGTTCGAGAGTGCTGCACGGGATTGCAAGAGATGGCAATAGCACTCCGAGAATCGCAGTAAATCGGGATATTGGTGAGTGAGAATCCATAATCGCGTAATTGTGTTCTCATCCACAGCACTTGAGAGCAACAGCTTGCAGCTGCTACATACTCAGCCTCAGCTGTGGATGTTGAAACACAATTCTGCTTTTTGAAGGACCAACTCACCGGTCTATCTCCCAAGAACTGTATTCCTCCCGACATGCTTTTTTTGTCAACTCTACAACCTGCAAAATCAGCATATGAAAAAGCGGTAAGATCGCAAATCGGTTCCCTTTGGATACCATAGACCAAGATCGGGTGTACCCTTAAGATAACGAAAAATGCGTTTTACCGCTGTTAGGTGTGATTCTTTCGGGTCGGCCTGAAAGCGAGCACAAAGACATGTTGAAAACATTATATCCGGCCTACTAGCAGTCAGAAACAGTAAGGATCCTATCATCCCTCTGTAAGTTGTATTATCAACACTTTTCCCAGAAGGTTCGGTGTCTAACTTAGAGTTGGAGGCCATGAGAGTTGCGATACTCGTGCAAGAGTCTAACTTATACTTCTTGAGAATGTCAAGAGTATATTTCGACTGGTTCACAAAAATCCCATCCTCAAGTTGTTTGACTTGTAATCCGAGGAAAAAGTTCATTTCCCCCATCATACTCATCTCGAACTTGGACTCCATTAGGGCTGAAAAATCCATACAAAAATTACTGTCAGTAGATCCAAATATAATGTCGTCGACATATATCTGTACTAGCATTATATGTGGGCCTTCCCTTTTGGTGAACAGAGTTGTGTCCACCACACCTTTATAGAAACCGGCATAAATAAGGAAATTAGAAAGACTATCATACCATGCGCGAGGTGCTTGTTTTAAACCATAGAGGGCTTTATCTAGCACATAAACATGGTCAGGTTTATGTGTGTCAACAAAGCCTTGTGGTTATTCAACATACACCTCTTCGTTAAGTTCACCGTTTAGAAAGGAAGTCTTGACGTCCATTTGGTACACTTTGAAGTCCTTGTGTGCCGCGTACGCCAAGAAGATTCTGATCGCTTCGATCCGTGCAACTGGAGCGAAGGTCTCGTCATAATCTATCCTTTCTTGTTGTCAGTAGCCTTTGGCAACAAGTCTTGCTTTATTCCTTATCACGATTCCGTTCTCATCTCGTTTGTTCTTAAAAATCCACTTTGTTCCGATCACTGTACTGTCTTTTGGTTTGGGAACTAACCGCCATACTCTGAGCTGTTCAAACTGGTTGAGTTCCTCTTGCATTACTACTATCCAGTCTGGGTCTTTTAGGGCTTCATCCACACGAGCAGGCTCTATCATACTAAGGAATGATGCGAAAAGGCATTCATTAGCAGACGCCCTACGAGTTTGGAGTCCAGTTGAAACATCACCAATGATTTGATCTGTTGGACGACTTCGGGTCCATTTAATCTCGTGTGGAAGGGGTGATCGGGATGGAATCTCAGTGGTTAAAGTGGGAATGGATGAAATCTCTAAGCTTATAACTGATCTTGAAATTAAATCTAGTAAACTAGACAGTTTCCATAAGTTGGAAACTGAGCTTGATGAACTAAAACACATCAACTCTATTTTACTGGAAGAAAAGAGAGAAACAGATGTAAAACATGCCAAGCTTCAAAAGATAGTTGACTCTTGGTGTCAATCAGCACAAAAAGTCAGCTATTGCATAAGTCAGCAGATCTCTGCAAAAATCCAAGCCTATCTTGGAGGCAATCTTGACACAGCAGCTTTTATTGTTGAGATCAATAATCTGAAAGATGACTTATCCACTCTTGGTGAGCTTCCCAGTACTTTCATCCAGAAAGTTAATGGAAAGCTGGTCTCAACAAACAGGTTTGTCAGGCCTTAAAACACTGACAGCTTGTGTGAAAAAAGCCCAAAAGCTGATGATAAAATATGTTCTCCATCAACTCAGCCTGCTAAGTGCTATGCTGATTCACACAAGCAAAAGAAAGGAAAACGTACTCAAACTACAGCGGTGGACACTAAACCTGTTGACAAAACAGGCTCTGGGTCCAAAGCTGATGGCAAGAGACATGTTAATCCTTTTGATGCTAAACATTTTGAAAATAAGTTTTCAAAAGGTAAGCAGCCTACTTTCAACAATGGTAAGTCTCATGTTGAAGGCAAATCTGCTGTGATTTCAAATAAGTTTTCAAATCATAGTGAAAAACTGGTTATAAATGAAAATAAGTCTTTCAAAACCAGAAACAGTGATTACGCTGATAGGCAACGTGAATCACATCTCAGTAAGGGCAAAGGCAAAGCTATTGCTCAGCCTGAGAAATCTAGGAACAAGTTTCCCAAACCTGTGGAAGGTCAAAAACCAATCAAGCTTCCTGTTTTTGACATCTGTCCTCCCAAAAAGAGGAAAGAAGAAACAGGCAAAGCTGTTGCTATTATGCCAACCACCCAATCTGTTGATTTATCGAAAAATAGTAATAAGTTTGCTAAACCTGCTGATAAAATCAACAGAAATAAATCAAAATGTGTTTCTGAAAGCTCCTCTTCCAAAAAGGCCAAAAAGAGAAAATGCTATAAATGTGGGAAGAAGACACACATGGCCAAAGACTGTCCTGAAACTAAGGACATGAGGCCTGTTGACTCTCCTAGTTCCATCATTGCTAAAACAAGCAGTGTTGGAAGTAACTTAGTCAATGAAAGTGGTATCCAAACTGATACCATTCAAATAGGAAATATTAATGTGGATATTACTAGCCCATCAACACATGTTGATGAAGTAGGAGAACTCATCACTATGATGAGTTCCCCTAAATGTAACTAATATTTTCCTATGACATTCTGCAGGACAAACAACCATCCCGGGTTAGGTACTTGGACAGTGGCTGCTCAGGGCACATGACAGGTTGTAAGGACCTGCTGAATGATCTAAGGCCTGAAAAAGGGCCAAAAGTCACTTTTGGTGACAATGTACAGGGATCCACTGAGGGATATGGAACTCTTAAAGCTGGTGCTGCAGTGTTCAAAAGAGTAGCCTATGTGGTTGGGCTGAAACATAACCTTGTAAGCGTAAGTCAACTGTGTGATGCTGGCTAAAAGGTTAACTTTGATGAGCACCTGGGTTACATATTGGACCCCCAAGGCAAAGTTGTGCTGTGTGCTCAACGGAAGAGAGGTGTATATGTTGTGGATATGCAATCTGCTGATCCCATAACTGAAACATGTTTTCTCACAAGAACAAATGCAGACCTAAACTGGTTATGGCACAAAAGGTTGTCACACCTGAACTTCAAGAACATCAACAAACTCTGTAAGAAAGAGTTGGTAACAGGTTTGCCCTCCATTACTTTTGTTAAGGATAAACTCTGCATAGCTTGTGAGAAAGGCAAGCAGAGGAAATCATCTTTTAAATCCAAGCATAATTTTTCTATTGATACTCCTCTTTTCTTAATCCACATGGACTTGTTTGGACCTGTCAATGTCCCAAGTCTTGGAGGAAGAAGATACACTCTAGTAATGGTTGATGAGTTCTCCAGGTTTACATGGGTAATCTTCTTGAAGAGCAAAGGAGAGGCTGCTAGAGAAATCATTGGATTTGTCAAAAAGATGGAAATGCTGAACTCTACTCAAGTAAAGCAGCTTAGAAGTGATCATGGTACTGAGTTCAGAATCAGTACTCTTGAAGTCTTCTATGAAAAAAAGGGATCTCACAAAACTTTTCAGCCGTAAGGACTCCACAACAAAATGGAGTTGCTGAAAGGAGAAATAGAACCCTCATTGAAGCTGCTAGAACCATGCTGTGTGCATCAGGTTTACCTTCATCATTCTGGGCTGAAACTGTCAACACTGCTTGCTTCACCCAAAACAGATCCTTAGTGGTGAAAAGGTTCAACAAGACTCCCTATGAGCTGCTCAAAGGGAGGAGGCCAAATATTAGCTACTTCCATGTGTTTGGATGTCCCTGCTTCATTCTGAATCAAAGGGATCAACTCGCAAAGTTTGAACCAAAAGCTGATGAAGGTGTGTTTGTTGGTTACTCTGCTATCTCCAAAGCCTACAGAGTGTACAACAACAAAAGAAAGATGATAGATGAATCTTTCAATGTCACCTTTGAAGAGTCCAGGAATGCCTCCACCAAAGTTGTTCCTGAATCAGTTTCAGGAGAATTCAACTTTGATGATCTCATGCATTCCAATAGTGAAGAGGACTCAAAAGCTTCCATTACATCCAGTGTGGAACCTGTTAATCATGATGGGCATGATGATGATTATGTCAATACACCCTGTGTGAATAAGTGTACTGACTTAATTACCACTACATGTCCTGAACCAATCAATGCTGATTTTCCTGGATCCTCTGCTGATATGTTCAACAGTGGTCAGTCATGTTCAACAAGTGAACAGGCTCAAGACAACAGTGTGTCTGAAAATCTTGAGAGCTGTTCAACAGGACCTGCTGAAGATGCTAACAACTCAGGAGAATCCTCATTGAAGAATGATCCTAAGTGGATCAGGTGTCACCCCAATGATCAAATAATTGGTGACATCAACAAAGGGGTACAAACAAGGTGGGACAGCTTAGGGAACTTCTGTATGTTCTCTAGCTTTGTGTCCCAAATGGAGCCAAAGAAAGTGGATGAAGCACTTAAAGATGCCAATTGGATCACTGCCATGCAAGAGGAACTCAATCAGTTTGAAAGAAACAAGGTATGGAAGCTGGTCCCTGCTCCTAAAGGAAAAACTATAATTGGCACTAAATAGGTTATTAGGAACTAGATGGATGAGCAAGGTCATGTCATTAGAAATAAGGCAAGACTTGTTGCTCAGGGCTATAGACAGGAAGAAGGAATTGACTATGATGAAACATTTGCTCCTGTGGCCAGGCTGGAGGCAATTGTTTTGTTTCTAGCCTACGCTGCTCATAAGAGCATAAAGGTATTCCAAATGGATGTGAAGAGTGCATTTTGAATGGGAAGCTGCAAGAAGAAGTTTATGTCAAGCAGCCTCCAGGTTTTGAGAATAAACATCATCCAGGTTTTGTCTATAAGTTGGACAAAGCCCTCTATGGTCTAAAACAAGCCCCTAGAGCCAGGTATGCCACTCTTACTGATTTCCTTATCAGCAATGGGTATTCCAGAGGTAAAGTAGATACCACATTGTTCATAAAGAATGTGAAGTCTGATATTATGCTTGTTCAAATTTATGTGGATGACATAATATTCGGTTCTACCAATGAGCAGTTATGCAAGAATTTTTCATTACTCATGAAATCCAAATATGAAATTAGTATGGTGGGTGAACTTACTTTCTTTTTAGGATTACAGGTTAAACATACCTCAAATGGAATTTTTATTAATCAAAGAAAGTATACTTTAGATCTACTAAAAAAGTTTAAATTTGATCAAAGTTCTCCTATTAAAACCCCAATGGCAACCAATGCAAAGTTGGATGCAGATGCCAGTGGCAAAGCTGTTTCAGGTTTAGCCTACAGAGGCATGATTGGGAGCTTGCTGTATTTAAACATGATATTATGTTTGCTACTTGTTTATGTGCTAGGTTCCAAGCTGATCCAAAAGAATCACATCTAGCTGCCGTAAAAAGAGTCTTCAGATACCTTATGGGTACACCAGGTTTGGGTCTTTGGTATCCCAAAGACTCAAGCCTTGAACTGACAAGCTATTCAGATTCTGATTTTGCAGGTTGCAGGCTAGACAGGAAAAGCACAACAGGTGGATGTCAACTCCTTGGTGGTAAGTTGATAAGTTGGTGTAGCAAGTAGCAGAACTCAGTGTCTACTTCTACTGCTGAAGCTGAGTACATTGCTGCTGGAAGCTGCTGTGGGCAGATTCTGTGGATGCAGCATCAGCTTGAAGACTATGGCCTTGTATATAGGAAAACTCCTATTTTGTGTGATAATACAAGTGCCATAGCTATATCCAACAATCCAGTGTTTCACTCTAGAACAAAGCATATAGAAGTCAGACATCACTTTATCAGAGATCACATTCAGAAAGGTAATGTGGAGGTAAGTTTTATTTCCACTAATGAACAGCTTGCAGACATTTTCACCAAACCTCTTGATGAAAACATGTTTAATTACCTTGTCAGTAAGCTGGGCATGTTAAACAAAAGTGACTAAGTGTCCTTGATGTTCTAAGACATTCTATGTCCCACACTGCTCAAGTTCTTTCAGAACAACTTAGACAGAACAGGCCATGCATGTTCTATACTCAGCCGTTTTCTACACAACTTAAACAGCTTGGGCGTATAACAGGTTTGACAAACAACAGCTTATATGTCAAGCCTGATCTATTGATCAAATTTCCACCCTGCTCACTCTTTCAATCTGTCATACAAGGCATTGTCTTGTAACATGATCAGCTATTGAATAGAACCTGTTGTTACATAGCTGAACAGGTTGAAGGAACAGCTTGAAGAGTAAACAGCTTGTGATGACTCTACTCATCACAGGGTTGACCATCAGCTTGGAACATCAGTTTAAACTACCTTTCTTCACAATTAAGTTACTTAATTTTTGTTTTTAATTAACTTAATTACTGCGGATAATGTGGGTTTCGCGTGTTAGTGATTAAAAAGGGCTCAAGTGGTCTGACAAACAGTCGGACATAGACAACCGTTCCGTTTTCCGTTAACGACCTTTTCAAATCAACCGCCCAAATGTTTCTCTCTCATACTTACTCACATTCAAATCCTATAAATACCCCCTATTGTTTCATCTTTGTCCTCCTCACTACTTCCATAAACCTCCTAAGAACCCTAAAAATTGACTAAGTGTCTTGTGCTTCTGCTACTCTAACTACTTCCCAAATGGCTCACAGAAACAACCCCTTTCTACCAGTATTTGTTGGTGATGATGTACAGAAACACTCATCAGTCACCATAATGCTAACCCTGAAACCCACTAACTACATTGCCAACCTCACAATCCCTAAAAACTATGTGAGGAAAGGCTGTGACCAAATGGTGGAGTTTTTGAAAGTTCATCCGTTGAACTACGCCATGACTGCTACTCCTGGTGTCCTGTACCAATAGATGGTATATGAGTTCTGGTACACCTGTGCCTACAACCCAGATATCAAAGTTATCAAGGGAACCATACTCAATGGGACTCAGACCATTGATATCAACACTCGTCTGCTCAGGGAAGTACTTCGACTCCCTGTGGTTGAACAATATGATCAGCCACAGCCTGAAGATGAACAGATGAAGAATCTGCTGCACTTCTATGGTGTAGCAGAACCAAAAGTTGGAGCAACGCTGTTAAGAAAGGATTTGTCTCCTACTTACAGCTTCTTATTCGCCTCTGTGGTAATGAGCTTCAGCAGCAAAGTTGGTTCCTTTGACCAACTGAGCCGTGATGAAATTCCTGTAGTTTTGCAGCTTGTGGATGGAACTACAATAGACACGGCTAAGTGGATTTTCATGAATTTGAGGAACCTAGTGCAGCAGGAGACACCACCAGCTGCTGTTCGATATCCCAGGTTTCTGAGCCTCATCTTCAAGCATATTTGTGGTGAGCATTTGTATAACTCTCAGCCTTTACTTCATACTGCTGCATTCCCTGTAATAGGGAATAGAGTTTTCTATATTCCTGTTCTCCCAAATGAGCCTCCTCTGTCAACACCAATGAGGAGGTTGTTAGGATTGGTGGAAGGACCCTCTGATGTGAGGGTGGATCCAGAAGCTGCTCCCAGAAGAAAATCCAAAGCCAGGGCCAAGCTTGTTAAAAGGACTCTGGAAACTACTGAAGCTGGGCCTGTCCACAAGAAGGCTAAAACAGCTCAGTCTGAGTCTGCACCCTTAGCCTCTGTGGCTGAGGGGGAGCAGGCTCCTCACCCTGGTTCATTTGTTGAAGCTGAAGCCTCTGTGGCTGGTGCCTCTATGGCACCTGAGACAATGGAATAGGCCAACCCACCTGTTTCTGACCCAGTCTCCAAACCTGTCCAGTCTGAACCTCTCATCTCCTCTCCAAAATCACCCACCTCATCTCACATTTTATACCAACGCAAATCCCACGCCAAAAAGAAACCAACAACCCAAACTACCTCCTCTGTTCCCTCTCAACAGAGTTCAGTTGAAGAAGAAGCAACCCCTGCTGCCTCTCCTATTTTGGGAGATGGATCGGCACAATTGGAGCCTGCTTCACTCCACCCTGTGTCAACCCCAAGTCAGCCTAGACCCTCTGGTTCCTCCGAATAGGAGCTAGTTGTACAAATGGAGACAGCCACATCAACTATTCCAGCATCCCAACATGCTGAGAATATTGAAAGACATGAGTTCTCTCCACTCCATACTGAGTCCACACTGTCCCCACTTCATACTTCTCTACACCCTGAGTCTGCACGAGGTGTCCACCCTGCTGGCTTAGACCAACCAGCAGATCAACCTCAAACTTCTGCTCCTCATGATGCAGCTGTTCTACACCAAACAGCTGCTGAAGGACCCACAACTCAAGCTGATGGACCTCAGGGAATACAACATTCCTTTGGTGAGGCTACTTCCTTTATGCAAACTCCATCAGCAGGTTTCACCACTGCTGATGTTGAAATGCAAATTCCATCTCCTCATGATGAGGTACTTTTAAACCAAGGTACTGCAGAGGGAACCACCATTGGCCTTAATGAAGGTGCTGCAAAACAAGCAGTGTCTGAAAGGCTACCATCCTCTACCCCCTCTCCTGATGATTCAGTTACTGCCACTGCTGAAGGACCCATCGACCCCTCCAAGCTGGGCCACATTACTTTTGCCCAGGCTATGGAGCTTCTTTCCAAAATACCCTCTCCCTCTACATCACATCCCCATACACCAGCCTCATTCTCTTCATCTCCATCAACCCACTCCAAACAATCTACCCATACACCTCCATCCCCTAAAGACCTGCCTTTGAAGGATCAACTTTCTTTGCTGACCAACAAAGTTGGTTCTTTAGAAACCTCCATGTCTTCTCTACCCTCTCTCATTTCAGACTCTGTGTCTGAACAGCTTCGGGGATTCTTCGATATGTTCAAGGATTCCTTCCCAGCCACTCCACAAACTGACAACTCTTCACAGCTGCTTGCACTCACTGGACAGCTGCATAATGTCTCCACCTCCCTCTCCTCCATTCTTTCAGTCCAACAGGACTCTGTGTCCTCTATGACAGCCATATCTCAACAGTTGTCATCTCTCCTAACCACATGCAATTCAACACTTCCTGCCACTTTGGCCAGCTTAAAGACCTTAATAGGCTCTCTATCAAATTCTGTGTCATCAAACCATGCTGATGTGCAGGACTCTCTTGAGTTACATCTTGCACAGCTCCAAACTTTGCTGTTCACAGCTTCTGATAAGGAAAACATTCTTAAGCTAACCTCCCTTGCTGATACCCAATCATCCTCTCTTCAAAACTGTCTTTCCCAACTTGCAGAGGTGAAGGATGATCAGCTCATTTTATACCGCATTTAATGTGTTTAAATGATATAATTTTATGTATTAAATCTCGGTATAATACTACATTTAATTGCTTATTCATCATTTGTAGGAGTAAAGCTTAAATGGAGCTAAAAAGCCTAAAATGAGCACAAATGCATGAATTGACGTTCAAGATCAAGCCCACGTCCATATCAAGCCCAAGTCCAGTTCAAGAGAACCCAGCCTCAACCCTTGAGTCCTAGGACTCAAGGTAGGACTCATGCATAAAAGCCACACTCAAACCATGATTCCTAGGACTCATGGTAGGACTCATCATTTTAATACCCAGCGAACCCTACGGTAGTCTTTTTTTATTATAAATAGAGAAGAGTGCCGCATGACAGAAACACACAAGAAGACAGAACTCATAGCAGGAGGCGGAGATATTTATTTCAGAAGCTTTTCCACGGCTACAACAATGTAGTCCGTACGAGACCCAATGGCGGAGGGTTAGGGTTTGATTTCTTTTACGTTTCATTGTTCCAACAATCAATTCAACAACTACGGAACACGTTCCTGACAAGTTCGATGTTTCGTACAAGTTGGTTGATAATCATTTAATTATCGTTCAAGGGTTTGTTTATTAGCTAAGTGTTTATGTTTTTCGTTAGTTTATTATTGTAACGAACGATATTTTTTATCTAGTTTTCTGTGTGATTATTATTTAAATATATTGTTCCGCTCGCTTCTATTTATATCTTTATCGTAAGACGCATCGTAGCCGTGTTACATGCCGTGCCGAGCTCATTAGTTTAGGAGTTAAGACGGACTGTGAACATGACACGATTCATGCCCAAAATACGGATTGCGATAGATGTGATTGTCATAACTATGTCTATGTGGTTAGGCTACAAAGATAATTAAACGGAATAATAAATGATTAAGTTATTAGCAACCCCAAGTCGATAATCCATAATTCCACCCAAACCCTAAATCCGAAGTTGTTGGTGTTCTTACTTCATTATTTAAGTTTTCGTAATAAAGCTATTATTATATTTCCAAACGTTTCTCTCAAACACAACCTTTCATCAGTTATTTTAATTAGTAGTTTTTATTATTAGTTAATAACTATCGTAGAATATTATTGATAACCACATGCTCCCAGAGGAGACGATCCCACTTACCCTAGCTATAAGTTAAGGTGATTGGTGTTTTTATAAATTATTTTTGAACGCTTTACGACGAGCGGTTATCAAAATGGCGCCGTTGCCGGGGAGCTAGTGCGCTTGTTAATTTTGTTTTACGGTAGTTGTTTATGTTTACTTTGGTTTAATTTAATTTAATTTATTTTCGTTAGTTTTTTTTTATTTAGTTTTTATTATTTGTTTAATTGCTTTGAATGGAGTCTTCATATCATTATGATTATTATCCATCCAAACATAATTACTCGGATTATAATGATCAATACTATCCAAATTATGATAATCATTATTCTTATTATTCGAGTTGTGATTCGTACAATCCATGGGAACGAAATCCGGATTCCGATGAGTATTATTATAATGATTATTATCCATCTCAGCAGCGCTTATATGATGAAAATCGGTGCTATCAAGAGAATGTTATGACATCCATGAGAGAATGCATGACATTTATGGAGGAAAATACCAAGAATCTCCAATATCTTGCATACACATGGGGACAAATCACTGAGTTATTCTTAAAAGAAGAAGCTGAGAGGGAGAAGTATATGGAGCCGGATGACGAATTTGATGAGGAGCGAGGATTCGAGCATCAAGATTTCCATCAAGAATCATCCTCAGAATTTTTGAACTTTAACGAGGAAGAGAGAGTCGAAAGTGAAGTTGTTATACAAGATCTGCTACAACCATCAACGGAGACAACTCCATATTTCGAACTCCCTTATTTTAATTATTATTTAAAAAGTTTTATGCCCGAAATTAGCTATAATTCAATGTTAATTGCTTTTCATGATATTTCAGGTACCTATGGAGTACGAATCGCACGAAGGGGAAAACCGATCAACTATCCGGGTAACGTGTGTGGACAAGGTGACAAACCACCTTGAAGAGGTACCGTCTGGCTGAAGACGTAAAACTTAGCGCTCTTTGGGAGGCAACCCAATGAACTTTGTGGGTATGTTCCATAGAAACCCTCACGAGACTATAACTCGTCCACCCGGGCTACCGGGGGGTTTAAAGGCTTGTTGCACGTGCTAAGTGCAATCGTGATCCCTACGAAAGTGAGGTTTAGTGTATATTTATGTTTATTCAATTTTAAAGTTTTCTATGTAGTTTTATTTTTATTTTATTGCATTATAGTTTATAGTTTATTATTGCATGACATTCATGATTTATAAAGAAAAAGATAAGTGCATTGGAAACTAAGTTGGGGAAGGTTACCCTCACCCCAATAATTGATTAACTTATTTTCTTTTCCTTTAAATAAATTGTTTTATTGCATTGTAGTTAGTTTCATTTGCAAGTGCATGTAATTATTTTGCATCATCATAGATTATATATTTTGGATCACTTGAATAACAAGCAAGATTTAGTAAGGGATTAAGTTGGGGATGTTTGTTCCAAACCCAATTCTATAGCTAAATCACTCATTGATCCCAATACATAACAAAGTTGGAACGAAGGTGTAGGAATTAAAAGACGAAAGCCAAATAAATAATCGGCAGAAAATATAAAAATGTTATTTGGTTATTGAAGGTTGTAAATGTTTTACAAAGTTTGGGTTAAACTATACCCATTATTGCTAAAATGCCTAAGTCCAATAATGTTTAATGGGAATTGTGGCCCAATATTTTTTAACCTAAACCTGAGACCAAGAAGCCTACCTTTCCAAAGCTCAAAACCCACAGCCCTTACCTCTTGCGCCCTTTCTCGTCCCACTCCACGCACGCACAAAGCAGCTCCCACAAAACCTTCTCCTAGGCACTCTTGGCTGTCATTCTCGGCTCCTCCCTTCTGTTTTTTTCCTTGCACCCTAGGCTGCCCCAAACACTGCGTCCTAGGTGATCCCAAACGCATGCACCACTCTGTTCTTCAACACACCGATCGCACTCTCAAACCCTTTTTCTTCGGTGTTCTTGGCTGCACTCTCGACGCCTTCCCTCACCCTTTTCCCCTGCGCCTTAGGCTGTCCAAAACCCGCGCCTCCACCGAAGCTCCAACTCCCTCGGTCAGCGGCTTGGGGCGCAACCATCGAGGCCTGCACAACCCCTGTTTTTCTTTTGCCTCGACAACTCCATAGTCTCCGATTATCTTGACCTAAGACTTGCTGTTTTCTTTTCTCGTGTAGGTCACAATGCCAAACTCTAGAATCCCATAAAAGCTTCAATTTTGCCATCATTATTCACGAGTGAGGGGTGGATATCACGCACACAACACTAATATTAGGATCAGTGTTCTTATCTACCAAATCGAGAGTATAGATTTCTAGTTTGGGGTTTCACAACTCGAAAGTCAGTTGGGTTTTACATTGTTGTTACTATATCAAGGTATGATTCTTGTGCTTCTGATAGTTGTACATGCATAATTCTGAAATTACAAAGTACGGATGTAATCAATGGTGGAAATAAGCTGAATATGACTTATTATAGTTGACCTTGGTTGAGTATGCATCAATATAATATGTTAAAAGTAAGATTGGATACACGAATTGTATGCATGACTTAAGTAGTTGACGTGATTATGTTGGGACCACATGAGCAGTATACAGTGAATTTTTGCCACTTGATTTTATAAGGTTTATTTTGGCTTCACGTGCATGATAGACTATAATTACAAGAAGTCAATAGCATTCTCTTATACAATTTTATGCTGTGGACTATATCCGAAGCAATTAAACAATGTTGGCTTGAACTTTTCTAAAGTATTTAGGACTTTTGTGTTGTTTTGTTGATTCAAGAAGAGTGGAGATAAAATCATATGCTAAGCTTTGTAAGTCCACAAAAGAAAGTTTTTTAAGCATATATGCAAGTTCATTATAGTGTATTCATGGTTACGGGAGCTAAGTGCAGGTATATGAATGTGACTTTAATTTTAACAGATTTAATTCTTCTAGTCTTTCATTAATTTTTAGCCATTAAGTACATTTGATTGTTGTTTCGATATCATGGATTTAATGGTTTCTACTATTACATATGTCTGGCAAGAATTCACAAAGGAGAAATAAAAGGACTAGGATGGCATCCCAATCCATACTAGATCAATGGACCCCTTCTATGACGCTTTCACAACAAAATTCAAGCATACGGAAGGCTTTATTTAAAGCAAAGTGTAAAGGGAAGAATGTTGTTGAGAGACGAGTAGTTAGAGAAGATTTCGAAAATTATGGTGTCATCGAATGTTTTGAACAACTTGGATGGGGAGGAGTGCTTGATTTGGAAGGAGATGTGGTATATGAATATGATGTGTATGAATGGATGTCTACATTGCGGAAAATAAAAGGCGACCGACCCCAGGATTTTGCATTGGTCAGTACCCTAAATGGGCAAGATTACACCTTGACGGCCTCAACTATTCGTAACTTATTTCACGTGGTCACGGGCATCAGGCTAGAGAATGAGGTGAGTATGGATTATATCTACCGAACTGACTCAGAATTAGCAGCTCAAAATACTACCCACGAAGCAACATGGATTCAGAAAGTGACACGGTTGTTTGAAGTACCAGATGGGGAAGCTCGAGATTACAAGGAGTTTCAAAGACGGAATCTACGACCCCTTGCAAAGGTCATCAACAAGATTGTGACCGCAAATGTGCTAACCAGAGATAGTGACTTGAGTAAGGTGCGCCTTAGAGATATTGCGATTATTGATGAACTATTGACATTGGGAGATCGCTTATCATTTGCATGGATTGTAATGAACAACATATGGGCAATATATGAAACAAAGGATCGATCTATAATTCCTCATGCCTATCTGATCTCAAGATTTTTAGTAAGTCAAGGTGCCATAGAAGAAGGATCAGAACCTAGGCGAATTAAGTCTCCAAATAATTTGATACGCCGTTCACAAATTCAGGGAGTTATATTTCGTGAGGTTCCTACTGGATATCAAATTTGGGATGCAGAGTTAGATCAGGGACATATTATAGAATTCACAGAGCAAGAACTTCAAGAAAGAGGAAGAGACCAAGGAGAAGCAGAAGGCACATCAGAGTTAAGTCAATTAGTAGAGATGATGAGTGGGTTAAATGTTAGAGTTGACACACATAATCAGGGATTTAATGACTTTAGAGGAGAATTTTCAAGCCATAGGCAAGAACAAGAAGAGAGATGGCAGAGAATGGACGAAAGGTTGACAGCGAACGAGAACGAGATAAGAGGAATGTTACAAGAAATTCGGACTGGTGTTAGATTTGGAGTTTATCAGGGACATTACTATCAGCACCAGATTTGGCAATACAATGAAGCGGTCAGACAGCATTATGATTACACTGCTGGTAGAGCATATATGCCTTATTCAGATTATCAGCTGCCGCAGTACTCTGAGCTGATTCATGAGAGTGGTACTTCATTTCCATATCCAGCACCACCTCCACTAATGTCTCATCCTTATGCACCTGTTACACTACATGGGTATTCCTTGCCGCCACTGCCAAGTACGGTTGACCAATCACAGTTTCAATCATTCCTCAACAATATTTTCAGTCAGCCACCAGAATGATCAGGTTCCTTTGTTCCTTTTGTTATGTTTTCAATATTAGTGTGTGAGTAGTTTGCATTTAAGTTTAGTGTAGTTTGCATGTTTTAGTTTTCAGTTTATATTTTACATTTTAGTGTGCACCCTTGAATTATAGTTGTTTGATTAACCAACTAAAAGTAGAAATGCACTGGTCTTATCTCCCAATATTATTTTGGTTTGAGCAAGTAACTTAAAATTATGATTCTAGTTAGCAAATAGATTAATACCAAGTGATATCGGTGATGATCGAGTTAATTTGAAAATTATTAAAAAGAGTCATAATGAATGTGCATGCATGAGATTAATAAAAGAATTTGAGTATGTTACACTTGTGTGTGGTTTTAAAGAATAAAACACTTTATCAAAACCAACATTTCAGAAGACATCGATACACCTAAGCAATAAGGGGGAGTGGTGCAAGTAAACCCGTGAGACGTAGGTGCTTAAATTGTAAGGGGTGGCCTAACGACTTCGGGAAAGAAGTCTGAGGGGTATTTTACGCCTAACCCCCTAAAGCCAACTGGTTTGGGAGCTGTTGATCAATTGTCCGTTACATGGACTCGTTAGAAAAGTCATGTTCAAACCCTTAATAAAATAACTCGTAAGTGTGCTAAATAAAATTATCAATGATGAGTGAGTTAATTATACGCGTCAAAACCGGTAAAATTGCATGCATGTAACCTTGAGCAAAAATAGGTGGTTTATGGTGAGGAATGTTTGGGAGGTAAACTGTTGATAGCGGTTTTAACACAGTGTAACAGAAAATGATATTTTAGTTATGATCATGCATGAACATTTAGTATGAAGGCTATTACTAATTTGATAAATTAATTAGAGAATCACTGATTTATCATATGCCTGGTAAATTAAATTTGAGACATTAAGGTCTGATTTAGTTTTCTTGCTCGGGACGATCAAGGTTTAAGTTGGGGATGTTTGATCAGCTCATTTTATACCGCATTTAATCTGTTTAAATGATATAATTTTATGTATTAAATCTCGGTATAATACTACATTTAATTGCTTATTCATCATTTGTAGGAGTAAAGCTTAAATGGAGCTAAAAAGCCTAAAATGAGCACAAATGCATGAATTGACGTTCAAGATCAAGCCCATGTCCATATCAAGCCAAAGTCCAGTTCAAGAGAACCCAGCCTCAACCCTTGAGTCCTAGGACTCAAGGTAGGACTCATGCATAAAAGCCACACTCAAACCATGATTCCTAGGACTCATGGTAGGACTCATCCTTTTAATACCTAGCGAACCTTACGGTAGTCTTTTTTTATTATAAATAGAGAAGAGCGCCGCATGACAGAAACACACAAGAAGACAAAACTCATAGCAGGAGGCGGAGAGATTTATTTCAGAAGCTTTTCCACGGCTACAACAATGTAGTCCGTACGAGACCCAACGGCGGAGGGTTAGGGTTTGATTTCTTTTATGTTTCATTGTTCCAACTATCAATCCAACAACTACGGAACACGTTTCTGACAAGTTCGATGTTTCGTACAAGTTGGTTGATAATCATATAATTATCGTTCAAGGATTTGTTTATTAGCTAAGTGTTTATGTTTTCCGTTAGTTTATTATTGTAACGAACGATATTTTTTATCTAGTTTTCTGTGTGATTATTATTTAAATATATTGTTCCGTTCGCTTCTATTTATATCCTTATCGTAAGACGCGTCGTAGCCGTGTTACATGTCGTGCTGAGCTCATTAGTTTAGGAGTTAAGACGGACTGTGAACATGACACGATTCGTGCCCAAAATACGGATTGCGATAGATGTGATTGTCATAACTATGTCTATGTGGTTAGGCTACAAAGATAATTAAACGGAATAATAAATGATTAAGTTATTAGCAACCCTAGGTCGATAATCCATAATTCCACCCAAACCCTAAATCCGAATTCGTTGGTGTTCTTACTTCATTATTTAAGTTTTCGTAATAAAGCTATTATTATTTTTCCAAACGTTTCTCTCAAACACAACCTTTCATCAGTTATTTTAATTAGTAGTTTTTATTATTAGTTAATAACTATCGTAGAATATTATTGATAACCACATGCTCCCTGAGGAGACGATCCCACTTACCCTAGCTATAAGTTAAGGTGATTGGTGTTTTTATAAATTATTTTTGAACGCTTTACGACGAGCGGTTATCAAAATGGTGTTTGATCAGCTCATTTTATACCGCATTTAATGTGTTTAAATGATATAATTTTATGTATTAAATCTCGGTATAATACTACATTAATTGCTTATTCATCATTTGTAGGAGTAAAGCTTAAATGGAGCTAAAAAGCCAAAAATGAGCACAAATGCATGAATTGACGTTCAAGATCAAGCCCACGTCCATATCAAGCCCAAGTCCACTTCAAGAGAACCCAGCCTCAACCCTTGAGTCCTAGGTCTCAAGGTAGGACTCATGCATAAAAGCCACACTCAAACCATGATTCCTAGGACTCATGGTAGGACTCATCCTTTTAATACCCAGCGAACCCTACGGTAGTCTTTTTTTGTTATAAATAGAGAAGAGCGCCGCATGACAGAAACACACAAGAAGACAGAACTCATAGCAGGAGGCGGAGAGATTTATTTCAGAAGCTTTTCCACGGCTACAACAATGTAGTCCGTACGAGACCCAACGGCGGAGGGTTAGGGTTTGATTTCTTTTACGTTTCATTGTTCCAACAATCAATCCAACAACTACGGAACACGTTCCTGACAAGTTCTATGTTTCGTACAAGTTGGTTGTTAATCATTTAATTATCGTTCAAGGGTTTGTTTATTAGCTATGTGTTTATGTTTTCCGTTACTTTATTATTGTAACGAACGATATTTTTTATCTAGTTTTCTGTGTGATTATTATTCAAATATATTGTTCCGCTCGCTTCTATTTATATCTTTATCGTAAGACGCATCGTATCCGTGTTACATGCCGTGCCGAGCTCATTAGTTTAGGAGTTAAGACGGACTGTGAACATGACACGATTCGTGCCCAAAATACGGATTGCGATAGATGTGATTGTCATAACTATGTCTATGTGGTTAGGCTACAAAGATAATTAAACGGAATAATAAATGATTAAGTTATTAGCAACCCTAAGTCGATAATCCATAATTCCACCCAAACCCTAAATCCGAAGTCGTTGGTGTTCTTACTTCATTATTTAAGTTTTCGTAATAAAGCTATTATTATTTTTCCAAACGTTTCTCTCAAACACAACCTTTCATCAGTTATTTTAATTAGTAGTTTTTATTATTAGTTAATAACTATCGTAGAATATTATTGATAACCACATGCTCCCTGAGGAGACGATCCCACTTACCCTAGCTATAAGTTAAGGTGATTGGTGTTTTTATAAATTATTTTTGAACGCTTTACGACGAGCGGTTGTCAAAGGACAACCTGGCTTTCTTAGTGCATAGCCTGGTTGGTCCCAAGCCTGCTGCCAAAACTGCTGGCAAGCCTGCTGACTTCGTGTCTTTAGGCAGACCAGGTGTTGAAGGTGCTGGTCCATCTCCTTCAAAGGGGGAGAAGTCATCTGCCTCGAAGACTAAGTCAAAGGGGGAGAAAACTTCTTCTCCTAAGGAGAAATCAGTACCTACTGGTGAACCAGCAGGAGCATCTGCAACAGGTACAATGGAAGGTGCCTCTCACGCTGCTCAGCCTACTCAGGCTGAATCTCCAAACCCTGCTCAGACTAAGGGGGAGGAATTCATTTCTGAGGACAGCCCAAGCAGCAGAAGGAGGCATCTCATTTTAGAGGAAGAAGAATAAGAGGAAGATACTCCTGAGGCTGTTATCACTACAACAGCTAAAGGAAAAGAAAAAGTAGCGTCTGATCCTGAACAACAGAAACCAGCAGAGTTAAAGTTTCACAAAGCCAGGGCAAAGGAAATGGCTCTTCCCATGGATAAATACTATGAGTTCAGAAATGAACAGCTTCAAGCCCTGGAAGCACTAAGAAAAGAAGAAGCCTCTGCCAAAGCTGCCAAATCTTTTGCACTCCAAGAAGCAAGCAAAATTAAAATGCCCTCCTTGGATGTGCAGAAGAAACTGATGGAAGCTGCTAAGGAATCAGCGGGTGAAAAGGAAGGTGAACAAGTTAAGGGTGCTCTGGTCTCTGTGACAAAACCAAAGCAAGCATCCTCTGCAAGGACCCAGTTCCATTTTGACAACATGGCAAGGAAAAAGTTTCAGGATGTTGCTGATAGAAGGCTTGCCAATGAAGCAATTGTCAAAGTTGTCCCCATAGTAAGAAAAGGAAAACAGTGGAAATTGCAGATAACCACAATGGGTGCAACAGCCCCAGAACTGGAAACTTATGACTACACTGATGTTGCACAGATGGGGTACAGGGAATGGGTTGAGCTGGCAGTTGCCCTAAGCCAGTCTAAGTGAGAAACGGCTAAGACTATCAGGGCATATATTAAGAAGCTGATGGAGAGAGTGCAGGATCTTGGCCTAATCTCAAAAGAAGTTAGTGAGGGTGTCTATGTGACACACCCCAAAATAGAGGCCAGGAGGACAAGAAAGGATACTGAGCTGGAACAACTCCTCATCTTAATTGAACTGGGTGATTATGCTGTTGAGATGAAAGGAATTGACTACAGCCTGCCCGGTGGAGTAGAGTTTGAAGAAGGCAAGATAATTGAAGAACCTGAGTTGGGGGCATTTTTTGTAGATCTCTTAACACAGAAGAAATGCTTTCAGAGAGCATCAGATCTATACAAGGTGGATCTGAGACAGCTTGCAGCCTTCAAACTTGCAGCTTCATTAAGGCAATCAAGCAGGTGGAGAGCAGCTGTCTGGGATCAGCTCAGAGGCTTTTATGAAAGAGGTGAACTTCAAGATCCCAAGTTTATGATCCTCAGAGTTGAAATCCAAGATTTGGAGGAAACAAGGGATGAGCTTGAAAAGATGTTTGAAGGACCACCTCCACAGGAGTAAAGTCCATCTACCATCAGGGTAGGTGAAGAATGGAAGCTGTCCATCTGTTGGACAGGCTTGCTATTATCTGCTCCCAAAATCAACAGTCCAAAGTGTTGAACTTTTTGTACATTAGTTGTATTTTGTTACATATGTTGTAACTTTACTTATTTACATCAGTTGTAATATACATTAGTACATTAGTTGTACTCTTGTAAAAACATGTGTTGTTTTTATGTAATCAAAATCAGTATATATAAACTGATCTTTTACTTTACTTAAATGTTGTAATTTCTTTTCACCAAGATGTATTGTAAAAATGTATAGTGATTATTGATTAAATCAGCTTAGACTGATTATTGCAAATAGGGGGAGATTGTTAGGCACAAAAAGGCCTCAGTCAAACCTGCTGTACATCTGAGGGGGAGATTTTTAATCAAACCTGTTGATGCATTTGAAGGTTGAATTTAAGGCCTGTTATATGCCTTATTGAAACCTGAAAATGATTTCCAATATCAGCCCAAAGCTGTTTACCATGTTGCATTCGTTGCAACAAAGACAGTTTAACCAAGCTGTTCTGTCTGCTGAACAGGCTGGGCATAAACTGTCTACGCTGCTCTATTCTCTTGAGCAGCTTGGGCAGTTTTCAAGTGTTCTGTTCTTTGTGAACAGAAACTGTTCTTTGTGAACAGGTTAAACACTTTATGGAATATGTTTCCAAGTCCTCATGTATTGTTTTTGGCTACAAGATCAGTTTACAAGTCGAAGACAAAGTGGAAAACAGAACTGCACAGCCTGCCCACGCTGTTCTGTTACATGAAGACAAACAGATATTTGAAAAGGGTGACAGACCTTTTCTTATATCAAAATGGCATTAACAAAAGAAGAAAGATGCAAAGTTGACATTCCTCCTTTGGTTAAAGCCTTATGCAACAGTGACAAAAAGGAAAAGACAAAGATTCTGCCATATGAAGACAAAGATACTTTATCAGAACGTGCAGAAAGGTGTTTTGTCCTTTTGGAAAGACTCTCCACTATCTCATCTGTCCAATGAGGAAGCTTCACTGAGATTCTTCTTTTAAGTATAAAAGGAAGCTTCTAAGGATAATGAGATATCAAGAGTGTGACAATCAGTACGTGCATTGAAGTGTGTTATTCCATGCATGCAAGTCTGCTTATATAAAACAGTAGAGTGTGTCTAAGTTGTTCATGTATAAGCTGTCCATCTGAGTCTTGTAAAAACAGTGAGTGCCTCTAAGTGAGAGTAATCATTGTAACTAGTCTGAGTGTGTTTTAGATTAGTTGATAAACTGTTGTATCTGTCATCTCAGCTTGAACCTTTCCGCATTCAAGCTTGTTTGTAATTAACTTTTGTTGATAATACATACAAACATTGAGAAAAGAGTGTTTAACTTTTAAATAGTTGTATTCACACCCCCCCCCCTCTACAGCTTAGAGGTATACACTTGGGAAACCTTTTGTGACCTACAAACACTCACCTTTATAAATGAAAGAAGAAGTTTCAGCTTTAGCCTTACCTTTATTTGATGACACATATGGAATTTTGGTGGAATGAGAAACTGTTTGTTCTTTTGAAAAATCCTATAATTTTTTAGAAACCATGTCAAAATTTTCTCTGTAGACAGTTAATTCCACAGTTTGTTAAAAAGTTTGATTCACCAATTATTCTTCGCTCTTAAGAAGAGCATCTTGAAGATCAAGAGCTTTCTTTTGAGACGACTTCAATTCCTTTTCTAAAACATTATTTTGATGTTGAAGAACTTTTGTAGAATATAAAGTTGAGGAATTGGTTTTACAGTTTCTATTTTCAATTCAGCTTCTGAATAAGTTGACAAGTAGTCTTCCTCTAAAGTGGGTACTCTAGATGGATAACTCTCGTTAAGTTCTTCATATTGAAAAAAAATTTCTTTTTCTTTATGTTCAACACGTTTCTCATTCTCTTGGTTTAAAACTTCTTTTGATGACTCAAAAAAGAAAGATTTAAGCCCAGCTCCCATATATTTCATGTCATAAAATAAAGGTAAAACTTTTTGGGCCTTTAATTTTCCAAATATTTAGGATTTTTAAAACCGATTCCTTGTTTAGAATGGTAAAACCTAGTTTCTTTGGGCTGATTTAAGTGAGTAGTTTGTTCTGTTTGACCCCTTTTTAAAAATGCATCGTCAAGGGTCTTTATTCGTGAGTACAAACTTATCCTTTCTTCTTCAATCGTTTTATATTTTTAAAAACTGTCTACATTTTCCATATTTACTGTATCTAATTGTTTTGAAAGTACAGAAATTTCTTCTTTTAACGAGATTTTTTCTTTTGATAACCTATCCATACACGATTCAAGATATATATTCCTGTCCTGAACATCTACTTTCTCGATTAACATCTGTTTTATAACATTGTGATTAGTTAACCACTTAAATTGATATAATTCAGACGACTCTTTTAAAGTTTGAGCTAGATGTTCAGCCTGAACACACTTTGCAGTTTCAACATTTAACCTAGCTTGTAGATCAAGAATATGTGTGTGCAATGTACATTCATTATTTAAAGATAAATTATTTACTGTTGGTACACCCTGTGTGACGATAGCAGTCTAAGTACATTAGCATTTTGTGTAAGTGATATTACAAGGTATTGAATATTAACTAGTATTTGATATATGTGATTTTATGTGTTTGATATTTATTGTTTGTATGTTTGAACTTGGTGTAACGTATTACAAGAAGTTCAATAAAGTTCAAGGATTAATTCAAACATACGTTAAACATATATTCAAATAGAAGTTTGACATGAGAAATTCGAATTTAGCATAAATTCGAATTTAACATGGAAGGCAAATTCGAATTTGTCATGAGGACAAATTCGAATAGGCCTTGGGCCTGGATTCGAATTTGTCCCATGACAAACTCGAATGGGTCTCTATAATTAGGGATTAACTCGAATGTTTAGTAGACTTTAGCAGATTTCGTGTGAGTGATTAGCAAAAGGCGATCTCGAGTATATCAGATATCTGAGTGTTTGTTCGGAGAGAATCATCGCGTAGGTTCGTTCGTAAACGTTCGTACAACGCTGTGGTAGTCTCAGTGTTCCGTGAGTGTGATATATCCGTCAAGCCGCTAACGAGGATTCCGCACTCGTTGGTGTGTGTCGCGTCTAGATAGATCTGTTAGTTCACGACCTTACATTTACATGTTCTGGAATGTAACAGGAATATACCTCATTTGTCTCTGAACCGGATGATGAGCACACGGGATCATCGGTTGTGGCCATCAGACATGCTAGTCGATTTTTCAATGTCTCCCCCTCAGCAGCATGGTCTGCACTATCAGCAGTGGAAACGGCACAGTGCTCCAACCCTAGACGATCAACCATATAACAGTTCTTGCCCTTATCATCCTCCTCGTCGGTATCTTCAGCATCCCAGTAATCTTCCTGGGCAACGAGGGTCATTGCGTCGGTTCTTTTCTTTGCGGCCTCCAGCTTTCTGTCGTAGTAGCCGACGTCTCTGTCAAATTTATTGTTGCACTCCCGAGCAATGTGGCCCGGTTTTCCACACTTGTAACAGAGACGCTCCTCGGCGCCTTTTGGTTCGTCGGCCCTCGGCCTTTCATCCCTTCTCTCTGCCGGCCTCTTGTCGGAGCGGCGATGTTCTCTGCTATCATCTCTTCTTCTATCCCTCCGCTCATGCTCTCTCCTATCATCTCTGCGATCGTCCCTACGATCATCCCGACGATCGTCCCTTCGCTCATATTCCCTCCTGTCATCCCGGCGATCATCACGCCTATCGTCTCGCCTTTCATAACGGCGATCATTTCGATAGTCGCGTCTATCGTCAAACCTTCTATCATCCCTGTCGTCCCTTCGATAATCATCCCGGTGATAATCATCGCGTCGTTCATCCCTACGGTCATTTGAGTACCTCCGCGGACCAGTGTCATAACGGAGTTGATTGCTAGTCTTGTTGGAAAACGTCGTTGTTGGAGACGATTGGTCCACAAGGCTATTTGTTCCTGAATAGTGGCCTCTTCCTCATCAATTACCTCACGTGTAGAAGAAGCATACCTGTACGGAAATGACAATGAACCTGGTGCAAAGGATGGAGTGGTATTATTCGTGTTGGTAATCAAGGCTAGTGAATCATTGGGTTTCATTCCAGTGTTGGCAGATAGCAGCAAAGATGCCAGTTGATTTGTCATCAGCTTCTGTTGATCCACATCCCCTTGATACTTCTTCAACTCCTTGAAGACGACATTGATAGATACCTCAGGAATATTCAGGACGCGTTTTGTGGCCCGGCATGCGATCTGCCACTCGGGGGCTAAGGCTGCAAAGAACTGGATGTTTATGTCATCCCTGTCCTTTTTGATGTGCAGTTTGTTCAATTCATTCAGTAATGCACAAAACCTTGTGAACGTAGCCTGCAGAGATTCCCCGTCTTTGGCTCGGAATTCTGTAAACTTAGCCTTCGCTTCCTCAATCTTAGCGCGATCATCGAGATCTACCCCCAGCATTTGGACTTCCAATTCATCCCACATTTCTTTGGCAGACATTTTACTGTCTACGCCAACCAAGATATCAGTGGGGAGGGCCTAATAGATCAAATATTCCGCCTCTTATCGGCATGCTGCCTGTCTCTCTCGGCGTCATTAGCCGGTTCTCGTTCAACTTTCGAAGCTAAGACAGGGGGGTCAGCCTCTGGTCTGGCTGCGATGTCACACCCCGTTACCCCAGTTGGCAACGAAGCGTGACGTCGTGGAAGCGTAACCATAATCATAATGAACGACCACTATATGGACATTTTCAAAAATACATCGATATAACTTTAAAGATTTGAAATGTTTTACATAACCCGAAAATGATAAAGAGTAATTTGCAAGATACAAAAATTTAAATACATAATTAAATTATCCAAAATAATGCAAATAAATCTCCGAAGGTTTGAAAATGAGTGCGACTCCTTAAGTGCGGAAGCTTGAAAATACTTCCGATGCGATGCACTTGCCTTAATTTCCTGAAAATACACGCTAAAATACGTCAACAAAATTGTTGGTGAGCTCATAGGTTTACACTTAAATCTAACTTGTATGGACAACAACAGTTGAGTTTGAATTTATAAAATCATAAATTTTCATGTTATGTATTACATATAAACCATCATGCAACCGAAGCTTAATTAAAATGAGTTTGCCACGTGCAGTATCCCCGAATGTAATACCGTGTGTTGAATATATATGCACTCGCTGTTAGCCAACCCGAACTAACCCGAATGGGGGACATGACTCCGGATAGATCTATCCACAATATATTCGCGCTTACAAATAAATGCAATTAACGGTTCATAATATAAGGGCCGATGGAACCACATGTGTGATACATAATAGAAATGAAGATGTTTTCGTGTCCATATGAAAACGAAGCATGTATTTCAACCCCAAAACGTAACATTGTGAAAATAGGGGCTATGAGAACTCACCGAGATTGCGATGGCAAAAACGAGCGTAAAAAGCTATTTAGCGTAAATGGATGGATGATGCGTCGAGTGAGTTTAATCGAGTCCTAAATGATAATAAGGACTTAATATCTCTAATATATGATGATATATATTTATAGATTTTTATGTCTTAAATCACCCAATATTACAAGTTTATAGATAAAATCCGCTTAAAACGTCAAGTTTATATATATATATATATATATATATATATATATATATATATATATATATATATATATATTTCCAGCTTTTTCGGAGGTTTTTCGGCGTACTTATTTCACGCTGTTTTTGACCAAGCTCCAAAATGTTTTAGACTTTGGTTTTCTATGACATTAAACTACTATATACAAAGGATTTTTAGAATCAAGAACGGCCATTTTTCGAGATGTTTAGGTTGGTGAAAAAGCTCGTTAAAACCCCTATGTTGGCCATTTTTGAGCTGTCAAACTTTCGGTTTCCCAAATAATTTCTGGAGGTCTTAAACTCCAAAATAAATTATGAAAACTTCCAGATCTATAGTTAAGACATAGATCTAACTTTTAAGACAAGAATCAACTTATTTCGTTAAGTTATGAATTAGTTATGATTTTTCAAAGTCGATGTAAATTTTCTGCCGAAAATCCGTAGTTTATAAACTTGAAATAGTTTATGATTCTTGTTGTTTATTCACAGACTACTTGTATAAAAGTTATAAAAGTTATAAAACACATATATATCACATGTTTTCATAATATTAACATTTTTATGATGTGTTCATATATTCATAAACATATTTAAAGAAACAACTTAAAAACAAAAACTAGAAATTTATAAACTTGAGTTTTTATGAAACTTGTTGTTGTTGGTGATTATATATATTATGCAAGACTTATATAAACATAAATGTATGATGAAATATGTTAGTATTTACTTACTTTGAAGTGTTTAGAATATGATTTTGAGTAGAAGTTGGAATCCTTGCAAGACTTGCACCAAAACACTTGAATTTCTTGAATAACACTTGAATGCAAAAGTTTGTGATGTGTGTGTGTATAGATCCGGTTTTTAGAGAAGAAAAGGAGAGGTTTTTGTTGTTTGAAGTGTGGAAAAGAAGTGAGAAATGAAGTCTTATTTATAGGCAAAGTGTTTGGTCTTTCAAATGATGAAAGGCATGGAATGTATGAGGTTGTGTGCACTTTTTAAACAAAATGATTGTGTTTAAAGTAATATTAAAAAAATAGAAGTCAACCCCTAATTGGCACATGCCTATGGCTGGCCATACATGTATTATACATCTATTTTCATTTTTTTTGTATAAAAGTAATTAGAAATGTATTCTTGTATTTCCCTTTTCTTGTAAATTTATAAATACTTTTGGATGCACTGTTTTAATGAATTGTTTTAGTCTTACATAATTAATGTTAAGTAATTGTATTAGTGTTTGATTAGTGTTACTAATCATAATTTAATTATGTACTTAGTTGAATTAATCCCTCATATCGTAAATCGATCGGATTAATTGATTTCCCGATTCATCGCACCGATGAATTTGCTTCTAATTGAGTTGAATTTTCTAATGAGTATTGTTAATCACTTTGATTAATTTCTAATGACCACTGATTAGATTATAATTGGCTATTAAATACAGATTAGGTCATTGTTGCTAACCTGGTTTAGTGTCGGATGTTACATGCGATTTCCCGATAGTAGATCACGGGACCCTCGTAGATGGACTGAAGCATTAGGTTCCCAAGCGGTTGCATTCCGACAAATTTGAGGAACCGGGATTTCCATTGTTCATACTCATCTGGATAGAGAACAGGTGGTCTGTTCTCAGATCCGAGTATGAGAGCTTCATGAGACATGATGTGGGTGCTGATTTAACAGATAAGATCTTGAAGGTGGAAACTTGAAACGAATGGGTTGGACTGCGGAAGAATAGCACACTGGATGATGCTAATTCGGATGAGGTACTGAGTTTGGATGAAATGGAATTTGGATGGGCAGCAATTCGGATGAACAGTAATTCAGACTAGGGACCGAATTCGGTTGAAACTGTGGTACGGATGGACTGGACCGAATTCGGATGAGAACCTGGTTCGGACAAGGGAGGGACCAAAATCTATGACACATGTCCTTAGCATGTCTTCCAGAGTTTGAATCCTCCTTTCACTCTGACCATCCATTTGCGGGCGATAGGTAGTGCTCATATCTAGGCATGTACCCAGTGCTTCTTGCAATGACTGCCAAAATCTTGATGTGAACCGGCTGTCCCTGTCTGATATAATTGATACTGGCACTCCATGCCTTGAGACGACTTCTTTAAGATAGATTCGTGTTAACTTATCCATCTTATCAGTCTCCTTGATTGGTAGGAAGTGTGCGGTCTTGGTAAGTCGATCCACAATCACCCAAATGGTGTCATAACCTCCAGAAGTCTTTGGCAACTTGGTGATGAAATCCATTGTGATGTTCTCCCACTTCCACTGGGGTATTTCTGGTTGAACTAGCAATCCTGATGGTTTCTTGTGCTCAGCCTTAACCTTCAAACATGTTAAGCACTTGCTGACATAGGTAGCAATGTCAGCCTTCATGTTTGGCCACCAGTACATTCCCTTCCAGTCGTGGTACATCTTATCTGACCCTGGATGAATAGCATATCTCGTTTTATGCCCTTCATCCATGACCAGCTTCCTTACTCCTCCGAATTTTGGTAGCCAAATTCTGCCCATGAAGTACCGACATCCATCTGGCTTGATTTCAAACTGCTTATCCATACCTCTCAAGGCTTCATCCAGTAGATTACCCTCCTTGACTGCTTCTTCTTGCGCCTCGCGGACTTGAGAGTTTAGGTTTGACTGTATAGTCATGACCAAAGCTCGGACTCTCAATGGTTTAACCCGTTCCTTTCGGCTCAGGGCATCAGCTACAACATTCGCCTTCCCCGGATGATAACGAATCTCGCAGTCGTAATCGCTAAGTAGCTCAACCCAACGACGTTGCCTCATATTTAACTCTTTCTGATTCAGAATGTGCTGGAGGCTTTTATGGTCTGTGAACACCGTGCACTTAGTTCCGTACAGGTAGTGCCTCCATATTTTGAGAGCAAACACCACTGTTCCAAGCTCCAAGTCATAAGTTGTATAGTTCACCTCGTGGATTTTGAGCTACCGTGATGCGTAAGCAATGACTTTATCCCTTTGCATGAGCACACAACCTAATCCATTGTGTGAGGCATCACAGTAGACCACAAAATTTCCTGACCCTTCAGGTAAGGACAGAATTGGTGCACTACACAATCTTTGCTTTAACTGCTGAAACGCCTTTTCCTGCTCTTCACCCCAGATATATTTTACATCTTTTCGATTCAACTCTGTTAGGGAACCTGCTATTTTTGAGAAGTTTTCAATAAATCGCCTATAATAACCGGCAAGTCCTAGCAATTGGCGGATTTCCGTGGGAGTTCTAGGAGTCGCCCAGTTCTTTATGGCCTCTATTTTTGATGGGTCAACTTGGATTCCCTGACTGTTGATCACATGTCCAAGGAATTTAACTTCTCACAACCAAAATTCACATTTTGAAAATTTGGCGTATAACTGCTCCTTCTCTAACAACTCCAAGATCAGCTTGAGATGTTGTTCGTGCTCCTCCTTATTTCTGGAATAGATGAGGATATCGTCTATGAACACTATTACAAATTTGTCTAGATACGGTTTACACACTCGATTCATGAGGTCCATGAACACGGCTGGTGCGTTGGTCAAACCGAATGGCATTACCTGGAATTCGTAATGTCCATAACGAGTTCTGAATGCTGTCTTGGGAATGTCTTCTTCCCGAACCTTTACTTGATGATAACCGGATCGCAGATCAATCATAGAGTAGAAGCTTGATCCCTGTAGTTGGTCAAACAGGTCGTCAATTCTGGGAAGGGGGTAGCGGTTCTTTACCGTTAACTTATTTAGCTCTCGGTAGTCTATGCACATTCTGAAGGATCCGTCTTTCTTTTTCACGAACAAGACCGGAGCTCCCCAAGGTGAGGAACTTGGTCAAATGAATCCTTTATCCATCAACTCTTGAAGTTGATTGGATAGCTCTTGCATTTCAGAAGGAGCGAGTCTGTATGGGGCTCTTGCGATCGGTGCAGCTCCCGGCACCAAATCGATTTGAAACTCCACTTGCCTAGCTGGGGGTAGCCCAGGCAAATCTTCCAGGAAGACCTTCGGATAGTCACATACCACTGGAATATCCTCGAGTCATTTTTCCTCCGACTCTCTTTTTGCAATTTGTGCTAGTACTGCATGACAACCTTTCCTAAGGCACTTTAATGTTCTTAGCCCTGATATGACATTCAGCTGACGGTTCTTTCTTTCCCCTTGGACTGTTAGGACCTTCTTCTTGTTGAGTGGTATCCGTACCACTTTCTTACCGAACAAAATCTCGGCCTGATTGTGTGACAACCAATCCATACCAATTACTACATCAAAACTTCCGAGTTCTATAGGCATCAAGTCTATCTTAAAGGGATGATCTGCCAGCTTTAGTGTGCATTCCTTAATAATACTTGCCTCTATTATTTTGCCGTCAGCCAGTTCTATAGTATAAGAGTTGTCTAAGGGAAAAGGAGTGGCATTCAATTGCTTACTAAACTTATCAGATATAAAGCTCCTATCAGCCCCAGTATCAAAGAGTACGTAAGCGTAAATGTCATTTAAAAGAAACGTCTTGATACCACATGGGGATCCTGACGAGCGTCACCTGCTCCTAACACAAAAGCTCTCCCCTGAGCTCCTCCACCATTCCTCAACTTCGGGCACTCACTCCTAAAGTGCCCGGCAGCTCCACATTCATAGCAGCCTCTCTGATTGCCGGCATTGATACCCGGGGTTCCAAATTACAGTCCTTGGCCACATGACCAATACGTTTGCATTTTCCACAAGGGGTTGGGCAGGGACCCTTGTTGTGATGAAAGGTGCATTGGGTGCAGAAAGGCTTGGTACCTGTGTAGCCCTTCCTTGACTCAGCTCCTGCTACATAAGCCTTGATGGTCTCGGGCTTCTTGGATTGCGAGCCCGTATTCCTCTCGGACTTGTCCTCCCATTTCCTCTTGTTTTCCCCAGCCTTGGCTTCGATTCTCCGGGACACTTGATCCATAAGGTTATTGGCCATTCTGATGGCGTCCTGAATGGTGGTTGGGTTGGAGGCAGTGACATTGCCTTGAATTTGAGGAGCGAGTCCCCAAATGTAACGCTCGATTTTCTTGTACTCAGGGGTCACCATCTGAGGGCACAGAATACTCAGTTCGTGGAATCGGTTGGTGTACCCAGCTACATCCGTTCCTTTCATAGCCAGATTCCAAAACTCTGACTCCATCTTCTGTAGTTCATTCCTTGGGCAATACTCATCGGTCATCATCTGCTTTAACTCGGTCCAAGTGAGTTGGTAAGCTACATCAATCCCCACAGACTGGGTATACGAGTTCCACCATGTCAAGGCGCTGTCTTGCAAAGTGTGGGTGGCGAACTTCACCTTGTCTCCTTCAATGTATCCGCTGACACGGAAGACAGACTCCAATTTTTCGAACTACTAATCCGACGGCTCCTTCAGTTCCATTGAAGTATCGGGGCTTGCAGCTCAAAAACCCCTTATTCCACAAGCCTTTGGGTGGGTTTCAGTTCCTCCCGTGGTGCGGTGTTAGAATGTATTTTAATTGATGGAAATCAAAGTATAGGGGTTGTTTTGTATTTCTTCTATAGTTGTGAAATATGTATATAAATAGTAGGTTTGACTTTCAATATTAGATAGATCTCTGACATTTCCTTTTTGTACGGAAAAAAAGCGGTTACTGACTTGAAGATTATTCTCTCATCTTTTGTAATCGACATTCTCTGGAATTAAATCATTCGGTTAGTTTTTGATTTCTATAATTGTTCTTGATATTGATTTGTTGCATATTTGATATAGAAACTGTAATTCACAATTGGTATCAGAGCTTTAGGGGTGAAAATTTGAATCTGAGATTGAAATTTTTTTTACGAAATTCATCACTGTTCTTGAGTATTTTTTTCGAAAATCCCTAAAATCACTAAGGGTTTTTAATCTGTTGATCATAGACAGTGAAAATTGGATCGAAGGTAAAGGATCAATAGTCGAATCAATTGATTATAAACTTGAATTGATTCACAAAACACAGAATAAGATCTAGGCATTTTTGTCAAATTTTGAAAAAGACAAAGTCGACTACTGTTCTATTGAAAAAGTCCAATCTAGATCTATTTTTGGACAAAAGTGTTTCACAAAAAGTGTTTGTATTCAAAATCCTCACCTTCGATTGCAATTTGTGTGAAAATGGGAAAATGTTTAGATTTAATTTGAATTTCAGACTTGAAAAATCTGAAAATATTAAGATACTCGAAATACACATATCATATGTGTCATTCGAGTTGAAGACTTGTGAAAATCGAGTTGACAACCTGTGTAAATCAAGTCACCTGTGTCAATCGAGTTGACAACCTGTGTCAATCGAGTTGGATATAAAGTTGATTCGAGTTTAAGTGAGAGATCATTCGAGTTTATTAGAAGTTTGAATTTTATTCGAGTTTCAAAGAAGACAAATTCGAGTTTTTCAAAAGACCAATTCGAGTTTCACATAAGAGTTTATCGAGTTTTACTATAAAACTCAAGTATCTAAACATCACTCGAGTTTCACACCAAACTCATTCGAGTTTCCCACCAAACTCATTCGAGTTTAATTCCAAACTCATTCGAGTTTCATTCCAAACTTATTCGAGTTTCACACCAAACACATTCGAGTTTCACATCACACTCATTCGAGTTTCATTCTAAACTCATTCGAGTTTCATACTTAGATCATTCGAGATTCATACAAACATTATTTGAGATCTTTGTAATACATCAACATCAAGTCTATCCAGTGTCTGATTCAAGTTGATTATTGCTACTAACAAGTTACTGTGTTGTAGATTTCAGTTGATCATTTCAGTACTAATCTGTGTTTCAAAGTTTGATCAACTTTCAACTGTTGATCAACATTTTCAATCTCAATCAAAGTTCATCAGATCTTGGACAATTTCCCATATATCAATCAATATGTCAAAAGACGCTCTAGCAATGGGATCAGAAACCAAACCCCCAATTCTATACAGGGGTGAATATGTTCAATGGAGGGAGAGGTTTCTTGAATTCATTAGCTTTCATGATCTATCAGAAGAAATACTGAAATCCTTAACAGAAGGCCCAGCCACATTCATGGAAACAATCCCTGGAGTACCAACCGGTAATCCCCCAATTCCACCAAGGACAGTCGAGGTCACCAACCTGACTGAGGCCCAAAAGAAGAGAAAATTAGGGGATAAAACTGCCAGGAAATTATTTCTGATATCCATCCCCAATGATATTTGCACATGCCTCACAAAAACAAAAACTGCTAAGTCAGTTTTGGATGAAGTGTGTAAACTGATGAGGGGATCTGACAGAGCTGCCACAAACAGGGCTAGAAACAGCCTAATGACGTTTGAAAATTTCAGAGCCCGTGAAGGAGAACTACTGGAAAACACTTACCTAAGGTTTGTGAGTTTGGTAAGTGAAATGAAACGAAATGGAGTGACAAAGTCCAATCTGGACATAAATGTCAAATTCCTAAATGTTCTGAATCCTGCATGGGAGAAATATGCTATGATTATCCAGCAAACAAAGGATATTGAAGAAATGGATTTTCATATGATATTTGAGAACCTCAACAACTATCAAGAGGTTGTGTTGAGGAAAATGTCAGGAAAGAAGAAAGCCGAGAAAGAAACTGTTGATCCATTGGCTCTACTAGCAGAGAAAAAGTACAAGTACAAAATGAAAAAGGAGAAAAGAGCAGTAGTCAGCAGTACATCTTCCGAATCAAAATCCTCCGATTCATCGGCTGATTCAGAGATCGAAGAAATGAAAAAGCAGATGGCACTGCTAACAAAAGTATTTCAACAGAAGTTCTACAGAAAGCCAACCAACAATAAGATGCGCTACAAAACAGGCTTGAGGAAAATTGAGAAGAAGGACAAATATGAGAAATCTGGAGAAAACAGTGGAAGAAAGACTAACAAATATGAAAAGTCAGACAAGTCAGCAAAGAAAGATTCAGAACAAAAATGTTACAACTGTGGAAAACCAGGTCATTATGCCCGAGAATGTAGACTCCCAGTAGTCAAAAACTCAGACTACTACACGAGAAAGGCTCTCTTAGCCAAAGAAAAAGAGTCTGGAAAAGCTCTTATGGTGGAGGATGACCACTGGTTGCAGTTATCGGAAGATGAAGATATTCTGGATGAAAATGCTCATATTTGCCTCAAATCAGAGATTTTCAATGAGTCAGATTTGAGTGAGTCAGCCTTGATAGCTGAGGATGAAGTATGGGTTGGTTTAACTGATGAAGAGGATGCAGAAAGACAAGAATCTAAGGAGGAAGAGACAGAAGAAGTTGCATTGATGGCAACTGGCAAAAATGACGCTGAAAATGATGAAGATTCAGAGTCTGAAAGATCAGATGGTTCAGATAAGCCGGAGGTACATTCTAATTCTGACTCTGATATTGATGAATCATGTGTACTAGAAGAAAAACTAACTCATATGGCCTTTATGCTTAAAAAGTTTGAAAAATCTTTAAAGGCGGAAAAGAAAAATGCTCATTCTTTAGAAAACAAACTTCGTAATGAACATAACTTAGTTTTAGACTTTTCCAAAGATAAAGCATTAGCTTTACGAGCAGTTTCAGATTTACAAGATAAGGAAAGAGAACTACAAAGCAATATACTTAATCTTAATCACAATATATCTGATTTACAAGAAAGACTGCGAATAGCAGAATTAGAAGCTTCAAATTTTTCTGTAAAATATCATGCTATTTTTGAAGAACGAACTAAACTTTATGAGAAAATAAAGAAGATGGAAGATGAATTTCTCAAAAGAGGGCAAACAGATTCAAAACAATTTATTTAAATCAATCAAAAGACACAAAATTTTATAATTCTAAATCTGGAATTGGTTGGGAAAATCCAAAGTATATGACAAAAGCAATATCTAGTTCACCAACATTATATGATGTCAGATACATGAACTTAGGATTAAAAATGGCATTTATGAAAGCCTCTGATGAAGTAGAATCTAGTGAAGAAATAAAAAGATTACGATCAGACAAAATGCAAAATTCTGGTGATTATACCAGAATAAATGAAACAAGTAATATTCATGATATTAAAGAAGAGTACATTCAAACATATTCTGAAAAAGATTTGTCTGAATTACCTACTCAATCTCAAAAGTTATATCTGCCATATTCAATTTTAGAAAAGATAAATTCTGATCTAGAATTGAAAATTAAAAATTTTGAGACAGAGAATGGAACTCTCAAGGCTGAACTAAGAACTATGGAACAAAAGTTACAAAACCAGCCTAAAAACATAAAGTTGTCTGATCCACAATCCTCAACTTCTCTAGATTCTATAAATTCAGAAAAGGAATTTGATCTGTACATGCACTCTGACTTTAATTCATTAGAGCAAATGTTTGGTAAATTGATGAATTTATCAAACCTTTGCATAACAAACAATCAAATGATAATAAAGAACCTGTTAAAATTCTGCAAAGAATTTCTACAGATTCTTTAAAATCATCTGAAAATTCACCATTATTACAACAAAAGAAGGAGAAAACAAAAGTTATTGTTAATACTCCTAACTTTGAAAAAGGTGAATCATCTTCATCAGCGGACTCAATTGCACTTAAAGTCCAATCTTTAAAAGGTATGAGAAATTTAAAGAAGAAACAAGTATCTAAATCTACTAATTCTCAAACTTCTTTTATGTCAGATATCATTGTGAACGGTTCGAGAAAACAAGTTTGGAGAAAGAAGAAAAGAGAACAGAAAAACAAGAGTGGCGCGTGAAGGACAAAATTGTTACAGATAGAAATAGCAACATTGAACATTCTGTCTGTAATAATAAACTTGTTAATAATTCTTGTATAAAGTTCTCAAGAACGGACTTAATTGCTTTGAATTCTTGTGCTTGTAAGCCTTCAATTGTTAAATCTAATAAGCTCGTCTGGCAACCGAAGAAAAAGGACTCATTTTATGAACAGAAAAAGGTTCCACAGAAAAGAATTTCAAAAACAATTCCACCACGAATTGTACAAAAGTGGATACCTAAAAGAACAGTTCAAAAGTGGGTACCTAAAACAACATCAAATGATAAGCTAAAAGCCATATATGTTAGGAAAACAAATAATACTTTGCATGAATTACCTAAAACAAAAGTACCCAACTACAAGTGGGTACCTCATGTGCTACTTCGTCTTATAGGTAAACCATGTATGGTATCTTGACTCCGGATGTTCCAAGCATATGACCGGACAAAGAGACACACTCACGGACTTTGTAGAAAAGTTCTGTGGGACGGTCAGATTTGGAAATGATCAGTTTTGTCCGATCAGAGGATACGGAAGTCTCAAATACGACAAAATTACCATTCAAAAGGTTTTCTCTGTTGATGGTCTTGGACATAATTTGTTTAGTATTGGACAGTTGTGTGATAAAGGTTTAGAAGTCAATTTCAAAGCCAATCGGTGCAGCATCAGATCTGGAGAAGGAAAGGAAATATTGGCAGGAAACAGGAAAACCAATTTGTACTCCATTGATTTAGCCTCGATTAATCTGAAGAAAGATGTCTGCTTAATGTCAAAAGCTACATCTAAAACAGCATGGCTGTGGCATCGTCGCCTTTCACATCTGAACTTCAATGAGTTAACCAACCTAGCAAAAGGAGGGTTATTTAAAGGGCTGCCAACTCTCAAATTCCAAAAGGAGCAGTTGTGTGCCGCATGTGAAAAAGGAAAAATGACAAGAGCTACACACAAATCCAAAACTGAACACTCATCCACGAGAGCACTAGAATTACTGCATATGGATTTGTGTGGACCAATGAGAGTACAAAGCATTAATAAGAAACGATATGTATTGGTGATAGTTGATGACTATACACGATACACATGGGTTTTCTTCCTGAGGTCCAAATCGGATGCAACCGAAACTATCATAGACTTCATCAGGGAAATACAAGTGAAATTGCAACTCACAATTCAAACAATCCGCTCAGATAACGGAACAGAATTCAAGAACAAATCGATTGACTCATTTTTGAATTCTATAGGAATTACACATCAGTTTTTAGCTGCTCGAACTCCACAACAAAACGGTGTCGTTGAAAGAAGAAATCGGGCACTAGTGGAATCAGCTAGGACGATGCTGGCATATTCAAATTTACCGTTATTCTTATGGGCTGAAGCAGTTGCAACAGCTTGTTTCACACAGAATCGTTCAATCATAAATAAGAGATTCGGAAAGACTCCTTATGAATTGATTAATAAACGAATACCTAATATTAAATTTTTCCATGTCTTTGGTTGCAGATGCTTTATTCTAAACGACAAAGATAATCTTGGAAAGTTTAATCAAAAGGCAGATGAAGGAATATTCATAGGATATTCAAAGGAGTCGGTTGCCTTCCGTGTATACAACAAAAGAACCAAGACAGTCAACGAGAGCGTGAATGTCAAATTTGATGAAGGAGTGGTAATGGCTTCTGAACACACCATTTCAGGACCCGAACCTCAAACGCAGACTTCATTAGAGTCATCTGAACAAAATGCTGAACACTCAGAATTACATAAGTTGTTTGAGAATTTTTATGAAGACTATTTTGAAAAGCCCAAAACTAATGTTCTAAATTTGGTGCCTGACAGGATTACTGAAGATCCAGTCGTAGTCTCTAATCTTTCTCAACAACAAGTTTCAGAAGAAACTGGAGAAGCCTCAACAACAAATGTGCAGTCGACGACTGAGATTCCATTGAACCTCCAAATCCTTCTGAAACACCCATAACTTCTGAACATTCAGAAGCTCCTACCTCAGATGTCCCACCTACTACATCTGAAGTAACTCCCCAACCAACATATCTAGATCGTAATCCCAATTAAGACCAAATAGAACCGTTTCCACATACTTTTAAGTGGACAAAAAATCATCTAATAGAAAACATTATTGGTGATCCATCCGCTTCAGTCCAAACCAGAAGGGCCACCATAAATGAATGTCTATTTTCAAATTTTCTAAGTAAAATAGAGCCCAAGAATGTAAAAGAAGCACTTCTGGATGCTGATTGGATTGTGGCGATGCAAGAAGAACTGAAACAGTTCGAACGGTTAAAGGTGTGGAGACTTGTTGAGCGCCCAAAAGACAAATCCATTATAGGCACGAAATGGATCTTTAAAAACAAGAAAGACGAACATGGAGTAATCATTCGGAATAAAGCTCGTCTCGTTGCCAAAGGATACAGCCAACAAGAAGGGATTGACTACGATGAAACGTTTGCACCAGTTGCACGAATCGAAGCGATTAGAATGTTTTTAGCTTTTGCCGCTCATAAAAACTTTACAGTTTATCAAATGGATGTTAAAACTGCGTTTTTAAATGGGGAACTAACAGATGAAGTATATACATATCAGCCCGAAGGTTTTACTGATCCTTCGAGACCTGATCATGTATATATTTTAGATAAGTCACTGTATGGCCTTAAACAAGCACCGCGTGCTTGGTATGATGCAATTTCAACATATCTGTTGAAATGTGGATTTAATAAAGGTGCAGTTGACAAAACCCTGTTTATAAAACGTCAGGGGCCGGATATCATAGTTATACAAATATATGTAGATGACATAATATTTGGGTCTACAAATCCGGAATTTTGTAGGAAATTCGCATTTTTAATGTCCCAAAAATTCGAAATGAGCATGATGGGAGAAATAAATTTTTTCTTAGGATTACAAGTAAAACAATTAGCTGATGGTATTTTCATCAATTAGTCAAAATATATACAAGACATGTTAAAGAAATTTAACATGGTCAATAGTACTCCTATGAAAACTCCCATGGCTCCGGATTCAAAGTCAAAACTCGATAAGGACATTTCGGGGAAACCTGTAGATGTAACTCACTATCGAGGTATAGTGAGTTACATCTACAGTGTCTGTGCAAGAAACCTGTAGATGTAACTCACTATCGAGGTATAGTGCTACATTTCGGGGAAACCTGTACATTAATCCGGATATTATGTTTGCTACATGTGTCTGTGCAAGATATCAGGCAAATCCTAAAGAATCACATTTAACAGCTGCGAAACGAATTTTAAGATATCTCAAAGGAACTCCAAATCTTGGTTTGTGGTATCCTAGAGAATCTTCATTTAATCTAACTGCTTTTTCTGACGCTGATCACGCAGGTGATAAGATGGACAGAAAAAGTACGTCTGGAGCAGTACAGTTCTTAGGTGACAAACCCGTATGCTGGTCATCCAAGAAACAACATTGTGTCTCATTGTCTACAGCTGAAGCAGAGTACGTTGCTGTATCTTCTTGTTGTTCTCAGGTGTTGTGGATGAAGAGCCAACTGCGCGATTACGGGTTTACACCAAAGAAAATACCCATCTACTGTGATTCTCAGAGCGCAATAGCTATTGCATCAAATCCGGTGCAACATTCAAAAACAAAACACATTGACATTCGGTACCATTTTATAAAGGATCATGTAGAAAATGAAATATAGAATTATATTTTGTGCTTACTGAATATCAACTAGCTGATTTGTTTACCAAAGCGTTAGATGAAAAAAGGTTTAATTTTTTGGTATACAAATTAGGTATGTTGAATCGTTAAGATTTAATAATTCAGTAGTTTCAATTTATAATTTTAAATTTTCATTTTCTTATTGATTTTAATCTGATTTTAAATTCTTAAATCTTAAAAAGTTAATATTCTTTGGAATTTAACAAGATCTGGATTGTCATGTGCAGGGGGAGCAGAAAAATAAATTTATCTGATTTTGAGTAAATCTGATAAAATTTATCTGTTATTTTGTAGGGGGAGCTCAGCTGAGAAATATAATACACATTTGAGGGGGAGCAGCATTCAGAAATAAAAGGGGGAGCATTTTATTTTTTTGTGTTAATTTTTGGTTATGTGTATTTTTCAATTTTTTTTGTTGTTGCTTGTTTTTAAATTTTCTTGTTTTGTTTTTGTTTTATTTTGTTTGTTATTGTTGATTGTGTTTAAATCTGTTTTTGAATTTTTTTTTTTATCAGAAATTTTTTTTGTTTGTTTTGTTGTTGTTTTATTTTGTTCAATTTTTTTTTAAACAAAAACAAAGATATTGGGTTGTGGAAATTAATTGGATCTAAAAATAAAGAAAATGGGCCGGATAAATTGCAAATCAAAATGGGCCGGGTATCTTCGAATATAAATTTGAGTTTTCAAATTCAAATTCATTTTTTCGGATACTTCCTTATTCATCATCTTCCCCAATACGTTTCTTCACTCTTAAGAAACCGAAAACCCACCCATATCTTTGAAAGATTCAAGAAAGAATTTCAACTATATTGTGAGTAAAATAGTTTGTTTCTTTCATTTTTACATTTGTTTTATTAGAATATATGTGACTGTTCGTGTTGTTATTCATCTTTGTGTATTCGGTGTTCATGGTGTTCATACGTGTATTTTCAGAAACCTGAAATTAATTGTGTGGTCTGGTTCGGATTATCAATGTGAACATGAATTTGAAATTTCATAGTTCAAATCAAACCACACAAGCAGAAATTTGGATTTCAATGTCAAAAAGTTTCGAGTTCAAAGTTCTTCTGAAATTTGCATTTTTAACAACTTAAATGTTGTTTTTAATCGAAGTTCAGTAAAAGAAAATTGTTGAAAATTGTTTTTCGAAAGGGACACAGGCTTTTAATCAATAAAAAGGTCCCTGAAATAAATTTTTGGAAAATCAGTGTGAAAACACTTGAAAAATAATTTTCAGAGCAGTTTCTCGATCAAAGGGATATTCGAGAAAATCTTAGTTTTATTCGAGTTGAGAGCAATGATACTCGAGAAAGACCAAGAGTCATTCGAGTTGAAATACTATGCTACTCGAGAAAGACCAAGAATCAATCGAGTTGATTAGCATAATACTCGAGAAAATTCTGTGATTCATGCGAGTTGAGTACTATGATACTCGAGAAAGACCAAGGGTCATTCGAGTTGAGTACAATGTTAATCGAGAACCATCAAGAATAAATCGAGTTGAATGAAAAGTTATTCGAGAAACTTTATATGTGATTCGAGTTGACTAAGTTTGTTGGACTTAGAAAATTTCAGAATTTAAGTCTCGATTGATACACAGTCCGAGAACACTTATACTTTATTCGAGTTGTGGTAATCATCATACGAGTTGTGTGTTAGTCATTATAGAGATGGTCCATATACTCTCATGTTTCATTCAAGTTTAACATGTATTTCATTCGAGTTCGACAAATTGATCATTCGAGAAACTTCAAGACTTATTCAAGTTGCATCAACAACTATTCGAGTTGTTTCATGTTATGTTCGAGTTTATTCCAAGTTATATTCGAGATAGTCTACATGTCATTCGAGTTGCTTCATAGACTTACTCGAGTTGGGTCATGTATTATTCGAGACCAATAAAGAGTCATTCGAGAGTGTTGTACTTTCATTCGAGTTTCAAAGGAAATTTTTTTTCTAAGTGTTGAATTTTTAATGTTTTAAGAAAAATGTCACATTTTTTCAAGAAATTATTATAAATTTGTAATTTTCTAACATTGGTCTCTAAACGATTGACTCTGGAGTCCTGTCAATAATATTTTATTATTGTCTGGAATCCCGATGCCTTAAACAGAAAATCACAACTTTTTATAATTTCTGATGAAATGTTACTATTTTTCTACATTTGAAGGATTGTCATTTGTTTACCTGTTCTGACTAACATGATTTTTATTTGTTTACAGGTGTTCAAATGCCATCTCCAGTGCAGTCTCAGAATTCCAATTCATCTGATTCTCATTCTTCATCCAATCATACACTCGTATCCACACCTGTTCGTTCAACTTCTGTTGCCCGTCCCTCACCTTCAACTATCATCCCAGATAATCAATTAATCAAACCCAAACATTGACTACCCTTCAGAGACAATAAACATCGTTTGGATACCAAGGTTATTAAAGTCAGTCATCCTATAATAGTTGACATTCTCAAAGGCCATCCGTTAGGTTATCTGCTTCAATATAAACCATCTATCCCACAGGTCTACCTACAACAATTTTGGCACACAGTCAAATTTGTTCCTGCTGATGGCAATCACCACTTCAAAGTAACCATAGACCAATTCAAAACTAAAATCACTCTTGCCAGACTTCGTCACAACCTATTTCTTCCAAGACGTATAGACACAGTTAACTTTCCCGAGTTGGCTGATTTTGAAGATTTTGTGTCAGATGAGGAGCTAGTTCATGATTTGATTTGCCTGGGCTACTCAAAGCCACTACCAAAGAGCTCCAAATTTCATAGGAATGGTTTGAATGGGGAATGGTATACGCTATTTGGGATTATCAATAGGTGTACGACTTCTAAGCACACATGCATCGACAGATGTAGTATTCATTGTCTACGGATCTTTCATGGAATCGCTTTTAACAAGCATTATGATTATGCTAAGTGCATCTGGGAGGACTTAAAGGAGATTGTTCTTGCCAAAACAACAAATAGAACAAGAAAGTTTGTTCCGCTCTAGAGGTTCATACAAATTCTCATCCGAGGAATTCTACGAGCGAATGAAAATATTCCGAAGCGAACAAATTCACAGCGATGTCCAGATTATGTGATGATGAGTTTACACGAAGTGCCGGATTCTCCAAATGCAAATATCATGTCGATCCCGGAGTCGTTGTTAAAATATGCAGATCAAGAGAGTGAGCATGTGAGATTATATAGGATTGATCATGCTCCAATAGAGACCCAGGAACCGGGATCTCTTACCCAAGGAGCCTTAGGACGAGAGGAACCTCAGCACGGGGCTGAAGTTCAGGGTGACCAACCAGTGAGTGAGGAAGAGGATGTTGTAAGGGGTGGTGAGGAAGAGGTTCAGAAATCTGATTCCGGGAGAACTTTGTCGGATATTCAAGAAGAAGAAGGTGAAGGTGATGATACTGATGATGATGATGATGGTGCTGATGGTGGTGATCATCATGAGGGAGGAAGTGTGATGATAGATATAGTAAGTATTGCTGAAGAGAGTGTGAGGGATACCTTAAACCTAGAAAGCTGGGGTATAACCACATCTGCTGTTAGCTCTTTTATGAGAGTTAGCATTGAAGAAGTCATCTCAACAGGAGATTGTTTCAGTTGAGCACCGGGATGAACCACATAGTCTATCCGAGAGTCATTTGGACTTGATGGATATTGAAATAAGTACGCAGCTGCCCGAGTGTACGACATCAATTCAATCACTGAGTATAGATCCTATACAGCTTAGGACACTAGAGTCAACTTCATCTGTTGAAGTCAGTGTGGTTGAACTTCGTGTTCCCACCGGAACATCCTCAGCAACGGAAGCATTTGTTGCTCCGTCGCTTGAAGAGGGTGGAAGTCCAGTCAGAGCGACTACATTGCCAACTCTGAGTACTGGCCACACAGACGTGCTTTTCACAAGTTCGACTGTTGTGACAACTGGAAGTCTACGTGACCTAGTGGTGACTATATCCCCTTTTGTTACTGAAACTACATTAAATCAAGCGTTAAATGCAGCTGTTGCAGGGGTGAATACACATGTATCTGCTCAGTTGTCTGAGGTGATGGCATAGATGTCGAATATTCACAAGTTTTTAAAGGGAAAGTCTGTTGCAGAAGAATCGATGAAGCAATCTGAGTCAAATCAAGCAATCGATGAATTAAAGGAAGAGTTGAAAGAGTTTGTATTGAACAATTTGATGAAATGAGAGAGCGCATGATAAGCTTGGAAAGCACAGTGATAACTGCGTTGGGCAATTTATCAGAAAGAGTTGCAGCAGTTGAAGAAACCTGTAAGGCTCAAGCTTCCTCATCCAAAAGGAAACATGATGAGCATGATGAGGACTCCGATGATGCTCCTCATGAGGGGGAGAAGAGGAGAAAGCTTGATGAGCCTACACCTGGGGTTTTGATGATAACATACCCAGAAAAAGAAGCTGAAGTTAAAGAGAGAGAAGCCGGGGGCACAAAAGAATCGGCTGGTGAACAAAGTGAGCTGGGATTGATTCTTTATGAAAATGTTCCAGTTCCTTTATACATTCAGTCTGATATTTACAATTTTGAAGAATATAATGATTCTGATGACGATGTTCAAGTTAAGCATCAAGAGTTGAGTATTCAAGGAGTAGAAGAAGAGAGAGAGGAATACATTGAAGTTTTTGAAGATGATGATGTAATTACTTTAACTGATATTGATTTTAGAGCAGAAAGGATTGAAGAGGAGGAAGGATTAGTTCAGGAGATCTTGAAAGATACTGTATCGACACCAACGGTTGAAAAGCCTGAGGTGGTTATTTAAGTTATGGAAGAAGCTGAAGAATTTCCGGTGGAAAATGTGGTTATTCAAGAAAGAATTGTGTTAAATGAAGTTGAGGTGATGGAAAGATTCTTCAATGAATATGTGCTTGCAGATGAGTCTCAAAAGCAACATAGACTCAGATTTGAAGCACAACAAGTCGTTCAAAGGGAAATTCAAGACATGCTTACACTGTTGAATAAAGATGAGATCAGTAAGAAGAAAGTAAAGAAGCTTGAGCTTCCAGAGAATCGATCAGCAAAATTTATCAGGAAAAGGAACAAGATGTCGTATATCGAAGATATTCTGGAAAAACGAATATTCTGCAAGAAACAAGCACCGTGTTCTTTTCTCAAGTTGTTTAGGGTTTTAGAGCCAAACATGCCACATATGGTCAACTATGCCAGCTTTCTGAGAAATAAGACACAAGAAGTTGAGAAAGTTAAGAGTGAGTTCAGGATAGTTGATCTGGTGAAAATAGAAAAGGACAGATTTGTTAAGATTTTCTATCCGACGTTCACTGTTACGAGAGCTGATGGAAACACTTATACGTTCACAGAAGCGGATATGTTCAATATGCACCTGGTCGACATTGAAGATCTATTTGATGAATTGTGCAGAAACAAAAGAAATGAACACTGCAGATTTGCACTTAAGACACTTTTTCACTTCATGCATACCAAATTGGTATTGATGTCAGTGCAAGATCTACAGATAGGTGTTGAACGAGGTATGAGAAAGATAAACATGACAGCTCCTCACAGAGATATCAAGTTTGCTGGAGAATTGAAAGAAGTCCAAGTTGTCATGGTAAAGCATCCACCTGTTATGTACAGAGATAGAAATAAGAAGCTAAGGGATATGAGAAGTGTAGAACTGAACAAATTTTCAGATGGGACCCTAAACAAAGTTTTGAGTGGTTTAAAGGGAAAGCTTGCAGCTGATAAAAAGAGAAAGACGAAGAAAGGAGCTCTATCTGTGAATGACCGAAGACTCATGGTTGAATTCATTTCAAAGATTGAATGGAGGCTCTCGGATCGTAAAAGCATTAGAAGATTTGAACAAAAGCTCGGATTGTCAATTTAAAGACTTTGCTCTTTCCATCGAAGGGGGAGATTGTTAGAATGTATTTTAATTGATGAAAATCAAAGTATAGGGGTTGTCTTGTATTTCTTCTATAGTTGTGAAATATGTATATAAATAGTAGGTATGACTTTCAATATTAGATAGATCTCTGACATTTCCTTTTTGTACGGAAAAAAAGCGGTTACTGACTTGAAGATTATTCTCTCATCTTTTGTAATCGACATTCTCTGGAATTAAATCATTCGGTTAGTAATTGATTTCTATAATTGTTCTTGATATTGACTTGTTGCATATTTGATATAGAAACTGTAATTCACATGCGGCTAGCACCACCATCTCCATTAGCTGAACTGTTCCGGTTTGTCTCATAAGTGGCTATAGCAGCAGCCACTCTTTGTGCAACTAGTTCCTCAATTTCTGCAGCGTTCATAGCTCGTCTTGGCGGCACTATCTTAAAGTTTAAAGAAAAGGGCAGAGTGTAAGAAGTTGAATCTTAAAGATGTAAATTTTTCTTAAGGCACAACACTATAATCATCAAACACAATTTCATAAATAACTTGCAATATTCATTAATCATTCATAACTTTCTTACAATGGGCGGGTTATTACCCGAAAAATTTTATCCTACACTATTACATAATATTTTTCCTAATATTACAAAGATAGATAGAGGGTACTAAGTGTGGGAGTGATCAGGGGTCTCTCCCTTCTCCATCGCGTTGAGGCGCTGAGTCAGCTCCTCGATCCGAGCATTGCTTTCGGCTAGTTGCTGCCGAAGCTCATTCAGGTCATCCTGTTGGATGGTGAGGGCATGCTGGTTAACCCAGTATAAATTAGAGTTCTGAATCTCTTCCCGCTCCAGACGAGCAGTCAATTCCCCAATATCCTGGTTAAGTAACCGGATTTGGAGGTCATGACGGTAAGACCTTGCTACTAGCAGGGGTACGGTCTGGTCAGCCGCCTCCTGGGTGAGTGGTGGGATCGGTGCGGAGGATGGTCCTCCGACCTCGAACTGGGAAGGGATTCCTTCGTCTTGCCTCCACTCACGGAGAGTCTCAGGCATCCAGCCCCATCTTCGGGCATCTACCCGTCGGTGCTGTGGTGGGGGATTTGGTTGGGGAGTCGAGATGGGAATAGACTCCCGTCTCGGTGTGATTACCCTTTTTTGGGGTGTATACAACATTTTTGGTCCGAAGAGTGAATTTAAAAATTAAAGCACAAGTCCAAAATATGAAAATGGGAATGCCTGATCGGAACTTCGGATGGTCCAAAGTTCGGATGGGACCGAATAAGGGTCCGAAATGGGCACAGGGTGGTCCGAAATACACCTAAGTCTGGTCCGAATTGGACCGAAATGAGGTCCGAACTAGGGTTGTATATGGTCCGAATTGGGATCTAAAATGGTCCGAAATGCTGTAGTTGAAGGTCCGAATTACAGCAGGTTTTAAGCAACAATGCGAAGGCAGAACAGTTCAAATGACTATTTTAGCATATTTAAAGCCTAAAAAAGTTTCTAAATGATTGGGAAACTATTTTAAACACTTTTGATGATTTAAAATATACCAAAACACTTAAAAATCAGTAAAAACCAAGCAAAAACCCACTAAAACTCATATTTTTTATATTTTCCAAAAGAACCGATTATGGATGATTTTAGTGAAAAGATTGAACTGAATGAGCTCGAAATCAGTAGAGGATGATATTGTGGTGATTATATGACAAAAATAACACAACAAACAACCGAAAACTGAAGATTAAAATGATCTAACCGGTTTAGAAGGTGAAGAACTCGAAGAACATTAAGAAACCCAGCAGAATCCGTAAAATGCAAGTTGAAATCCACCTTTTGTAGCTCTGATACCAATTGTAAATATGTAATCCCGATATATTTCATCACCTTAATGATTTCTTATCAAAACCCAAGAAGAACAAAGCTCAATAATTAAAAATTGATGAAGAATACAATATGAATATTGAGAGAAAATAAAAGATGGTGGCTGCAGTGATATTCAATATTCCAACCGTGTCTTTCATAAAGTAAACCCTAGGAGCTATTATAGCTCCATTTAATTAAGTATGGGGCATTGACACAAATGCCCCCTAGACTTTTACAAGGAAATAAATTACAAGGAAACTAAATACAAGACTAAATACTAAGTAAATAATTATTACAAAATCTGGCTCTGATACCGATTGTAAATATGTAATCCCGATATATTTCAGCACCTTAATGATTTCTTATCAAAACCCAAGAAGAACAAAGCTCAATAATTGAGAAATGATGAAGAAGACAATATGAATATTGAGAGAGAATAAAAGATGGCGGCTGCAGTGATATTCAATATTCCAACCGTGTCTTTCAGAAAGTAAACCCTAGGAGCTATTATAGCTCCATTTAATTAAGTATGGGGCATTGACACAAATGCCCCCTAGACTTTTACAAGGAAATAAATTACAAGGAAACTAAATACAAGACTAAATACTAAGTAAATAATTATTACAAAATCTGGCTCTGATACCGATTGTAAATATGTAATCCCGATATATTTCAGCACCTTAATGATTTCTTATCAAAACCCAAGAAGAACAAAGCTCAATAATTGAGAAATGATGAAGAAGACAATATGAATATTGAGAGAGAATAAAAGATGGCGGCTGCAGTGATATTCAATATTCCAACCGTGTCTTTCAGAAAGTAAACCCTAGGAGCTATTATAGCTCCATTTAATTAAGTATGGGGCATTGACACAAATGCCCCCTAGACTTTTACAAGGAAATAAATTACAAGGAAACTAAATACAAGACTAAATACTAAGTAAATAATTATTACAAAGTAACTCCATATGATCGAAATTAAATGTCTAACATATATAAAAGTAATTAATAATCACGATTTAAGAAAAAAAACATATCACCATAATTATGTTTTGGTCACAGTTTAAGACACACAAGCATGTGACTATTAATATTTAAAGGTGATAGATTAAGTTTTTATGTGTGTCTAAATGTAAACAATAGTAATAGTAAAATGAGAAAGATATGATTATAAGTACATTCAAGTCACGATTTAATTTGTTTTGTGACTAAAAGCTATCAATCTCACACATTAATAAAATTTCAATATAAGGAGTTTTTTTTGTCACAGATTAAACAAATTTGTGACTATTAATATTTAAAGGTGACGATTTATTGGTTTTAAGTAACTAAAAGTAAACAATAGTCATGATAAAAAAATGTTGCGACTATATTTTTTTAATGATCGTGGTTTTGTTAATTTCTTATTAGTGTGTAAAAGTAACAGTTTTCATGATAAAAGAAAAGAACATTGACTATAAGTAGTTTATGGTCACACGAAGAATTGGTTTGTGTGACTAAAAGTAATCAGTGGTCATGGTTTAAGTGAAAAAAATGTCCCTATAAGTTGTTTTTGTCACGATTTATAAAAAGCAAACAAGTGACTATTAATAGTTAAACAATTAAACATGACGACTAAATTTATTATATGTGTCTTAGGTAAACAATAGTCATGGTAAAAAAAGAATATGTGACAATAAGTATTTTATGCCTACTACTTAATTTGTTATGTGTGGCTAACCGTAATAAATGGTCACAATTTTAAAAAAGGATGTCACTATAAGTAGTTTTGTTGTCACGGTTTAAAAAAGCGAACATGACTACAAGTATTCAATGGTTACAAATTAATTTTTTGAAATCTCTAAAAGTAAACAATAGTCATGGTAAAAGAAAATCATTATGACTAGAATAATTTAGTTTCTTATAAATGTCTAAAAGTAAACAACATTCATCACAAAGAAAAAAAAGGTAAATATAATCATCATATGGTCATGTTATAATTTGTTTTGTGTAGCTAAATGTAATTATTGTTTATAGTTTAAAAAAACATATCACTATAAGTATTTTTTTGTCACGATATAAGAAAAATAAACATGTGAAAATTAGTATTTATAAGTAATTTGTAATTTGTAATATTTATCTTAAAGTAATTTGTTATATTTATCTTAAAGTTAATAATTTAATAATGTTTGATCTATTTTATTTATCATTTTTTACTATTTGTCATCAAACTAATAATAAAGTGCGGAATTAAATTATTACAATTTAGAGCCCGACTTTTTTATGCTTATACAGTACTTTTAAAATTGGTGGATGGTGGTTGAGATAGGTCAAGTACAGACCATTAAGTGTAGATATTTTACACGGATAACTTTAATAAATTTGTTTTCTAAGAAGTATAAAATTTAAAATTAAAAATTAATATTCCAACTTTTAATAATAATGATATATAATATATCTTTTTATAAATAAATCATTTAAATAAAAATACTAATCATTAATAATTTTTAAGTTTATTATTATATTATTTTTATTATAAATCAAAAAATCTTTTAGGTATTGTTTGTTGTGATTTCATGAGATTTAAGTAATTAATCATAATATTATCTTAAAAGTAATTTGATTTAAAATTTTTAATTTAATCTTGAAATAGTAATTAACACTTGTCATTAGTACTTGGCATCATATGAAGATAACAAATGGCAAGTTAGTTACTCTTATAATAGTATTTGCTAGTTTATTACCCGCGTATTACGCATATATTTTTAATATATATAAAACATAAGAAATTAAAAATTAAATGTATAAACATTACTTTTTTTAAACAAAAGCATATAAGAATGATATTATTATCTATTATGACCTATTAATTTTATATAAGTCTAAATATATATGAATAATAATTATTTTCTTATATTTTTTTAAACATTTATATATTTTATATGATAATTAAAAAGTTTTTAGAGTATTAGATTTTATTTGATTTGAATTTAAAAGTAGATTATATTAGATTAGGATAGATATAATTTAATTTTTTTTATTATTTTTAAAACCTATAAATGTCACGTGTCGATTCATGGTAATGACACGTGGCTTCACAAGAATAAGTATAGATATTCTTTTATTGTTATTTATAGATAGATTGGAAAAATCAAATTATTAAATCATTACAATTTAGAGCCAGAGTTTTTTTATGCTTATACAGTACTTAATGGTCTATACTATTAAAAGAGTAACTAAATGCCACATGGCATGCTCTTATTTAATTTGCCACATGTCGCTCTCTCCTTTTGCCACGTTATTTACTGATTTTATTTTTAAATTTTAAAGCGAATCAAATCTATGTAAATCTAATATGGATTAATTTAATAACTAGGTAACTAAAATTAAGCAAACTTTATTATTCGTATAATTATTATATTATACATATATATAAATATCAATTTCTAAAAATTAATCCATGTAATACATGTACGTATGTATTGCCCTAAAAGAGCATCGAAGAAAGGAATTTTAGCCACCTAACTACTAAATCTGGTTGTGTCACTCAAGTATTTCTATTACAGCTCAAAGTACAAGTAAATGAATCATTAATTTTGTATCACTTATTCCCCAAAAACCCTAATACGCTCTCCTCCCCACCCCTGCGCCTTCTCCTTCTTGTGCCTCCCTCCTTCCGACGGCTTCCTATTCCGGCCACTGCTATCCCGCCATCGTCCTCCTCCGTACCGGCCATCGAAGTCTCATCCAGGTACAAACTCAAATTTTCTCTATTAAAACTTGTTTTTTTCTTCTATAACATCGATCTCTTTCTACAAATCGGATTCTTTCATAAACATATCAAGAGGCTTTGATGTTCAAATAACTTCAATTTTTTTCGCACAGAATCGATTTGTTTCATACGTATATCAAGGGGCTGTGATTTAATATATGATGATAATGAAGTTTATGGCATTGGATGAACCGAGGGTTGTGATTTTATTTATATTGATGGGTCGATTAATTCGATTATTCGGTTATTATGCTCTACCATATTAAGTGATTTAAAATACAATGGTTTATTGGTTAATCATGTTACATAAATACTTCGGTTAAAATTTGAAAGATTATATTACATAAATTGCATTAAAAAATACACAAATAAGCAGATTAACGATTAACTATTTGGAGGATCATTCATGTGAACTTTGCTTAATATGACAGTGGTATTCTGATTTACGGTTTATTTGATTTACATAAATGCTTACAGACTTGATTATGTAATATGCATTATTGATGTTAATGTATGCAGGTTGAAGTCCAAGTGAGGAAGATTTATTGTGTAAACATCTTTTGAGATTAAAAAAAAAAAAAATTAGTAGTTATGAAACTGCCACCAAATTAAGAACCTCTTTTTGTATGCTAAAACAGTCATTTTATTTATGCAGGCTGGAGAACAACTTGTCCGTGTTAACCAAGATACCCGTTTGAACTACAGGATTTTGGACTTGCGAACACTAGCAAATCAAGGGATTTATCGCCTTGAGTGCCAAGTCTCAAATGTATGATATATGCAAGTGTGATTCATTTCATTATGTTTCTGTTCTTAGAGCCAGACTTTTTTATGGTTATACAGTACTTTTAAAAATGGCGAATGGCGGTTGAGATAGGTCACATGAATAGATAGTAATTGAGACCGATAGATTGGTTTATTTTGAACATGTTACTTCATTGACTACTACTATTTTGCGTAAGGGTTGTGGTTTGCGGTAGCATATTTGATATAATATCTATAATTATATATTATGCGTTTATTTTATGTTTTCGTGTCATGTAAAGTATTTTTTTAATTTTTTACTGCTTCACTTCACTTCACTTGGGCCCTCGCCTTATTGCGCTTCTAGACTTAGTCCCCAATCAAGGTATGTCGCATCGAGTGCGACTTTTGCCTTCAATAAGTTCTTCTAATTTCATCTATTTGAAACATCGATTTTAATTAATATTTTAAAGTCCATATTATACTTAATGGTCTGTACTCGGCTGAATGTGTACTATAATAACGTCTAACAACATTTAGCACTATCGTTTATAGTTCGTTGAAGTAAACATTAATTATGATGAAAGAAAACAACCGTGACTACAAGAAGTTTATGATTACGTCTAATTTTATTTTATGTGACTAAAAGTAATTAATTGTCATAATAAAAGAGGAAAAGTGTAGCTATAAATTTTTTATGGTCACAATTTAGTTTGTTGTATGGTTAAAGTTATCAATTGTCACAGTTTAAAAAACGTGTCAGTATATGTATTTTATCATCATGATTAAATGTCTTATATATGTCAAAAATTAAATATTAATCACGATAAAAGAAAACAAACCATGACTATAAGTAGTTTATGGTCACGTCTTATTTTAATATATGTGGCTAAAAGTAATTAATTGTAATAATTAAAGGAAAAGATTGTGACTATATGTATTTTATGGTCACACTTTATTTTTATTTTGTATGACTAAAAGGAATTAACGATCACCGTTTACGAAACAAAATGACACTATAAATATTTTACGGTCACTATTATAAATGTTATGTGTGTCTAAAAGTAAACAACAATCACGATAAAAGAAAAACCGTGTGGCTGTAAGTAACTTATTGTCACGGTTTAATGTTTTACACGTGTCTAAAAGGAACAATAGTGATTTTAAAAAAAATATAATGTGACAATAAGTATTTAATGGTCACAGATTGTATTGGTGTATGTGTCTAAAAGTTACCAATTGCCATGATTAGGAAGTAATAAGTAACTAAAAATGGTCTATGGTCACGGTTTTGTTTATTATATGTGTCTCAAAGTAAGCAATTGTCATGAATCAACGAATTATTCTGTGACTAAAATAATCGTATGGTCACGATGTAATTATTTTTGTGTGTCAAAATGTACCAATTGTCACGGTTTAATACTTTATGTATGTCCAGTTGCAACCAATCGTCACATTTTAATTAAATATGTGTGTCTAAGTGTACCCGACGGTCACAGTTTAATTGTTTATGCATGTCTAAATGTACCAATGGTCACACCACTTAATAGTTTATGTGCGTTAAAATATTACCAATTGTCACGGTTTCATTCATGTGGTGTGTTTAAATGTCTCAAATAGTTACGGTTTAGCAGATTATGTGTGTATAAATTTATCCAATGGTCATGATTAAATATTTGTGCATCTTTAAATATACCAGGTGGTCACGGTTTATTTGTTTATGCATGAGGGTAAAAATGTTAACACCACTGATTAATTGTTTATGTGTGTCTGAATGTATCCAATTATCATGGTGTTAAAAGAAATTGTGACTAAAAGTATTTTATGGTCACGGTTACTAAAAAATATAGACCACAACTATATAGAAATTGTTACCATATAGCCACGGTTTTAGGCTATGGCCACGGTTTTACATGTGATTTAGTCACGAATAATAAATGTAGCCATAAGGTACCAAAAGTGATGTAACCTTTGGTCACGATTTGAATAAAAAATAAAATTGTGGCCAAAGGTCTATGGCCATGGTTTCTTAACGTGACTGATGACTTATTTGTACTAGTATTTGAATCCATTTCTTTGTTTATAAATAGTTGGTTTTTCTAGGTTTCTTTGTAATCTTCAGCAAGCATTGTACGTACCTTTGATGTACATTTAAGGTTTCTCTAATATTTTGAGTGTTCTTATTGTTCTTATCATTATTATCATATTTTTCTTCATGTTCTTGATTATATTGTTGAATATTATTGAATCTTGAATGAATGCTTCGTAAATGGATATTACAAATCTTGATCTAGTTGCACACCAACACTACTTGAATTCTTGAAGAAACAAAGAAAAGAACTTTGGTGTTCTTGGGATGCTTTGGCCGATTTTTATAAGAGAGGAAGGAGAGTGTTTTCTTTGCAAGTGTGAAGATGAATGAAGAAGTGTTCTCTATTTATAGAGAGGAAGAGAAGTCTTGCAAATGATGAAGATAAAGGTGGTGTGTAACACTTTACTAACATGTTGGAAAAGTAGAAAAAGGTAATGGTTTCTTTTCGATATTATAATGAAAGTCAAAGGGGACACAAAAGGTGTGTGCACTCCGTTATATGGCAGGCCATATGTCCCTAAAAAGTTGAACTTTTATTTTTTATTTTTTTAAAAGTATTTCAATGTATTTCTTGTGTATTTTCCTTTTATATAAACTGTTATAAAAACTTGTTGAATACACTACTAGTTTAATAAGATTTTTTTGTCTTGCATAATTAAAGTTATAAAAATTGTTAATGCATAATGAATGTCACTAATCTTAATTTAAATCATGCACTTAGTTGATTTAATTTATCATGTCGTAAGTTGATCGGATTAATTCTTTGTCGTTTCATTGGATCACACTGATGAAATTGTTGTTGTTTGTAAGGAAAATCCTTATGAACTTATTAACATCTTGATTTATTAATAATCAGTATTAATTAGGTGATAGATGTTAACCTGATTTGGTGCGGGTTGTTACAGTCTCCCCCTGTTAAAGGAATTTCGTCCCGAAATTTTATCTTGTTTCCTTAGGGGTCTTGATACTTGCGAATAGGTGTGGGTGCTTTTGTTTAAATTGGTCTTCGCGTTCCCCAGTGAATTCTGGACCACGTCTAGAATTCCATCTGACGCTAACGATGGGTATGCAACTGTGCTTCAATTTTTTGATCTCGCGGTCCATGATTTCTACCGACTCCTCGATGTATCGAAGTTTATCATTTAGTTGAAATTCTTCCAAAAGGGATAACGAGTGTTTCATCTGACAAATACTTCTTCAGGTTTGATAAATGCAAGGTATTGTGCACGCTGCTATGCTCTGGTGGTAGATCTAAACGACAGGCTATAGGACTAATTCTTTTCAAAACCTTGAACGACCCTATGTAATGAGGATTTAGTTTTCCTTGTTTCCCAAACAGTATTACGCCCATTCTTGGAGAGACTTTCAACAGTACTCTTTCACATACTTGAAATTCCAGGGATTTTCACCTTACGACTGCATAACTCTTCTGAAGATCGCGGGCAGATTTTAATCAATTCTGTATCTGCACTATTTTTTCGGTAGTCTCGAGTATGATTTCTGGGCCAGCGACTTGACTATCCCCAATTTCGGCCAAGAAAAGAGGTGATCAACACTTCCGCCCGTACAATGCCTCAAATGGAGCAGCCTTAAGACTCGTGTGATAGCTGTTGTTGTACGATAACTCCACTAAAGGCAATTGGGTATCCCAACTTTTCCCAAAGTCAGTCACACAGGCTCGCAACATATCTTCCAGGGTTTGGATCGTTCTTTCACTCTGACCATCAGTCTAAGGGTGATATGTGGTACTCATATCTAACACCCAAAGCTCGTTGTAACGATTGCCAGAATCTGGATGTAAATCGGCTATCTCTACCTGAAATGATTGAGACAGGCACTCCATGTCTAGAGACGACTTCCTTGAGATAAATTTGAGCCAACTTGTTCATCTTGTTGGTCTCCCTGATTGGTAGGAAATGCACAGATTTCGTCAGGCGATCGACTATTACCCAAATTGTGTCATAACCACAGGATGTCTTTGGAAATTTCGTTATGAAATCCATGGATACTCGTTCCCACTTCCATTGGGGAATCTCCGGTTGCTGCAATAACCCGGATGGTTTCTGATGTTCTGCTTTAACCTTGGAGCATGTTAAACACTTGCTGACATATGTGGCAATGTCAGCCTCCGTGTTAGGCCACCAGTTTAGCTCCTTAAGATCATGATACATTTTGTCGGATGCAGGGTGAACGACATACCTTCACTTGTGTCCTTCATCCATGACCAGCTTTCTTACTCCTCCAAAGTTTGGTAACCAGATTCTGTTCATGAAGTATCGGTTCCCATTAGCCCTTTTCTCAAACTGTTTATCCATGCCTCTCGTGGCTTCATTTTTCACATTTTCCTCCTTAATAGCTTCCATTTTTGCATCATGAATTAGGGAAGGAAAGTTTAGTTGAATGGTCATGACTAGGGCTCATATCCTTAATGGCTTAGCTCGTTCCTTTCGACTCAGGGCGCCGGCAACCACATTAGCCTTCCCTGGGTGATAACGAACCTCACAGTCATAATCGCTCAATAATTCCATCCATCGGCGCTGCCTCATATTCAATTCTATCTAGTTTAGGATGTGTTGGAGGCTCTTATGATCCATATATACAGTACACTTTGTACCATACATGTAATGTCTCCAAATTTTAAGTGCAAAAACTACTGCTCCCAGGTCTAACATGCATTGTATAATTCACTTTCTGCATCAACACGCATCCAGACCATTGTGTGAAGCGTCATAGTAGACTATGAAATTCTCACTTCCTCCGGGTAAGGATAAAATAGGCGCGCTACACAGTTTGTGCTTTAATAGCTGAAATGATGTCTCCTGATCCTCGCCCTAATTATATTTAATGTCCATTCGAGTCAATTCTGTTAGAGATCCGACGATCTTTGAGAAATTTTTGATAAATCGCCTATAATAACCAGCAAGTCCTAGGAACTGACGTATCTCTGTGGGGGTTCTAGGAGTTAACCAACTCTGATGGCTTCTATCTTTGCAAAGTTGACTTGGATTCCTTTACTATTGATCACGTGACCGAGGAATTTCATTTCTCTTAGCCAAAAGTCACACTTAGAAAGTTTGGCATATAATTGTTCTTTCTTCATCAACTCCAAAATCAACCTCAAGTGTTTCTTGTGCTCCTGCTTGTTTCGTGAGAAGATTAAGATGTCATCTATGAACACAATCACGAATTTATCCAAGTATGGTTTGCACACCCGATTCATAAGGTCCATGAATACTGCTGGCGCATTGATCAATCCAAAATGGCATTACTTGGAATTCACAATGACCGTAACGGGTTCTGAAGGTTGTCTTCGGAATATCTTCCTCGCGAACTCAGACCTGATGATAATCTAGAGCTCAGGTCGAATTTCGAAAAAAAAAAGCTTGATCCTTGGAGTTAGTCAAGCAAGTTGTCGATCCTCGGGAGTGGGTATCGGTTCTTTATGGTTAGCTTGTTTAGTTCCCGGTAGTCGATACACATTCTAAATGTTCATGCTTCTTCTTTACAAAAAAATCTGGAGCTCCCCAGGGTGAGGAACTCGGTTTGATAAACCCTTTATCTAAGAGCTCCTACAACTAGTTGGACAATTCCTACATTTATGATGAGGCTAAACGGTAAGGTGCTCGATCCACTGGTGCAACACCTGGCACTAGGTTGATTTGGAATTCGACTTGCCTCGTTGGTGGGAGTCCAGGTAAGTCTTCTGGAAAAACGTTGGGGTAATCACAGACAATAGGAATATCTTCGAGCCGCTTCTCCTTCAGATCCTTCTCCATCGTGTAGACTAGGATTGTCTGACAACCCTTTCGTAGACACTTCAGGGTCCTAATGCCGGAGATGTTTACTTTGGTATTTCTTGTTTCGCCTAGGACAGTAAGGATCTTCTTATTGGCTAAGGGTATGCACACCACCATCTTCTTGTTGCACACTATTTTCGCACGGTTTTTCGATAGCCAATCCATGCCAATGACCACGTCAAAACTCCATAGTTTGATGGGCATTAAGTCTAATTCAAATAGTTGAGTTACTAGTATTAATGAGTATCCTCGAATTATGTTATTTGTTTTCAGTGACTTACCGTCAGAAACCTCTATAGCATAAGTGACATCTAATGGTGTAATAGGATAAGTCTATGGGTTTGAAATTTACTAAGGCAGATACCCATACTACATATATTCATGCATACAGTTATAGTTAAAACTTAATTTTCTCCATTAAAAGTGTTTGATACATAATCTTTATACATGACATGGTCGGGATTTTTCCTAAAAAATTTTCAAGCCTTACATAACTAGAGATACGTTAGATAGAAAATCCTAGAGAAATAATAAAATGGTAGAGAGGCACTAAGTATGAGATGTCTCTGGGGCTTCTCCATATTCCAGGGCGTTGAGTCGTTACGTTAGCTCCGCATTGCGCGCTTCGCATTCTGCTAAGCGGTGGCGCAACTCGTTAATCCTGTCCTGCTGGATTGCCTAGATATTCTAATTTACCGAACAGATGTTGGTGTTCTGCATCGCTTCCTGCTCAATCATTGCGGAAATTTCCCTACGTCTTGGTGCATTTGTCGGAATCAGAGGTCGTTTCTGACGGCCCTCGCCACTAACAAAGGCACCGTTTGCTGAGTAGGTTCTTGCGTAAGTATTGGCACCTGCGGAGCAGATGGCTCCCCAACCTCGAATTGACTCAGGATTCCCTCCTCGTTCCTCCATTCCTAGAGGGTATGAGGCATCCACCCCCACTGCCTTGCATTCACCCGTCGTCGCTCGACAGGCTTGGCTCAGGGGCAGGTACCGGGATGGATTCCCGTTGGACTGGTAACACCCTCTTTCTGGGGGGTGTACATTCTCGAAGGTCCATTAGGGTGGCTTTGGAAAGGTGTGTAGGATGGAATGCGTTGTGATGGTGGAGCAATTGGTGTTGCAGGGCCAGAGTTACCCTCCTCGTGCTCTGACGAATCCTCTTCCTCGTAATAAGTCAGGTTTTGGTAGGTCTCTCAACCAGAATATACCTTAGTATCATCGTAACTTTCTTGGTTAATGGGTGAGTGCTCGTCCTCCGAGTCAGAGAGGATGATGATCGTATCGTTTGACATGTTGCTGTTGTAAAAGTCCATAAGTATGTTTACAATTGTTTTAGTTACTTACAACAACAAGGTTTAGTTCTTTTAACAGTTATAGCCTAGGGTACTAATGCAACCTAGTTCACCATAAACATGGCTTTGATACCAGTCTGTCACACCCCGTTACCCCACTTGGCAACGAGGCGTGACGTCGCGGAAACAAAGTCACAATCATAATGAACGACCACTATATGGGACGTTTTCGAAATAAATAACTTATAAACAATGTTTTACAATTACGGAAATAAAGAGTTCATGAATGATGGAGATTAAAATACATGACCAAAATACAATCTAGTTATGCAAATAAACCTCCATGATATTTGAAAATGCTTCATGACTCCAAAAGCATGTAAAATTTGACCGTTAGCCATGAATGTGGAATGTAGCCCTTAAGGTCCTGAGAATAACATGCTAAATACATCAACATAAATTTGGTGAGCTTATAGGTTTACACGATAAAAACAGACAACGTATGGAAAGCACAAGATTTCATTGAGTTTATAAACGAATAATAGTTTAAGTATTACTATAAGCTTCATGACCTCGAAACTTAACTTATGATTGCCCTATGTGGTTTCCAATACCATAATATCAAGAATTGTCAAATGATTATGCATCCGTTTACAATTGGCGCGACCAACCCGGATGAGGGCGTCAACCCAAATTGATCTATCCATAATATTCACGTTTACGATGTAATTAACGGTTCATGATTGAGGGCAGTGGTGAAGAAATTACCTTATATAATACATAAAATCATTCAAGTACTTGTGTCCATAGAAAAAGTTGAGCATGTGTTCTCACCCCAAATAAGATGATCATATAAAAATAGGGGCTATGAAAACTCACCGTTGTAGTGAAAATGAAAGTGATGACCGTGATGTCGACTTGAATGATGACTGAACAGACCTAACTGAGTCCTAGATGATATGAGAGATTTGATAAGGTCTCGAAATGATAGTGTGTATGCAAGATGGTTTTCAATTTAGTCATCCAACATAACAAGTTCATAAAAAAAAACCCATTTTAAAGTTCAACTTTATTTATAAGGATTTTCAGGATTTATTGAGGCCTTCCGGTCTACTTTGAGGCTGTTTTTAACATAGTTCCAAACGATTTGGGCTTTAATATTTTTTAAAATGAAACTACATATATAATGAATTTTTCAAGATAAAAACGGTCATTTTTCGAGGTGTTTAGGTTAGGGAAATAGTCCGTTAAAACTCCTATGTCGGCAACAAATGAGCTGTTAGACTTTTCGGTTCCCAAACAGTATTTGGGGGTTCAAACCTCCGTATTAAATTATAAAAACTTTCAGATATTTAGTTAAGACATAGATCTAAATTCTGGAAAATAGTTATGACTTTGAATTAGTTATGATTTTTCAAAGTTGATGTAATGTTTCTACCGAAAAATCTGAATGTCACAACCTTGCAACAACTTGTGATTCTTGTTGTTTATTCAAAAACCACATGTATAAAAGGCTATGAAACACATTTATAAACCTTGTTTTCATAATATTTATGCCTACGTTGTGTGTTCATACTTTTATAAACACATTTGTAGTAACAACTTTAAAATTAAAACTAGTTGTTCATAAACTTAGCTTTTAATGAAACTTGTTGTTGATGATTATATGTTATGCAAGACATATAATTTACATAAATAAAAGAAGTATATAGGATAGCTTTTACTTACTTTGATGAAGGAAAAGAAAGCAAATGAGTAGGAGAAGTGATCTTGAACTAGTTGCACACCAACACTACTTGAATTCTCGAAGAAGCAAAGAAAAGAACTTTGGTGTTCTTGGGATGCTTTGGCCAATTTTTATAAGAGAGAAAGGAGAGTGTATTGTTTGCAAGTGTGAAGATGAATGAGGAAGTGTTCTCTATTTATAGAGAGAAAGAAAAGTCTTGCAAATGATTAAGATAAATGTGATGTCTAACACTTTACCAACATGTTGGAAAAGTAGAAAAAGGTAATGGTTTCTTTTCAATATTATAATAAAAGTCAAAGGGGACACAAAAGGTGTGTGCACGCCCCTTTATATGGCTGGCCATATGTCCCTAAAAAGTTGAATTTTTATTATTTTTTATTATTTTTGAAAGTATTACAATGTATTTCTTGTGTATTTTTCTTTTTATAAATTGTTATAAATACTTGTTGAATACACTACTAGTTTAATAAGATTGTTTTTGTCTTGTATAATTAAAGTTATGTAAATTGTTAATGCATAATGAATGTCACTAATCTTAATTTAAATCATGCACTTAGTTGAATTAATTTATCGTGTCGTAAGTTGGTCGGATTAATTCTTTGTCGTTTCATCGGATCACACCGATGAAATTGTTTATGTTTGTAAGGAAAATCCTTATGAACTTATTAACATCTTGATTTATTAATAATCAATATTAATTAGGTGATAGATGTTAACCTGATTTGGTATCGGTTGTTACATCATGGGCTAATTTATTATTCATGCCAATAGAGAATCACAATAGACGTACTCATAGGTTATGCTCTTCATTGCATTTAGTCTAATTTTCTTTTCGTAATCTATCCAAGCTTTTGCTAGAGTTTATGTACATGAATACCCCTCCCCCTCTTGGTGAACCAATGAAAGGCAAGTTAAGTGAAGAAAACGAGTGAGCTACTGTTAGAGTATTAGAGATTTAGAGATGTTTCACAAAAATAGAAAGCACTAGAATTATTTGGATGTTAATTTTGCCTTAATGTGGTTTGAGCTATTGTAAGCGTTTTAGAGATGTTTCACAAAAAACAAACAAAGTGGTTCTAGAATTATCTGAATGTTCATTTTGTCTTGATGCATGTGGTTTAACACGTACGTAACGAATTAAGCATTCTAGAAATAGTTTAGAAAATGTAATATTTTTCTGAGTAAATTACAGAAATGGTCCCTGTGGTTTGCTCAAAATTATGGAAATGGTCCCTGATCTTCAAAAATTGCATAAATGGTCCCTCAAAACATTATTTACTTGAAGAAATGGTCCCTCCATCTATTGACTTTTTCTAAATGACAATTTTGCCATTATTCTTAAAATCAATTTTGGTCCCTATAGTATATAATTAGTTTTGGTTTTAGTCATTTTATAATTTTTTGTTTTTGTTTTTGGATTTTAAATGCTAATTTAATAAAATGTGATTTAATTTTTATTTAATTTATTTATTTTAATTCTTTTTTATATATTCAATTTAATTATTTACATATCATTTCTTAAAATATCTATACGTTTTTAAATTTTTATACATTGCCAACTAACTATTTCATTACGTTATCATATTTTAATATGATTATAGTTTTATAAAAAAATATATAAATCTAGGGTTTTATTTGTTTTAATTAAAATAGTTTGTTACGTTAATACATTTCAATTTGAATTTAGTTTTTTTTTTCGTTTTGATTTACATATTTGCTACATTAATCCATTTAAAACTTACTATTTGGTTGTTCTATTCTAATTATTTTTTATATTAATACAATTTGATTTAATTATAATTTTTTATAAAACTATGTCGACTTGACATTTTATTCGTTTTGATTTAAATATATTTCAATGTTAATGCATTTCAATTAATTATAACTTCTAAAGATAATATATAAACTTAGTGCTTTATTTGTTTTTTGCTTAAATATTTTGTCACGTTAATACCTATCGATTTAATTGTAAGTTTTAGCATTTTGGTTTGTATATTTCTTTATATAGGTTTTGGTTCGTATATTTTGTTTATATGTCTTGAAACGCATATATATTTATACGTATATACGTTTTAAAAAAATATATAAATCTAGAGTTTTATTTGTTTGGATTAAAATAGTTTGTTACGTTAATACATTTCAATTTGAGTTTAGTTCTTTTCTTTTCGTTTTGATTTACATATTTGCTACATTAATCCGTTTAAAACTTAGTATTTGGTTGTTCTATTCTAATTATTTTTTATATTAATACAATTTGATTTAATTATAATTTTTTTATAAAACTATGTCGACTTGAAATTTTATTCGTTTTGATTTAAATCAAAACGAATCAAATGTCAAGTCGACAGAGTTTTGTTAAAAGCTACAATTAACTCAAATCGTATTAATGTAACAAGATATTTAGAATGAAACAAATAAAATACTAAGTTTATTTGAAACAGATTAATATAGCAAAATATGTAGATCAATACGGAAAAAAAAAGACAAAATTTAATTTGAAAAGGTATTAATGTAACAAAATATCTTAATCAAAACAAATAAAATCCTAGATTTATATATTTTTTCTGAAATTATAATTAAAATCAAAATATGTTAACACAATGAAATTGTTAGTTGTTAACGTATAAAAATATATACATATACTAAAAAATGAAATGTAAAATAAAAAAATCGAATATATAAAAGAGAATTAAATTAAACTAATTAAATAAAAATATTAATCATATTTTATTAAAATTAACCTTTAAAATTCAAAAACAAAAACAAAAAATTATGAAAATGACTAAAACCATAAGGGACCAAAATTGAATTTGAGATAATGGCAAAATCGTCATTTAGAAAAAGTTAAGAAATGGAGGGACCATTTTTGTAAGTAAATAGTGTTTTGGGGGACCATTTATGTAATTTTTAAAGACCGGTGACCATTTTCATAATTTTAAGCAAACCAATTTACTCTATTTTTTTTATTAAAAAAATAAGGAATTGGATCTGGTTGTTTAGTACACAAACCGGGCTGTATATTTGTTTTCTTTCTCTTTGAACACAATTTAATCCGGTTGCTTAATAAAAAAAACTGGCTTCATCAAGTTTTGGACCCGGTTAAATATCTTGTCTATATTTGGATCATAATCAAGACATCCCCTCTTGAGGCTCCATTATGTTTTCTAACCGGACTTGATTAGTCTGTTATTGTAGTGTTGTATATATATGTATGATATATATATGTAATACAATTATGATCACCGAACGCATGCAGTTTCCTAACCGATGGACATCACTTGATCAGTTTATATACAATTAGCTCTTTGATTTTTTCTAGTAAATAAATTTTTTTAAATTTTCAGTTGAATATAATGTACATGGTGCACGACTTTTGCACCCTAAATGGAAAGACCCAAACGCATGTAATTCTCATGTAACTGCATATATTGTTCCAAAAATGTATACATACAAAACTCATGAATGTCGTAATTTTGTTTCCGTTTTAAAAAATTGTTATAAATTGTGCTTTACTTTTAGAATTACATACATCTTTAAAAAAAAAAGAAAAAAATAATACTGCATGAAGAATCTCTATGTGATTGTTGTTCTTTTTCTTCATCTTCTCTGCTGCATGGCTGCTGCTGGTAAAACTTTTAACAATTTTATGCAATCTATAAATTAAATCCGTCCATTGGTGTGTGGTGTATCTTTATACCTAATGGCTATTGCTCTAAAGTAAAAAACTTATGCAGTTGCTCTTCTATCTATATTTATACAACGCAGTGAACGCACTCATCAGATTTTCTATATTTTGTCATCATATATAGGGTTCATTAAATTCAACATGTTTTTACGGTTTTTGCGTTTTCGTCTTTCAAAATTGTTTTTTTTTAGTTTTGTGAAATTCGACTATTAGACCACGGTTTTAATTATTAAACCGGGGTTTTAGATACTGAAAAACCGGGTTTCAATATTTATTTTTCACTAAACCAAAAAAAAATTAACTTGATACTTTTATGAAAAAAAATAAGGATGGACGAAAACGTAAAAAACATGTTGGTTTATTTCATAATAAACCCTTATATATATATATATATATATATATATATATATATATATATATATATAGAATATGGTTCGTGTGAGTACCTAAAAAATGCAGAGTACCGTGAGTACCTGTGAACACACGGGTTTCAGATGTGAACTTGCTCCGAATATTCATTTAGGTACATATAATATAAGACTATACGTAAAAAATTATATACATTTACACTTTCTATCATCTTAAAAGTCATGTGAACGTGAAAAAATTAATTTGAACATGCTTAGTTGTGAACACACGTTCACAACAGTACACTTCATGTGAACACACACATTTCACATAGTTCTAGTGTGTGTTTAGGTGTGATTTTTTGCAAGTAGTCTTGTATTAATTATTTAAACATGATTATGAAAAAAAAATTCAAAAAAAATGATTTTAAGCGAGGTACCTCCGGTACTCCGCAAAACTAGTGGTACTCATTTGAACTCAAACATATATATATATATATATATATATATATATATATATATATATATATATATATATATATATATATATATATATATATATATATATATATGTATATATATATATAGGGGTGGGTTCAATGGAAAACCACTATGCACCGGAAAACTGTGGGAACCTACACATACCGTCCGATTTGATGCATTTCATGAAAAACGCGGTGGCATGATCGTAAATAAAGTGATGCATCACGCGGGAAATTTGATGCATCACGCGGGATTTTGATGCATCACGCGGAGAATTTGATGCATTTGTGGTGGTGCAATACGGTTTTCACAAGTTTTCAAGTGCATTGTGGTTTTCCATTGAACCCCCCTCTATATATATATATATATATATATATATATATATATATATATATATATATATATATATATATATATATATATATATATATATATATATATATATATGTGTGTGTATGTATGTATGTATGTATATATAAGGGTGGGTTCAACGGAAAACTACTATGCACCTGAAAATATTAGATAAACATTGTATATCTTTATATAATTAGATTAAATCATTTACATAATTAGATTAAATCATGTCCATAATTATCTCATACTTAGTTGCATAATTATCTTGTATATATAGGATCATTTTGCTGAGATAATATACAGAGAATTATCCTCTATTATGGTATCAGGCCAATAAACATTCTTCCTATCAATTTTCTACCTACGTCCTTCAACCTCCATGGCTTCCGATCCCAAGTTTCATCCGGCCATCACAGTTAACAATATAAAAACTTTCATCCCTATCACCCTTGAGATGGAGAAAAGCCAATACTCCTCTTGGGCGGAACTTTTTAAAATTCATTGTCGAGCTTACCAAGTCATTGATCACCTCACTTCCCTTCCCCCCTCCCCATCTTCTTCCTCCACTCCTACTGCTGCTAAAGAAACCGACCTCCATCCCCCACACTTCTATGGGATCGACTAGATGCCATTGTTCTTCAATGGATATATAGCACGATTTCAAACGACCTTCTTCATACCATCATCCAACCCGATTCCACCGCTAAACAAGCCTGGGATCGATTAAAAAATATATTCCATGACAACAAAAACTCTCGTGCCGTCTATCTCGATCAACAATTCATCAATACCCGTCTCGATAATTTTCCCAACGTCTCTTCCTATTGCCAAGAATTGAAGATGGTGGCCGATCAACTTGCTAACGTTGATGCTCCAGTTTCTAATCAACGACTTGTCCTACAGCTTATTGCGGGATTAAACGAGAATTATGATAATCTTGCAACCATCCTCCAACAAAGTGATCCTCTTCCCCCTTTCTATGAAGCTCGGTCTAAACTAATTCTTGAAGAAACCCGCAAAGCGAAACAAGCCGCCAGTGTTGCTGCCACTGCCGGCACCGCCCTCATGTCCACTACATCTTCGGCGACCACCAAACAGTCTCAATCCAACACCACTCCTCAGTCACAAACCACAACTCAATATCCTTCCTACCCCTCAAACCGTGGTCGTGGAAATGGCTATTCTCGTCGCGGTCGCGGTTCCAATCGTGGTCGCGGTCGTGGATACAATGGCCAGTTTCAAACCGGTAACAATTTTCGACCACCACAACAATGGCACTCGTCCTCACAATGGCCTTGGCAACCTCCGACATGGTCGCTACCACCATGCCCCTACCCAACCACATCATGGTCACGCCCGACGACTCCGACAAACTCACCAGGTATACTTGGACCCCGTCCACATCAGTCTTTCCATGCTTCCACCGAACTACCTTCTTACACTCCCACTGACATTGAACATGCTATGTATACAATGTCCTTGAACCCACCGGATGAAAATTGGTACATGGACACCGGAGCTACTTCACACATGACATCAACGCAAGGTAAACTCTCACCTTATTTCGATATGAGCATTCCTAAGCACATAATTGTCGGTAATGGTAATAATATCCCGATAAACGGTTATGGACACACACATCTTTCTCCTCCCCACCCTCCTTTTCGTTTAAACAACGTTCTTCATGCACCACACCTCATCAAAAATCTTATATCCGTCCGTCGATTTACTATTGACAACAATGTTTCCATTGATTTTGACCCATCTGGATTTTCTGTGAAGGACCTTCAAACGGGAACACCGCTCCTGAGATGCAATAGTACCGGGGATCTTTATCCACTTTCACCATCGACGTTTAGCGCACTCCACTCACCTTCTGTTTTTGCTACGTTATCACAAGATATATGGCACCGTCGTCTTGGTCACATGGGCAACGACACACTCCGCACTCTTCGAGATAGTGAATTTATTAACTTTACGTCTTCTAATTCCTTTCGTTGTCAACCACGTGTTTTTGGCAAACATATTAAATTACCGTTTCTTGATTCTTGTTCTAATACATTATGTCCGTTTGATATTATTCACAGTGACGTATGGACATCACCAATTTTGAGTCATTCTGGTCATAAGTATTATGTATTGTTTCTTGATGATTATTCAAATTTTGTGTGGACATATCCAATTGGAAATAAATCTCAAGTCTTTAACCATTTCCTATCATTCTCTAAATTCATTAACACCCATTTCTCTAAGAAAATCAAATGTTTTCAATGTGACAACGGCACCGAATACAACAACAACTCATTTCATCAATTTTGCAAAAATAATGGCATGACTTTTCGGTTCTCTTGTCCACACACTTCTCCTCAGAACGGTAAATCGGAAAGAAAAATAAGAACCATCAACAACCTTATTCGCACCCTATTAGCCCAATCCTCACTGCCACCCACATTTTGGCACCACGCACTTGAAATGGCAACCTACATATTAAACATTACTCCAAGTAAAATCACCTCCAATGTTTCACCAACACAAATTCTCTATCAACGAATACCCGCTTATAACCACCTACGAGTATTTGGGTGTTTATGTTATCCCCTTCTTCCATCCACCAAAATCAATAAACTTCAACCCCGATCTACACCGTGCGTTTTTCTTGGCTATCCTACAAGTCACCGTGGTTATAAATGCTATGATCTTAAGACCCACAAAATCATTCTATCCCGTCACGTCATCTTTGATGAAACACAATTTCCATTCGCCAATTCTCATTCCCCTAAACATGATACATACAATTTTCTCAACACTTCCATGCATCCATACTTCATGCATTCTATGTCCACACAATCCTCACCACCCTCAGATCCACATCCTCCGTTTCCTACTCAAACCTCTAGTTCGCCTTCACCACCACCACAAACTAATTTACCTTCTGTCCAACCTTATCTCCCAACCCATCCCCCCACATCGACCCAAACACATCCACGCATCACATCTAACCCCACCGAAACACATCCTCCTCACCCACCCCCTTCACCATCCATCTTACAAAATCCTACCCGATCTATGACAACCCGTAGCATGTCCGGCATTTTTAAACCCAAACACCCACTAAATCTACACACCTCTACATATCTCTCTTCTATTCCTAAGAATCCGAAAGATGTGTTGTCCGACCCAAATTGGAAAAATGACATGACCGATGAGTTTAATGCTCTTATTGCAAATAAAACGTGGGAATTAATTCCTCGCACTGCCAACATGAATATCATTAGATCTATGTGGATTTTTCGACATAAATTCAAATCGGATGGATCCTTTGAACGATACAAAGCCCGATTAATTGGTGATGGAAGCTCTCAAGAACCGGGTGTGGATTGTTTCGAAACATTTAGCCCGGTTGTCAAACCGGCTACTATTCGTCTCGTTCTTAGCATCGCTTTATCGAAATCTTGGACAATTCACCAACTGGATGATAAAAACGCATTCTTGCATGGTCACCTCAAAGAAACAGTTTATATGCACCAACCCTTGGGATTCAAAGATCCAGTACATCCGGATTACGTGTGTCTACTCAAAAAGTCATTATATGGATTAAAACAGGCACCCCGGGCATGGTACCAACGATTCGCGGAATTTGTCCACACATTAGGATTTAATCACAACAAATCCGATCACTCACTCTTCGTGTATCATAATGGACTGAACACCACTTACATCCTACTCTATGTAGATGACATAATTCTCACGACTTCATCCGACACTCTACGAGATTCGATTATGAAACTACTATCATCCGAATTTGCCATGAAAGACCTCGGTCCCTTAAGTTATTTCCTCGGCATCTCGGTCACACGACACAATGATAGTATGTTCCTCAATCAATCAAAGTATGCCAAAGAAATCATCGATCGAGCGGGTATGTCTGCTTGCAACCCATGCCTCACCCCTATTGATACCAAAGCCAAACTTCCCTCAACATCCGGAGTCCCATATTCAGATCCCACCATGTATCGTAGTCTTGCAGGAGCTTTGCAATACCTAACCTTCACCCGCCCGGATATCTCCTATGCCGTGCAACAAATATGTCTACATATGCACAACCCTTATCAGGTTCACATGAATGCCTTAAAACGCATTATCCGATACATCCAAGGCACCATACATCATGGTTTGCATCTCTACAAGTCTTCTACCTCTCAACTTGTATCTTACACCGATGCCGATTGGGCCGGCTGTCCCGACACACGACGATCAACATCCGGTTATTGTGTCTTTCTTGGTGACAACTTGATCTCATGGTCGTCCAAACGTCAACCCACTATATCCCGCTCGAGTGCCGAAGCCGAATACCGAGGTGTCGCAAATGTAGTGTCAGAATCATGTTTGCTTCGCAATTTACTACTTGAACTCCACTTTCCAATTTCAAAGGCTACATTAGTCTATTGTGACAATGTTAGTGCGATCTTTCTTTCTGGTAATCCTATCCAACACCAACGTACAAAACACATTGAAATCGACATCCATTTCGTAAGTGAAAAGGTAGCACGTGGTGACGTTCGTGTTCTTCATGTTCCCTCACGCTATCAAATCGCCGACATCTTCCCCAAAGGTGTAACACCCTACTTTTTCGACTAATGCCACATAGGACTCACAGTCCACGTCATCAAATCATAAGCAATGTCATCAAGGGTTAAACAGCTAATTACTACTAAATATCAACATCGGACATAAGTAACACAGGACGGGAACCAACCCCCGTCAACAAAGTCCGGCAACCACGACATAAGTAAAGGTTACAGTCATCCATAAATCACTGGCTAATAAGCCAAACCACAAAACATCAAGACTACTTACGAAAGTAGTCACTAACTACTGTCCACGCGGCGGGTCTCGGCTACTGCCCGCTGTATCCCTAGCCTCAGTCCTCGTACCTGAGATCCACAGTTAAAACAACAGTCAGCGGAAAGCTGGTGAGTTACTATAAACAACGTTAAAACAGTTTATAAAATAGTTAGCACAACGTAACAACTGGTAAGCAACTCTACATGCGGCCGGCATCAACGGCCCGACGCCTCATCGGGAGCGACCCGGCACAGCCTGCATAGCCCACTCCACAAAGTAGTGGGTTGTCAGGTCCACTGAGTTGGGAATGACCCAACAGGCCTCTCTACTCTGCGTATCAACGACTATACGCGTGATCCACGAACTCTGCTCTGTGCTAACAATGTCAACGTATAAAAGGATCCACATCGGACCCGGATAATAAACAACAAGTAAGTAACTCACCTGAAGCACGACTACAACCTCGCTATCGACAGCGATCTCTACAGGTCCCAGGCTTAGCTACGAAATCCTGGAAACAATAAACACAACTACACTGTAACGACTAGCTACGGAACTCATAACGACTATATTACTAGGCTCCCTAGCTCAACATGAATCAACAAGTCAAGACACACGAGCGCGGCCAGGAGCGCGGCCGAGATCGTGGTCGCGGGCTCCTCGTCGCGGCCAGTCATCTCGGACGCGATGACTCCGCGCTGCCCCTCTCGTCGCGGCCGGGCTCATCTGAGCACGCCCGTGCTCGTCCGACCCGCGCCTAACGTCTCGGTCGCGTTCCACTACCAGCGACCACCCTTAACCGCCTCACCCTGATCGCGGGCGCGACCAGGGGAGCTCGGCCGCGATGCGGCGACGAACAGAGCAGGTTATGCTCTGTTTTTATTCAACTTACGGGAACTACTTTTAATCTCGATTTTGCACAACTCAGGGGTTATAATTCAACCCCAACACATGCTAACTACTTAATATGATAATTCAACTCATTTAGTACGAATCACTAACCTTAAATCTGATTTTCGATCTTGGATTTGCTCAAATTTGAAGGAGAAGTCAAGACTTTCACTTATGGCTGCCTTTGATCTCTTTCCTCTATCTTTTCCCTTTGGGTTTCAGCTGAAGTACACAAACACACACTCACACCTTTAGGTTTCAATGTATAAATGAAGATGGAGGAGTCATAACACGATATATATACGTTCCCGGTCCCGAACTCAATTAAAACGGGTACGATACTCATTAATCACCGGGTAAGCGCCCGTTAACCCAATTAATCTCGAATTAATAACTCGGGTTTAGAATATCAATTAACTCATTAAAACAACCCCAAATTTCCAATTACTACTAGACCGGTTATTATCTCAACCGATTAAAATTACATGTAATAGCAATCTACTTTACTGACTCACGTGCAATTTATCAATCAAAATTTACCAACTCATTGAGATGACTCTTACAGCCAATAAATAAATTACACGTACCTGCTGCTAGATTCCGGATGTTACAAATCCTCCCCTCTAGAACTGATCCCGTCCTCGGGATCTCAACTCAGGTGAATAGATGCGGATACCGCTGTCGCATGTCCGCCTCGGGTTCCCAGGTAGCGCTGGAACCCTTATGATACCGCCACTGTACTAACACTAGCGGGATTTCCTTCTTCCGCAACCTTTTCACCTTGCGATCTAGAATCGACTCGGGGTGTTCAACGTACCTCAGCTGCTCGTCCACCTCGATCTCGGATATGGGAACTGTTTCCTCATGTGGGGCCAAACACCGCCGCAGGTAGCTAACATGGAAGGTTGGGTGTACCCCACGCAACTCTGGAGGCAACTCTAGTCGATAGGCCTGCGTGCCCACTCGCTCGACTATACAGAATGGCCCAATAAACCTCGGACTGAGCTTACCTCGCTTCCGGAATCGAATGACACCCTTCCACGGGGATACCTTCAGTAGTACCCATTCACCCACGTCGAACTCTAACTCTTTGGTCCTCTTATCGGCGTAGCTTTTCTGTCGACTCTGAGCTATCTGTAATCTCTCTCTGACCACTGCTATCTTCTCGCCAGTCTGCTGGATGATCTCGGGACCTGTAATCTCTTTCTCTCCCACCTCGGTCCAACACACAGGAGTACGACATTTACGGCCGTATAACGCTTCAAACGGAGGCATCTTGATGCTGCAGTGGTAGCTGTTATTATAGGCAAATTCAACTAACGGCAGATGCGAATCCCAACTACCACTGAAATCCACTACACAGGCTCGTAGCATATCCTCCATCGTCTGGATCGTACGCTCAGACTGGCCGTCAGACTGGGGACGATAAGCCGTACTCATCTGTACTCGAGTACCCAACGCTCGCTGTAAGCTTTGCCAGAAGGTGGACGTGAATCGGGCATCTCTATCGGAAACTATCGAGGCTGTAACTCCATGTCGGGAGACAATCTCATACAAATAAACTCGGGCGAGCTGCTCCAACGTATAAGTCTCCCGGATCGGCAGAAAATGCGCTGTCTTCGTAAGCCGGTCTACTATTACCCATATCGCATCATATCCACGTGGAGTCCGCGGTAACTTCGTAACGAAATCCATCGTAATATGCTCCCAGCTCCACTGAGGAATCTCTAACGGCTGTAAGCGGCCATGGGGCTTCTGGTGCTCGGCCTTCACCTGCAGGCAAGTCAGACAACGCTCGACGAACTCAGCTATATCCCGTTTCATGCCGGGCCACCAATATAACGTACGGAGATCCTGATACATCTTCGTACTACCAGGATGAATAGCAAGGAGAGACTTATGAGAATCCTCTAAGATCAACTGTCGTGCATCACCGGCCCTAGGAACCCAAACTCGACCCTGTCTCACATACAACCCTCGAGAGTCAGTCTCGAACTCCTGTGACTGACCCAAAATGTGCTCCCTCCGGTGGTTCTCTGCACGCATCCCAATGGCCTGCGCCTCTCGAAGCCTCTCTATCAGGGTAGATCTCACCTCGACCCTGTAATTACGGGCTCGGCTCGAAGATTCGCGCCCCTTTCGACTGAGCGCGTCCGCCACCACATTCGCCTTACCCGGGTGGTACTGAATGTCGCAATCGTAATCCTTGATCAACTCTAGTCCCCGCCTCTGCCGCATATTCAGATCACGCTGACTGAATAAATACTGGAGACTCTTATGATCAGTAAACAAGGTAAACGGGACTCCGTACAGATAATGGCGCCAAATCTTTAGTGCAAACACAATGGCTGTCAACTCTAAATCATGGGTCGAATAATTCTTCTCATAATCCTTCAGCTGACGAGAAGCATACGCAATCACTCGGCCCCTCTGCATTAATACACACCCTAACCCTGTCCCGGAAGCATCAGTATATACAACAAAATCACTGGTGCCTTCCGGCAGGGCTAACACTGGAGCCTGACATAATCGCCGTTTCAGCTCCTCGAACACGAACTCCTGATCTTCAGTCCACTCAAACGGAACTGACTGGCGAGTCAAACGAGTCAACGGTACTGCGATCAGCGCAAAGTCCTGGATGAATCGTCGATAATATCCTGCTAACCCCAGAAAGCTGCGAATCTCTGCTACACTCCGGGGTCTCTCCCAGCTCATAATGGCCTCTATCTTGGCTGGGTCTACAGAAACGCCCTTGCCGCTAACGACGTGGCCTAGGAACTGGACTTCTCGAAGCCAGAACTCACACTTCGAGAACTTCGCATACAGCTTCTCTCGCTGCAACACACTTAGAATCTCTCGCAGGTGCGTCGCATGCTCCTCTACTGATCGGGAATATATCAGGATGTCATCTATGAACACTATGACAAACTGATCAAGATACGGATGGCAGACCCTATTCATCAGGTCCATAAAGGCTGCTGGGGCATTGGTTAGCCCGAACGGCATAACCAGGAACTCATAATGGCCATATCGGGTCCTGAATGCTGTCTTCGCTGTATCCTGCTCATAAACCTTCAGCTGATGGTATCCCGAGCGCAAGTCGATCTTCGAAAACACGCTGGCTCCCTGTAACTGGTCGAACAAATCATCTATCCGCGGAAGAGGATAACGGTTCTTCACCGTTACCTTATTAAGCTCGCGATAGTCTATACACATCCTCATCGACCCATCTTTCTTCTTTACAAATAGAACTGGAGCACCCCACGGAGAAGTACTCGGTCGAATGAAGCCACGATCCAACAGCTCCTGTAACTGACTCATCAGCTCCCTCATCTCTGTAGGAGCCAAACAATAAGGTGCGCGTGCAATGGGAGTTGCACCTGGCACCAATTCTATACGAAACTCTACCTGTCTGTCCGGTGGCAAACCAGGTAGTTCCTCGGGAAACACATCGGGGAACTCAAAAACGACATCAACGGTCTCTATACTCTGCTTCTCCTTCTTCGCATCAACTATATATGCTAGGAAGGAGGAACAACCCTTGGCTAAACAACGACTAGCCTGAATCGCAGAAATGAGGCCAACACTGCCCCTACTGCGCTCTCCGTACACCGTAATAACACGATCCGCAGAAACCGGTAGCCGAATGATCTTTTTGGAACACGCAATATCAGCACGCTGAGAAGCTAACCAATCCATACCTACAATGGCATGAAAACTACCGATCTCTATAGGCAACAAATCGATCCTAAATGGATAGCCGTCTATCTCTAATATACACTGGGCATAAATATGCCTAACTACAGAAGCACTGCCATTAGCAAGCTCTATGACTAATGGCTCTGACAACTCAACAGGCAAATCAGTAAAATATGCAGTAAAGGCAAGCGAAACAAAAGAACGGTTCGCTCCGGAATCGAACAACACTCGGGCACTATGACCATTTAAAATGAACGTACCCGAAACCACGTCGGTTGTATCTCGAGCCTCCTCCGCTGTCAACTGAAAAACTCGACCTCTCGCTGGCGGAACAGTATCTCTGCGCGCTGAAGAGCCAACAGAACTCTGACCCTGGGTCGGCGGTCTCGAATCCCCCTGCCGCGGAGCTGTACAATCTCTGGACTGATGACCAGGCCGCCTGCAATTAAAACATAGCGGGTCTCTCGAAGTACATCCTGTCTGGGTGTGGCCGGGCTGACCACAACGGAAGCAACGCACATGGCGGGGATCACACTCCCCTGTGTGCCTCTGGCGGCATCTCCTGCAAAACCGCTCTCTATTAGCTGACCCCGAACTCGATGCTCCTCCCCTCTGCTCGGACCCTGCAAAACGACTGCCCCTGTCATCGGGCCTGCGATCTGATCTCTGAGAAGACCTATCTCTGTGCCTATCTCCTCCCTCAGACTCTGCGCGTCGACGGTCGTCGCCTCTAGGCTGAAACTGACTGGGACGACTATCTCTGTCCCGATCTCTATCTCTACCTCTGTCAAAACCACCTCCCTGTCCAGCCGACTGAGTGACTCGTGGCTGCTCGACCACTGGATCTCTACGAGATAACTCGCTCTCTCGTCTACGAGCTAACTCGACTGCCCTGGCATATGTCGGAATGTAACCGGTATCAATAAACTCTCGAATCTCCTTACGCAATCCCATCAGAAACCGATTAATCTTCCGTGACTCTGTACTAATCTGAATCGGCGCGAACAAACTCAAATCGATGAAAATCTTCTCGTACTCATCAACCGATCGCTGTCCCTGAAATAACGTCAGGAAATCAATCTCCAGCTGAGCCCTGCGGTCCTCAGGACAGTATTGCTCCTCGAAACGAGCCCTAAACTGGCTCCAGGTCATCTCATAGGCTGGTCCGTCTCCCATCATATCTCTAATCGTACGCCACCACTGCTGAGCGCTAGTCCGTAACTGGGCACTAGCAAAAGTCGTCATCTGATCAGGGTGGCATCCTGTGATACGGAAAGCCATCTCCATATCCTGCAACCAGTACATGGCCTTCACGGCCCCGGGCTCGCCGTGATACTCTGGCGGGTGTGCAGCAAGGAACTCCTTATATTTACACCCCTTGCCTGCCGCTCGCGATGAACCAGCTCCTGAATCTCTACCTCCGCCTGAACTCTGGGTCTGGGACTGAATACCCTCAGCCCGGCCTTTCTCGTAGGCCTCCTGTAGTCGTCGGGAAAACTCCTCATCGGATACCCGTCCCCCAGTGGGACCCTCGGGTCTCTGCTCGTCTGTCATAGAATCTCTGCATAATGTAAACAACATTACTATAACGACAATAATATAATTCTACAATTCCTTAGACCTACTCATCAGAGATCAAGCCCAAGGATCTAGACACTGGTTTAAGCCTAAGCATCACTAATGATACTTAAACCTTAAACTAATGCTCTGATACCAAGCTGTAACACCCTACTTTTTCGACTAATGCCACATAGGACTCACAGTCCACGTCATCAAATCATAAGCAATGTCATCAAGGGTTAAACATCTAATTACTACTAAATATCAACATCGGACATAAGTAACACAGGACGGGAACCAACCCCCGTCAACAAAGTCCGGCAACCACGACATAAGTAAAGGTTACAGTCATCCATAAATCACTGGCTAATAAGCCAAACCACAAAACATCAAGACTACTTACGAAAGTAGTCACTAACTACTGTCCACGCGGCGGGTCTCGGCTACTGCCCGCTGTATCCCTAGCCTCAGTCCTCGTACCTGAGATCCACAGTTAAAACAACAGTCAGCGGAAAGCTGGTGAGTTACTATAAACAACGTTAAAACAGTTTATAAAATAGTTAGCACAACGTAACAACTGGTAAGCAACTCTACATGCGGCCGTCATCAACGGCCCGACGCCTCATCGGGAGCGACCCGGCACAGCCTGCATAGCCCACTCCACAAAGTAGTGGGTTGTCAGGTCCACTGAGTTGGGAATGACCCAACAGGCCTCTCTACTCTGCGTATCAACGACAATACGCGTGATCCACGAACTCTGCTCTGTGCTAACAATGTCAACGTATAAAAGGATCCACATCGGACCCGGATAATAAACAACAAGTAAGTAACTCACCTGAAGCACGACTACAGCCTCGCTATCGACAGCGATCTCTACAGGTCCCAGGCTTAGCTACGAAATCCTGGCAACAATAAACACAACTACACTGTAACGACTAGCTACGGAACTCATAACGACTATATTACTAGGCTCCCTAGCTCAACATGAATCAACAAGTCAAGACACACGAGCGCGGCCAGGAGCGCGGCCGAGATCGTGGTCGCGGGCTCCTCGTCGCGGCCAGTCATCTCGGACGCGATGACTCCGCGCTGCCCCTCTCGTCGCGGCCGGGCTCATCTGAGCACGCCCGTGCTCGTCCGACCCGCGCCTAACGTCTCGGTCGCGTTCCACTACCAGCGACCACCCTTAACCGCCTCACCCTGATCGCGGGCGCGACCAGGGGAGCTCGGCCGCGATGCGGCGACGAACAGAGCAGGTTATGCTCTGTTTTTATTCAACTTACGGGAACTACTTTTAATCTCGATTTTGCACAACTCAGGGGTTATAATTCAACCCCAACACATGCTAACTACTTAATATGATAATTCAACTCATTTAGTACGAATCACTAACCTTAAATCTGATTTTCGATCTTGGATTTGCTCAAATTTGAAGGAGAAGTCAAGACTTTCACTTATGGCTGCCTTTGATCTCTTTCCTCTATCTTTTCCCTTTGGGTTTCAGCTGAAGTACACAAACACACACTCACACCTTTAGGTTTCAATGTAAAAATGAAGATGGAGGAGTCATAACACGATATATATACGTTCCCGGTCCCGAACTCAATTAAAACGGGTACGATACTCATTAATCACCGGGTAAGCGCCCGTTAACCCAATTAATCTCGAATTAATAACTCGGGTTTAGAATATCAATTAACTCATTAAAACAACCCCAAATTTCCAATTACTACTAGACCGGTTATTATCTCAACCGATTAAAATTACACGTAATAGCAATCTACTTTACTGACTCACGTGCAATTTATCAATCAAAATTTACCAACTCATTGAGACGACTCTTACAGCCAATAAATAAATTACACGTACCTGCTGCTAGATTCCGGATGTTACAAAAGGCCTTTCCCAAATCCTATTTGAAGATTTTCGGAACAGTCTCAGCGTTCGTGCTCCTCCAGCTTCGACTGCGGGGGACTATTAGATAAACATTGTATATCTTTATATAATTAGATTAAATCATTTACATAATTAGATTAAATCATGTCCATAATTATCTCATAGTTAGTTGCATAATTATCTTGTATATATAGGATCATTTTGCTGAGATAATATACAGAGAATTATCCTCTATTAGAAAACGATAAAAACCTACGCATACCGTCCGATTTGGTGCATTTCATGAAAAACGTGGTGGCATGATCGTAAATAAGGTGATGTGTCGCGTGAGATTTTGATGCATCACACGGGAAATTTGATGCATCACGCAGGATTTTGATGCATCACGCAGGGAATTTGATACATTTGTGGTGGTGCAGTGCGGTTTTCACAAGTTTTCAGGTGCATTGTGGTTTTCCATTGAACCCCGCTATATATATATATATATATATATATATATATATATATATATATATATATATATATATATATATATAGAGAGAGAGAGAGAGAGAGAGAGAGAGAGAGGGGGGGTTCAATTGAGAACTTTTACGCATCGAGGTATAAAAGAATCTATATCATCCATCAGATCAAGAAATTGTATGGATTAGATTAATGTCAAAATGGTAAATAATTGGACAATTTTATGCATCTTGTGCATTATAGAAACAAACAATGAATGACATTTTGGGGAATGTGCATACCTCATTAAATTTTATATTTCAACAATAATCAAATAATAAATGCTAAATAAGTTCAATTGATACATTTCTAAATTTAACAAAAGTTACACAAATTCAAAAAAGATGATGGAGATCGATGCATTTCATCGTTAATCGTGTTTATCTATGCATCGTGTTCAAAAAAGACGCATTCAACAAAAAATACACAAATTCATTTATGCACCGTGTTCAACTTGTTCATCATTCATCTATGCATCGTGTTCGTCGTTCATATTCTTCATGCATCTATGCATTGTTCATCATCCATTTATGCATCATCATTTTTCTGTGTTCATCGTTCATCATCCATCTATGCATCGTCATTGTTCATCATCCATCTATGAATCATCAATTTATGTATCGTGTTCTTAATAATCATCATCAGTTGCATCTCTTGTTCATATTCATCATCATCGATGTTCATCGTTAATCTTCATCTTCAAATCATCATCACTATGAATATAATGAAGAACACGATTATAGAGAGAGAGAGAGAGAGAGAGAGAGAGAAATGTGGAGGAAAATGAGGAATGTAGTTAATATAAGATTTTAATTCAAAATGTAACTCCTAATTATCTTTTAATGATTTTTAGAAATAAATTAATTATAATATCTTTAGTTTTCCATAAATGCCCTTTGTGCACCATTGGTAGATTATTCGATGCACAAAAGTTTCTGGAGGTTCTCGATGCATAAAAGTTCTCAATTGAACCTCTCTCTCTATATATATATATATATATATATATATATATATATATATATATATATATATATATATATATATAGGGTTGGGTTCCGGTAAGAACCCTCATTACCGTGAGAACGTGAGAACCACTCCAAAATGCACAAATTTGTACATCAAATGCACAAATTTAAAAATTAAAAGTTTTACTTAAAACCATTGTTAGTCTTAAATATTAATAAATATAATAATCTAACACCAAAATTACATTCAAAAATTACGTTCATTAAATTATAAACTAAATGCACAATTTTGAACATCAAATGCACAAATTTTCTTAATTGCACAATTCGTACATAAAACGGATAAATTATAGCATGAGATACGTAAATTTTTATATGAAATGCATAAATTTATCGAAAACATTTAATTTTAGTATCAAATGCACAATTTTTATACAGTGGATGCACAAATTTTAGAGTGGTTCTCACGTTCTCACGGTAATGAGGGGTTCTCATGTGAACCCAATCCTATATATATATATATATATATATATATATATATATATATATATATATATATATATATATATATATATATATATATATATATACATATATATATATATATACATATATATATATATATATATATAAAATATGGTGAGAGTACCACCTTTATGCAGCGCACCAGAAGGTACCACCTTTAAAAAAACTTTTTTTTAATTTTTTTTCATAAACATGTTTTAATTAACATTATGAAGATCATATGTAAATTTCACATACATTCACCTCTCCTAGCTCCTAAAAAATGATGTGAACACACACTTATATAATTTTGAATGTATGTGAACGTGCATTTATGTGATACGTGTTTTCATGCACTTAGAGTGTTCGGATTTGCGTGAAATTCAAATATGATCTGTGTAATGTTAATTAAAACATGTTCATGAGAAAAAATTTAAAAAAATATACTTTTAAGGGTGGTACCTTCTGGTGCGCTGCATAATGGGTGGTACTCACTTGAAACACTATATATATATATATATATATATATATATATATATATATATATATATATATATATATATATATATATATATATATATATATATATATATATATATATATATATATATATATATATGGGATATGGATCACGTGAGAAGGGATTTTATCGTGAAAATGGTGAGAAGGAGGGTTTTGCATTGATATTGAATCAACAAACTATTGATTCATGATTATTGATTCATTATCAATACTTTTGAACCAAATATATTGATTTGAATCATCTTACGGGCTAAAAATGATTGTTGTGGTTGAAACAATGTAATCAATCAACAATCAACAATAACGAGAAAGAAAGAAATCTTTATTGTCAAGAAATCAAAAAATTGATACATGAAAATGGAGAGAATAAAATCGAGAGAAGAAAGTCGAGAGAGAGAGAAATAAATTCGTAGCCTGTATTTGAATTGTGAAAGTGAATTGTAAAAGCTAGTGTCTACGTACATGTCCCATGCATTTATATACATTCTATGCTACTTTCAATTTGGCCCCCTCTAGAATGGAACAATATCCAAGTATAACCCATTGACTTTAGTAAAGTCATTTATTCATTAATTATTATTGACAAACTCCACCTTAACTTTAGCTAAGTCAAATGTGAATTCCAATTTCCGACGTTCAGCACGTCTAAGCAACTTCTGAACTTCACTTCAGGAATTGTCTTCGTTAACATGTCTGCTGGATTATCCTTCGTACCGATTTTCACGACTCTGATTCGCGACTCAAATCTGATGAAATGGTAACGAACATCAATATGCTTGGTACGATCATGATAGACTTGATCCTTCGCCAAACTAATAGCACTCATGCTATCACAGTGTATCAACGTCTTCTCTTGATCTACTCCCAGATCTCCAATTAGACCTTTCAACCATATTGCCTCTTTGGCAGCTTCAGTTAGCGCCATATACTCTGCTTCAGTAGTGGATAAAGCTACTGACGGTTGAAGTGTTGCCTTCCAGCTTATCACCGCATTACCGAGTGTAAACACATAACCCGTAAGCGACCTCCGTCTGTCCAGATCTGCAGCATAATCCGAGTCTGAGTACCCGATTACTTCAACATTTCGATCACCTCCGTAAATGAGACCAACATCCATTGTACCTCTGAGATAACGAAATACTCGTTTAACTGTCACCCAATGATCTTTCTTCGGATTACACATAAAGCGAGACACCACACTCACTGAGTATGCTAAATCTGGTCTCGTACAGACCATCAAATACATCAAACTTCCCACAGCCTGAGAGTAGGGAACGTTTGATATTTTCTCATCATCACCCTCAACTCCATTAGACACCACCAATGAAGGACGAAAACTTGATGACGACGGATTGTTCACTGGCTTTGCATCGTACATACCAAATCTACGCAGTATCTTCTCTACATAGACTTGCTGTGACAAGAACAACCGTTTGTTCTTTCGGTCTCGTAAGATATCAATCCCCAGAATCCTCCTCGCAGGACCTAGATCCTTCATCTCAAACTTAGTACTGAGAAGCTTCTTCACGCGTTGAACTTCTTGTATATCTTTAGCAGGGATCAACATATCATCTACATACACCAACAAGTAAAGCATGCTTCCATCTTTCAACTTCTGGTGATATACACAGCAGTCATACGGACTTCGAACAAATCCATGACCCACCATAAAGCTATCAAACCGCTTGTACCACTGTCTTGGGGATTGCTTCAAGCCATACAACGATCTCTTTAACAAACACACCAAATTTTCTTTTCCTGGCTCCACATAACCTTCCGGTTGTGACATATAGATCTTTTCATCCAAATCACCATGCAGAAACGCCGTCTTCACATCTAGTTGTTCCAGCTCCAAGTCACCATGTGCAACTAGCGATTACAACACCCTGATTGACGTATGACGAACCACCGGGGAAAAAATTTCATTGTAGTCGAGACCTTCCTTCTGACTATAACCCTTGGCTACCAGTCTGACCTTGAATATTACTTCTTCTAACTGTTCGACACTGACTTTCTTCTTGAAAATCCATTTGCAGCCAACAACCTTCCTACCTTTCGGTAACTGAACAAGAACCCACGTCTTATTCTTGTGCAGAGATTCATTCTCTTCAGACATTGCACCAGACCACCGATCTGCATCTTTAGACACAATTGCTTCCCGATAGGAATTAGGCTCGTTTGAACTGTCCATATCTTCAGCAACCTGTAAAGCATAAGCGACCATGTCTTCAAAACCATATCGAGTCGGCGGTTTTATCTGTCTCCTCGACCTCTCTTGAGCTAGCGAGCTACCGGCTCCACCTTCACGAGATAACCCCGAACTCGGACCCTGAACAAACGACGTCCCTGAACCAGAATCTGTCAACGGTTCACTCCCGTATTCCACATCTTCTTCTCTGGACTCGTTCTTAACGTTCACTTGGTTTTCTTCTTCATTCACAAACTCTACCCTGTTGTCACTGGAACCACGATCAGAAACATTGTGCTCCTCCACCTTCTTGGTGACACTCTCCTTGGTAGAATACATCTTCTTCTCATCGAACGTAACATCACGGCTCATCACAATTCTCATTTCATCAGGAGATCAAACTCTGTAACCCTTAACACCATCTCCGTACCCCATGAAAACACCTTTCTTGGCCCTCGGTTCCAATTTACCATCATTTACATGGTAATACGCCGGACACCCAAACACCCTGAGCTTCGAATAGTCCGCTAGTTTACCCGTCCAAACTTCAAACGGTGTTTTACAATCAATGGCGGTAGCAGGCGAACGGTTGATGAGATAACACGCCGTGTTTACTGCTTCGGCCCAATAACTACGCGACAAACCCGCATTCAGCAACAGACACCTTGCTCATTCCAGCAGTGTTCTGTTCATTCTTTCGGCTATCCCGTTTTGCTGAGGCGTATGCCGAACCGTCTTGTGTCTTGCAATGTCGTTCTCCTCACAGAAATCATCAAACTCTCTTGAACAGAACTCCAACCCATTGTCTGTCCTGATCTTCTTGACTTTACGTTCCAACTGATTCTCCACCAGTGTCTTCCAGCTCTTGAATTTTCCGAACGACTCACCCTTGTGCTTCATTATGAACACCCACGTCATTCGCAAAAAATCATCTATGATTGAAAGAAAATGCCGACCACCACCGAGTGACGGCACTCTGGATGGACCCCAACAATCCATATGAACGTAATCCAACGAAGCTTTAGTCTGATGAACGGCCGTTGAAAAACTGACTTTCATCTGTTTGCCAAGCACACAATTCTCACAAAAATCCAACTTTGTCACCTTATGTCCTCCAAGAAGATCTCTTGAGCTCAACAGCTCCAAGCCCTTTTGCCCTACATGGCCAAGCCTCATGTGCCACATCTTCGTCAACTTCGGATCTTCACTCTGCGTTTGCGAAACAGCAGCGATTCCATTCCTTAGTATCGTTTCACCCTTCAACACGTACAGTGTAGCTTCTCGAACTCCTTTTATGACAACCAATGCTCCCTTGGATACCTTGAGTACTCCACCTTGACATGAGTACTTGTAACCTTTAGCATCGAGAGTGCTAAGAGAAATCAAACTGTTTGACATTTCTGGAATGTGTCTAGCATCGGTCAACTCCCGAACAACTCCATCATGCATGCGAATCTTGATCGACCCAATGTCAACCACCTTGCATGCAACATCGTTACCCATTAGAACACTTCCAGAACTCCGCTCTTCATAAGTCGAGAACCACTCCTTGTACGGACACATGTGAAACGAACACCCCGAATCGAGAATCCATTCCTGTGAAGTTCCCACATGACAAGACGACACCATAAGCACAAAATCTGACTCCGACTTTGTATCCTCCTTTGCCACGTTTGCATTTGAACTACTTGCTTGATTCTTCGAACAATCTCTTCTCCAATGGCCATTTTGACTACAAGTGTGACAAGTATCTTTGTTACCGGGTTTCCTTGTCCGTGACTTTGATCTTCCTCTCCTCTGCTTTCTTTTCTCTTTGTTTGATCGATCATTGTATCTATCACTTCTAACCACATTTAAATCCACCGATTGAGACTCCAGAGTGTTCCCTGAGGCTTTATGACGGAGTTCACGCGAGGGAGTACCCGATCTCACTTCTTCAAGTGTGATTGTATCCCTTCCGACGACCGACGAATTCACAAAATTTTCATAAGATGGCGGCAACGACACGAGTAAAATCAAAGCCGCGTCTTCGTCTTCGATTTTTACCTCCAGATTTTTAAGATCCATTAAGATCGAATTTAATTCATCTAAATGATCTTTAAGCGCCGAACCCTCGTTCATCTTCAATGAAAACAATCGTTGTTTTAAAAGCAACTTATTCGTCAACGACTTCGTCATATACAGAGATTCCAACTTCATCCATAAGCCCTCAGCTGTCTCTTCATCTGCGACTTCATATAGTACTTCATCGGAAAGTGACAACAAAAGCGTGGAGTGCGCTTTTTCGTCCTGCAATCTGAACTCGGCTTCGTCCATATTTTCGGGTCGTCTACCCATTAATGGGGTCCAGATACTTTCCCTTTTCAGAAGTGCCCTCATCTTAAGTCGCCATAGACTGAAGTTATTTTTGCCCGTAAACTTCTCAACTGCTATCATAGGGGGTGCCATTGTTCGTACAATCAAGTTCGTGCCACAAGTTCGAGAATCTCTTAAGTTCAAGACTCCTTTAAGTTCGACACTCCTTTAAGTTCGAAACTCCTTTTAACTTCGAGAACACAACTAAGTTCGTGTGGGCTTCACAAATTCGTGGGAACACATTTGCATGAATTTAAATTGGAAATGCCAAGTTTGTTTGACTTTTAAATTCTAAAGGTGCCAAATTCTAATTGCACTAAATTAGAAGGATGCCAATTCAAAATTCCATTAAATTCGTGAGTCACCTATGTTCGAGAATCTCCTTAAGTTCGCGAAACAACATGCAAATTCGTGCAACACCTTGGAGTCAAGTTCGAAAATACCAACTTCGACACCGACTAAGATCGATAACACCCTAGGTTCGAGGGTACTAACTTTTTGGCTTCTCAACTTCGAGAACCAGGCAAGTTGGTGCAGTCTTTTCCTTCGTCTCCGATCGTCTTCTCCGGTTAAACCGTTTTTTCTGGCGAAATAAGATTTAAGAAAATAAAGACCACCAAAAATCGATCTTTAACTCCTTCCATTTGTGTCATTGATTATCGTCTCCAACCGTAGAACCAAAACCAAGAACCGTGTAACCGAGAAGAAGGAAAAACAAACGAAGAAAACGATTCTTCAAGAACTGGCGATCACTACTCCTTCCTTCGAATCTTTAATTCCCGATCGTGCCTTCGAACTTCGAACGTCAACAATGGCGGACTTCTACACCTCCTTCGTTAACTCAAGAAAACGCAACCTTTTTCTTACGAATTCCGAAGAGCTTCGGAACGAACCCAACAATGGCGGAACATTCCTCCTACGTAAACCTCCAAAAACCGCAACCTTGGCTCGTGATACCACTTTGTTGTGGTTGAAACAATGTAATCAACCAACAATAATGAGAAAGAAAGAAATCTTTATTGTCAAGAAATCAAAAAATTGATACATGAAAATGGAGAGAACAAAATCGCGAGAGAGAGAGAAATAAATTCGTAGCCTGTATTTGAATTGTGAAAGTGAATTGTAAAAGCTAGTGTCTACGTACATGTCCCATGCATTTATATACATTCTATGCTACTTTCAATTTGGCCCCCTCTAGAATGGAACAATATCCAAGTATAACCCTTTGACTTTAGCAAAGTCATTTATTCATTTATTATTATTGACAATGATAATTCAGTAATAATGCATTTTTCTGCGGTCATGATGCACCAAAAATTTTATCCATGTTTTTTTGTGATCCGGGTTCGATATAATCAAATACATTTGATTCAACAATGTCTAAAATGAATCAATAATCATGAATCAATAGTTTGTTGATTCAATATCAATGCAAAAACCTCCTTCTCACCATTTCTCACCATAACATCCCTTCTCACGTGATACAGAATCTATATATATGTATGTATGTATGTATATATGTATATATATATATATATATATATATATATATATATATATATATATATATATATATATATATATATATATATATATATATATATATATATAAGGGATCATTGCTGAACCTAAATTTAGTGTTATATTGTAAAATCAATATCGTCCATAGATTAGATTAATCTAATGGAATTGGTTTAAAAGAGTCAAGTTTAGAATTAGTGAAAAAAATATTGTTAGTAGTGATATTTTAATTATTGAATCAAAAAGGAAATGATTGGAAATAACAAAAAGATTGACTTTAGCAAAATAAAAATCTTTTTACATTAAATTAAAATAACATTAAAATGATTAATTTTTAAATCAGAAAAATTATACCATAAAAACAAGAATTTTATACTCTTTAAAACGAGAC